>VWZV01004147.1:154898-282510 GCA_013397155.1 Irena cyanogastra | reverse complement strand
GGCGGCAGCGGGGCGGGCAGCGCGGGGGGCTCGGCCAGCCCCGCCACGGCCAGCGACGGCGAGAGGTGCTCCAGCAGGTCGCCGCCGTCCAGCGCCGGGTGCGGAAGCGCGTGTGGGTGGGCGGCGAGGGCGGCGGGGTGCGGGAGGGCGGCGGCGGCGCACGGGACGCCGCTCATGGCGTGGAAGGCGGCGTCCGGCTTGAAATGAGGGTGGAGGTGGTGGCCCTTGCCGTGGGGGGCGATGTCCGCGGCCGCCAGCGCCTCGGCGCGGGCCAGCAGGCTCTCATCGAAGCTTCCAAATATATTGCCCTGCAGCTGCGAGCAAGAGCACGCATGGCGAGGTCAGTGGGGAATTCTGTCATCTCCGCCTGAAAAACCGGCCCCGGCACCGCGGGTCCTCCCCGGAGCTCAGGTCATAAAAATTAATAGGAAGACAGCGGCCCCGCTCCGCACGGCGCGGATCAGGGGCGGGCACGGGGGGGGCGCGGAGCCGCGACGCGCGATGGTGCCGCCGACATGAAAAAAACATTAACCCGGTGCCTGTCAGAAAATGTGGCTCAGAGCGATAATTGCGCTGCATCCACGTACCTGCGGGGCCGGGAGGCAAACTCTGCGCATCGCCTCGGTGCCGGCGTGCAGGCTGGGGAACTTGGGCTCCTGGAGGGCGGCGGGCACGGCGAAGGGCTGCTTGGCGTCCATGGCCATCATCTCGGCGCGGCCCGCGGGCGGGAGGCCCCGGGCACGGGCGCGGGGCCGTGTCTGCCCTCGGCACTGCCCGAGCGAGCGGTGTTCGATGGCAGAGCTCCGCCGGCGCCCGCCCCCCCAGCGCTCCCTCGCTCATCTTACACGCTGCCCTCCCGCACGGGCCGCGCACGCGTGATGCGCCCGGGCAGCCCGGGCAGGGCACGGGCGAGAGACCCCCCGGTGCCCCGGGGCCCGGCCCCGCCGCCCTCAGCCCCCGCTCGGGGCTCGGGGCCGGACGCGCCGTCGCGGGTGTCCGGCTACCGCGCGGGGCCGGGAGCGGCTCGCAGCCCCCGGGCCGCTCCCGCTCAATCCCGCTCTGCCCTCGGCCGGCGGGTCCCGGGAGAAGAGGGGAGGAGCGGGCGTTTCTCCGTGGGCAAAACCCGCGGGCTGACGTTGGGAGCGGAGGGGCCGCCGTCCACATACCCACCCCTGGGAAAGCGGCTCTGAAGTTGGCACGGTTCTACTGCTAAGCGGCCCTTCCATTTTTGCTCTCCCGGTCTTCACACATCTTCAGACATTACTGTATTTTGAGGCTCCAGAGATGCAAATATTTTGCGAAATTCGAAGTTCTTAAGCAAAAATAATACCTACTCCGAGATTTAAAGTTTCCGAGGCTTACAAGCCTCGGTAAATACGGACCAAGAGCCGAAGGAGCTGCTCTCTGGTTTCAGACAAACGTTCTGACTCTGATCCTGGGCAGAGAAAAGAAGCGGTGCCGCTGTGGTGAAACGGGTTCCTTTGGGAAACACGCAGTGAGCCAAGATCGCAGGATGCGGGAGCGGCTTGGGTTGGCAGGGGCTCTCACCGGGGCCCGGCCCGGCCGTGCGGGGAGCGGCTGCGGCGGGGCGGGAGCGAGGGGCGCTGCCCGCGGCCGTGGCGCAGCACCGCGGACAGCGCCGGCAGCGGGGCCGTCCTGCTCCCGTCCTGCTCCCGTCCTGCTCCCGTCCCGCTCCCGTCCTGCTCCCGTCCTGCTCCCGTCCTGCTCCCGTCCCGCTCCCGTCCCGCTCCCGTCCCGCTCCCGTGCCACTCGCTCCGACCCCTCCTCGCTCCCGTCCCGCTCCCGTGCCGCTCGCTCCGACCCCTCCTCGCTGCCATCCCGTTCCCGTCCCGTCCAGGGTCCGCCGCCGGGCCGGGGGCGAGGGGCCGGGCGGGGCCGGGCCGGGCTAGCAGCTCCCTCCCGCCGGGGGGAACCGGCGCGTTGTGGCGAAGCTGCCTGCCCTGATTTATGATAAAACATTTAAAGGAAATCATTTATATTTCAGAGGCCCTAAATAGCTGCATGAAAGTTTTATCTGAAGTGGCACCGCTTTAAAGGCGGCCCTGCTTGCTGGAAGTAATTAATAGAGGGATAAATTTCAGGCCTTTGTTTTGCTTTGGTTTTAACCCTCCCTTTGTTTAGTGCTCTCTGCTAACGCCAGTAAACAGAAGATGCGAAGGGTGGGTGCAGAGCCCGACCAGCGCCTGCTCCTCAGAGTCCGACTCCCTGCCCGGCTCCGAGGCTGCTCCCACAAGACTGGCAGCTTTTCCCGTCTCTCTGCTGTTGCTTCGTTCTCTCCCAAGTGAGGAGAAGCTGCCGGGGACCCCGCACGCTCCTTCTGCCGGTCCCCTTGTCACCCACAGACTTTCACTGCCACAGCCGAGCGCCACCCGTGTGACCGCAGCGCTGGGCCCGGGGCCGCTGCCGCAGCCCAGGGGGTCCCTCCTCCGCCAGCCCATGCCAGCCCATGCCAGCCCATGCCAGCCCATCCCAGCCCATCCCAGCTCATCCCAGCTCATCCCAGCCCATCCCAGCCCATCCCAGCTCATCCCAGCTCATCCCAGCCCATCCCAGCCCGTCCCAGCTCATCCCAGCCCATGCCAGCCCATCCCAGCCCATCCCAGCCCATCCCAGCCTCTCCCGGCCGCCCGCTTCGAGCGCGGTCCTTCCCTCCCCTCGCACAGGGAGCCGGGCTGGGCGGTGCAGCTGCTGAGCTCCTTTAATTAATGCTGTAAAATATTGATGCTCCTGGCCCTGCCTGCTGCCGTTACACCTCACAGCCCGGGGANCCCAGCCCATGCCGGCCCATGCCAGCCCATGCCAGCCCGTCCCAGCCCATCCCAGCCCGTCCCAGCCCATGCCAGCCCATCCCAGCCCATCCCAGCCTCTCCCGGCCGCCCGCTTCGAGCGCGGTCCTTCCCTCCCCTCGCACAGGGAGCCGGGCTGGGCGGTGCAGCTGCTGAGCTCCTTTAATTAATGCTGTAAAATATTGATGCTCCTGGCCCTGCCTGCTGCCGTTACACCTCACAGCCCGGGGAGAGGAGTCCGAAGGATAAACAATAACAAGTTAAAGGAGCCCAGATGGTTTGCCATCAGAAACTGTCTGCAGACTCAGAGGTGTCACTGCAATAGATTTCAGAGATCATTCACCTACTGGTAAATAATTAATGGCATTTCTGGAAGAAAAAACCCAGACCCATACCCTGATGAAACATTGCTGGTGACTCATTGGAAATCTGAAGGCAAAAGTCAGATTTAAAGCATGTGCTATTTTATCCTTTGTCACAGTTTATAGATTGTTATTCCTTTTTCCTAACACACCAAAATATTCTGTTCTTATTTAGATTTTAATTCAAAGCTCATGACAGAGTGGTGCTAATATGCTCTGGGTTTCATTGTATGAGCTCAATTTAGTTTTAAAAATATGCAGTATTTTTATTATATCAGTCCTGACACAGGACTGCTGGGAAGTTTGAAATAAAACCATCAGTCATTTAATCCACAATTCGTGCAGGTACTCTCTCTGCCATGGGCTGGGGGTAGCACTATGTGTTACAGTCACAAAGCTGACAGAACTCACCTCTTTAAATGTTCTTCAGCTGCTGTTCAGAGCAACCACACAGTGTCCTGCAGCCCGGCTCCTCTGGAGGAGGCAGCTGAAGCACACACGGCTCACCCAGGGACACCTCCCTGCACCTGCACACACAGCACCTTCACCCCCTTCTGCTCCTGCTCTGGAGGCTTTGCTCTCCTGCCCAGCTCACCTTGAGGCCTGGCCAGGTCTCATTGTTGTGCCCTTGTGTTTGTCCTCACTGTGGATCTGGAAAAGAAATCCTGTTTCCAGACCTGAGACAAGATTCATGTGATAAAATAACTTCTGTTGTTAAAATGCAGCCAGTTACCAAAATCATGGACTCAGGGGATGGTTTGGGTTGGAAGGGCTCATCACTAGGCTTTGCTGAACCTCAGGAGGTTCCAGTGCTTAAGCTCATGTGCCTGGTCCATGTGGAGGAAGAGGACTAGAGCTGACTCTGGAGGGTTCCTCCAGACCCTGAGCTTGCACAGCACATTTCCAGCACCCCATTGGTGAGCCATGCTGCACCCCAGGTGATATGGTTGTTCCACTGCACAATCTGATCAAGGAAATATCTCGAGTTACCCAGACAGTCAATTATTCATCAGCTAAATGGCCAAGCATCAATTACCTGGCCTGATTCTCTTATTCATTAAGGAGATTGAAGAACCCACCTTAACAGAGCAAAAAAAAAGTTGCTAAGTTACAGGAGCTGTCTGTTGCTGAGGCAGTGTCGGGCTTCCAAAGGAGAGGGTCTGGCACTGGGGAAGTCTCTGGGTCTACAGAGTCCTCCAGAGCTCCACTTGCTTTTGTGGAGCCTGCTCCACTGCAGGTGTGGAAGCAAAGGGCTTAGGGAGAGCAGCTCGAGATCAGACTGTGCCTTGAGTGGCACCACGGGAGGTTTTGAAAGGGAATTTGGCAGAAAAGTTGGAGGGTTAAAGGGAGGGGCCAGGGCAGGACCCCCAAAGCTCTGGGAAGTTTTTAATACAGGTGGGGATGGGATGGAGATGGTTTCAAAGAGCAGAGCTGCCAATGGTATCACAGCAAGGACAGGCTGCAGACAGGGAGCAGGTCCACACAATGAGGGCCACCCCACACAAACCCAGCAGAGAGAGCTCCAGAGGCACTGAGTGTTGGGCCAGTGCTGACCTTCCTTCCGAGGGGAGGGAAGGGGAAGCATCTAGTGTCTGTGCATTGCTTCAGATTAAGTTAGAAGTGCTTTCTCTCCTCTTCTATAATTAAAATGCAAGCAGAGCTTTGCTGGCTGCAGAGGGGCTCTGCAAAGCTTTGGGCATGTCCTTGGCCTCAGGCGGTGGCACGGGTGGCTCAGGGGCTGAGCCGTGCTTGCGGGTGTTAATCCCAGAACAAACCCAGAAGACTTTGGCATTAGCAGAGCATTGTGGCCACATTAGAGCCCAAGAAGAGCTGAAGCTGTGCTGCAGCTCTGCCGTGCTGGATGACAGGGGCAGGACAAACAGCCCTGTCTGACAGCAGCAGTGGAAAGCTCATCAAATTAGTTTTGAATTTTTCAGGAAGCGAGGTTTTGATTTGACATCCCAGGAAAACAAGTGGCCACTCTCTTGGGAGGGAAATCCTTTACTCACTTGTAGTGTACATAAATAATAGAATTTTTTACTTGTATCATTCACTGAAATTAAAGTTGTAATAAAGAACTCATCAGTCCTTGATCAGAACAAACTCTCCCTTTCCTGCCAGGGAGGATGGGAGCAATGGGGCAATGCTTTCCAGGGGTGGAACAGAACACTCAGCTGCCAGGCATCTGGTTATGTTTGCTCCTAATTCTAGAAATACATCTAAATGCATCTTACAGGACTCTGCCACAAGAAGTTAATGAGGAACAAACATTAATTATTCATGCCCTGAAACAGTAGGTCTCCTAATGTTTTTGCTAATCAACAAGTGAAACAGCTGTATCTTCGTCAGGGCAATCTTGGGGAGACAGAAGAACAAGGCTGGCATGTTGGACTGCCCCCAAAGTCTCACCCTCTAACTCCGTGAAGGGTGTGTGTTCCCAGCCCAGCAAAGGTGCCAGAGGTGTGGGAGCATGAGCAGCCTTGGCCCTGCTCTGCCCAGGAGCAGCAGCTCTGCGTCCCACACCCTGCTCCTACACCCGGGGACCCTGACGGGTGTGGCCAGGGTGTCCCGGGAAGCAGGACAGAGGGAAGGCACGGCCTGCTCCCAAAGCCGCCGAGAGCTCAGCGTTTTAAAGTCAGAGCTGCTCCCTCTGGGTGCCCGCACCAGCAGCTGCGAGTGAGAATGTTCGGGAGCCCCCTCAGTGCTCTGCGACCCGCAGGTAACCCGGAGTCACGGGAAGCAGATAAGGCAAGAGAGGATGGAAGCGTTGTCTGACAGAGCTTTCACCACGAGAGAGCGCACAGAGAGGTATGTGATGTTGAGTTGACTTCAAATAATTTTCACATGAATTACTAAAGAAATGTATAATTGATCAGTGTTTAAATAAATCACTGGCAGGAGTGCTTTAAGGTTGCGGGCGCAGGACGGGCTATAATTAACTCGCACGTCGCGGAGCACGGGGAGGCTCCGGCAGCGCCCGCGGCGCCACCGGGGCTCGGCACCACGGGGTACGGAAGGAATTGGGCCCCAAAGCCGAGAGGAACGGCAGCAGAGCAGTCGAAGCCCTGAGCTGGGGGCGATGCTGCTGCCCCCGCGGCCCCGGGCTCGTCCCCAGCCCTGGCAGCCCGCGGCTGTCGCGGGGTCCAGGACAGGGTTCGGATGTCCCGGGGCAGCCCCGGCAGTGCCCGGTCCCGGGGGAGGGGACCCGATGGAGCCTCTTGTCCCCACCACGCACAGCTGGCACAGGGCCGCTGCTGGGGGAGCTGCTGTGCTGACCGGGGTCACTGCTCCTGCTCCTGCTCCTGTCGGGGGTCCCCTCTGGCCTTGGGCACTTGCCCCTAGCCCAGCTGGCCGCGCCGAGGGGTGACAGCCCCGTCACAGGCTCTGTTTGGGCTGAAGTCTCTTGACCAGGTGAAACGTATTTTTGAACTTCAAATCCAAGAGGTGTTTCTGACAAAAAAAACGTGTTTTCCAGATGCCATGAAAACACCTAGATTTTTTTAGTGGGAAAAAGGGGAAGCTCCAGGTGAAGGAGGCATCTGGCAACACGGCACATGAGCCTCACCCCGCCCTGCTGCCCGCACCCGCGGGGCTCAGCCTACCTGAGATTGCCACGCAGCCACTGGAAATTGGCTGTGGCCTGATCCTGGGGAGAAAGAAAGCGCTCTAGTTTATGCATTTAGGTTTTGATTATCACAGTTGTAAGTCTGTCATGGAATAAAGTGGTGGGAGCATATAAAAACCTCCAGAGAAACATCAGACAAACTTATTTTTCCCTTTTGAACACCCCTCGTATCAGTGATCTCCTCAGTAAAGGCCCAGACATGTTACACAACCTGCTCCAGAGGACAGAACTGGGTCCCTCATTTCCAGAGACGAGTTAAAATTAGATTGTCACCTTTGGGAACCCGCTCCAGAAGTTAGTGCTGTATTCCAAACAGCCTCGACTGGAGACAACAAAGAGATTCTTGGCCTGAAATGACACCAACAATTTACCTTCATGTGACTGTTCCTCCAAATAGTTCCTGTAGACATTTGCTTCCTTCCGAGGGGCTCCTGGTGGGATTGTGGCCCAGGGCTGCAGGAAGAGCTGTCCCACAGCTGCTGCTGTGCCCAGGGAATGCTCAGATCACATTTGGAATGGCAGGGGGAAAAAATACATCCAAAGCCACACACACAAATGCTACTTCCCTTCCAGTTCTTTATGCACCCTTTTCCCATTAAAATGAATTTTAATCGTATGGGAAGCAGCAAGTGCTTTGGGCACTGACCCTTCCCTGCTCCACGTCAGGATCTGTCTCCCAAAGGACATTGCTGCTTCCTGCAGAACGAGGCTGCCTGGGGGCTGAGGACAGGGAAAGGGGCTGGGGCAGATTCCAGAGTTTAACTCCTGGCACTGAGAGGATGTCTCAAAGCCACAGGTTTGTCATGGAGAGGCTTTTCAGCAGCACAGAAGAGAAACACAGGTTTTAAATCACCTGCAGCTCCTGGACAGAGCAGGTACAGGGAGGGGCTGCAGCAGTGACTAACAGGAACCGGTGAAAGGGCCAAAGACCAAGAGTAAAGATAATAAGAGAATACATTAGTTTTCACCTCAATCTGCAAAGGAGCCAGAACTGGCAGGTATGTCCTGCCAGGATTTGTACCCAATAGTCCAGAACACTGCCAACCTGTAAGAGACTGGGAACCCAGCCCGGACTGCACAACTTCCTGCAGCTTCTGTTAAACTTTGAGCCCCCACAACTGTCAAACAGCCTTTACTGGACTCCCTCCACCCTATCTCCCCCCCACCCATTTACCTGTCCTAATGCATTCTGTTCCAGGGCACTGAGGCACTGGGAGGATTTCTCTCTCGGCTCTGACCTAAACCAAACCTGCACACACATTACACACACATAAACCTCCCTTCACACACCCACTTCCCCCAAAGAAGTGATAATGCTCTTTTTCTGAGAGTCGTAATTTTTTTTGAATGGTTCTCCTTCCAATTTATTTCAGTTAGAATTTTGTCTTTTCTAAATCTTGAACCATTCCATACTATAACTTTATTGCAAAAAAGTCAACATGCATCTTAGAAATTTGGCTTGTAATCAATAAAACAAACATTACATATATGAATTTTAATGTGTAAACAATTAGAAATTCAACAATATCTGCTATTATCCTATTACACAAGTTCACAATCTGTAAAAACTATAGTACAAGGTTACTATACACCAAGAGGAGCTTCGTTCCTTTTCACATGATTTTGCTGAAGTGGTGCTATTTAGCAGGTGCCTGGTTTCAGAGTTGAGGTGGTTTTAGTTATTTTTCTCGGGTTAATTCAGCACAGAAAGGGAGGGAATTCTTTGCACAGTGACTGCCTTTCCCCATCCCCTCATCCTTCAGTGTCTGTCCCCCAGCTCAGGCTGTGGGCTGTGTTTTGCCAAGGTACAGGTGAATTTCCCAGTAAAGCACCACCATGAAATGAACTCAGCTCTACTGCCGTGCTGCCCATGGAGACACAGAAATCCAAGCCAAACAATCCCAAGACAGGCCCAGCATGCCCTAAAATATAGGGGGGTCCATAAGCTTTGGCAAAGGGCAGGCCAGCTTCCCACAGCTCCTGTCCCCCTCCTCTGGCCCCCGGGTACAGCCAGGCTGGGGCACTGCACCTTTGCACCTTTGGGGTGGCACCTGGCACTCAGGCCAGCCTGCCAGGGCTGCTGTGGGGGCAAACTGCAATTGGATGAAGCTCACAGAGATGGCCCCGCTCCCTCAGCCCTGCACCTGCCACAGGTGCCACTCCAGTGTCACTTTAGAGCTAAAACCATATGAAAAGGAATCCATTCTGTGTGTGTTGAAGGCTACTGCAATTTTTCTTACAGCTTAATTAATCCACTGTAATTTTCATTTTCCAAATACAAAAATACAACAACTCTTATTGAAATCTATACGCCGGTAATTTTAGTACACAAAAAAGCAAAATATTTACAAAATTATACAGTTTAAGAAAAAACTCTGTACAAAAAAATATATAAATCCTTTTGATCCCTCTCTCCTTTTTTAAGTTGTCAGAACTTGCACATGTTTGCTGCAATGGACTTCTCAAGATACAGACTGTGCCACAGACATTAAAACCCCTAGAGGTGATGGGAGAAGAGCAAGATATTCTTGTAAGTTCATGGGGTGAGTTTCTGCTCCATTTCTTCATGCCTGGAATTTAGTCTCAGCATTAGCAGGACAGTCCTAATTCTAGGAAGAGGAGAGGTTTGGAAAGAGACAGAATACTGGAGACATTCCCTTCAGATGACAAGAAACAGGACATTATACAAGTTGGATACCTCACCACAGCACAAGGATAGAGCCAGCAGGGCTGTGACCCCAAAGGCTGCTCAGCACCTGCCCCTGGCCACACTCAGAGCCACAGGCAGGCAAAGGATTTGGTAGATGCTATCCTTCAGTCAGGAATTACCAGGGCCTACACTGGCAATCATTCAGCAGAGAAGAGCACTGTGCATGGACATGGTGCTGATTTTGTGTAGAAATGCACATAAAACGTGTTGAGGAGTGGCCAGGGCGAGTGGGCAGTCAGGGAAGGTGCCTCAGCCACAAGCCACAGAGGCCAGAGCCAGCCCAGCCACTGGCTCAGCACAGGGCCCTGCTGGGTTACAAGGACAGCAGAGAGGCACTGAGAATGGGACACGTCTGCAGCACTGCCCTGGGACAGGATAAAACCCACTGCATACCCAGCTCTGAACACCCCTGGGACACTGCACCCTGGTTTGGGGCCAGGCTAAGCAGGACACCCCAGTCCTGTGGGCTGAAGCCCACCCTGCTCTGAACCCCGCAGGGCTCTGCCTGCAACACAGCTGGCAACAGGGAGAGGAGAGTTACTCCTGGCTGCTAGACAGGGGCCAGTTTAGCTGCTTTTGAGGAAGACTGGAACTCCTTCCATTCTTGCTCACAAATACTGAAATGCAATAAACAGCCTGACCTACACTGAGCCTTACACTGAAATGACAGAAGGAATTCAAGGAGTGAAAATCCACTCCAGTGTGGGTTCCTGCTGATGTTTTTTGTGAAGCAGAATTTGGAGAAACAGAGTGAACTGGATGATGTTATAACAATACCCTGTTAAATTGTTTCTTCCACCTCCTCTCACAAAAACCAGCACAACACAGAGATAGTGTGGTTGTCACACATACTGAAGTAAATGATTTAAGAATCTAGCCACAAATAATTCCTACAACACGAGACTCCACAGGAAATAAAATGCTCCCTTTTTTCAACGAGCAAATGAGGCCAGTTTTTCTTTCATAATATTTAATGAAAGTTTGTCTTTCCCCTAACCCCATAATATTGCTAAATAAAACCTGTAATATCTTTTCAATTATAAACTAACAAACCAATCACATTATAAAAAACCCAAAACAAGGTAATACAGGTGACACAAAAAGAGGACAAGAAAATACTGATTTCCAACCCCCTCCCCCCACTTTTTATCCTTCTTAAATAGAAAAAAATCACCATCCTGGTGAGCTTGATAATCCTGTAAGAAGTTCCTGGGCCTTTGGCTAGCTCAGTCTCACAGCTCTGTGTCCCAAATGTTTTCATACCAAACTGCTCATGGTAAATATTGTGGTTTGAAAAGAAAGTAAAGCTCTTTTTGGCTCATCAACTTCCTTAAATAAATGTTTAAAAGATGTAGTTTGAACTATATTCCTAAAATTATACATTTCGAACATCAAGTTTCATCTTCTCCAAGAACGGGATTCATCCTCATCTTCATCATCATCATCATCATCTTCGTGCAAAAATAAATCTGAGGTTTCAGTCTCCTGGAGGAATTAAAAAAAAAAACTTTCAGACACAAGTTCAAAGCTATGCCCAGGGACACATCCCAGCTCACAGCACCAGCTGTACTGGTATCTGCTTCAGGTGCTAGTGTGTGTCTCACACACACAGTTACACCCAGACAGCCTCAGGGCAAGAACAGCAGCCCCATGTAAGGAAAGAGAAAGACAGCAAAGCTTCAGAGGAAGCAGGAATAAACCACCACTCATCCTCTCCCAAACAAGGTTTCTGTTAAATGCCACAACAAAACAACCTTTAAAAGCCTAAGGTGTTCAGGTGAATTACAGGGAAGAACACACAACTTCTCCTAGAGCAGAGCACAAAGAGCAAGGAGTAAAAGGCTTTGCAGCCTGCACATGCAGAACCCCAGGCTTGTGTACATCATTGACAAATTAACAGCCCATCCACAAAGTGTCTTTTTTTCCCCCATTTTCTCTGTTTCAAAATGTGGGAAATGTACCTGACTATGCAAAACCAGTTCAGTTCCTGGTTTGTAAAAACGTATTTTATGAAGTTTCTTCAGCATACAGAAAACTGTATCCTAAGAGCTCGCAGCTATTAGATTCCAGTAAGGATGATCAGCTTATAAAGAGATTTCCATACCTCTTCCTTGGACTCCTCTTCCTCGACTTCTGTGGACACAGAAGGTACCTTGGGTTTGTGCCACGAGATCTGGAGCCGTCGGTCCTTGAAGCGGGATCCCTGGTTAGCAGCCTGAGCCGTGTTTAAATGCACAGATTTTCAGAGAGAGGATCAAGCAAAGAACTTCTAACATCAGCAACAAGCCAGATCCAGAGCATGTTTGAAGATCTCAAGCACATAAACTACAATCACCCACTTCAGTGTTCCAAAAGCAACTTCAGCCACACCCACATCTGCCAAATCCTGCTCGTGCCCCGGCACTGTGAGAGATGAGCAGAGCTCTGAACTGCCAGGGACACGCAGCTGTATCAGGGAAAGCCCTGTGTCACTGCTCAGACCACCAGGAGGGACTTGCCCTTCAGTGGCACTGCCTGCAGCAGCACCAAGCACTATCAAGCTCAAACTGGGGGAACCAAAGCTTCTGAAATTTTAAAATACAAAGGTAGACACAAGTAGTTAAAAATTCTTATTTTAGATATGTGAAGAAATATATCCATGATTCTACTTACATTCTCAGCTTCTGAGCGGGACTTAAAAGTTACAACAACACTTAATGGGGAATCCTCTTCCTGAAGATCTTCGATATCTCCAAATTTCTGTGAGGAAAAGTTCGTTAGGACCAGCAGCAATGTTCTCCTCCACTTCCATAACCATGTGGTACCACTGTAGAGAACTACAGTGACACTGAAATCTGATTTTTTGGACAGAAAAGTGAGAGCCAGAGGACTCCCAGCTGCATCAGCCATCACTATTGTAGCACTTGTATGTTCGGGCAAAAGCTCAGATTTATTGCTATTCTAAGAGGAGCTTGATTTTACAGCAGTAAAGGAAACGCATATCAATTTACAGGCCACACTTACAGAGAAGTGCTGTAACAATTCATCTTTTTCCTCTTCAACGAAGCCTCCCACGGTGAGCGCCTTGGGCCGGTGATCCACCACCATGTGGTTCAGCATTCCCCGTCCTCTGCCCCCGCGGCCCCGGCCCCGGCCCCTGCCCTGGGCCGCCGCCTTTCCTCGGCCAGCAGGCAAGATGCCTAAGCGGGCAGCCTGGGGAAAGAACACAGCCACCCCGGTGAGAGGCTCTGAAACAGCCAGGACCCACACACTCATTAACAGCAGCACTGCACACCAGCTCACCTCCACCTGTAACTGGTTGAGCTTCTTCCGCAGTTCGGTCGTGTCCTCTCCAGAGGACAGTCTCTTATGGAAGTCCAGCTCTGCATCCAACAGCTCCTTCTGTGCCTGGCAGAAAAAGAGGTGGGAAGAGAGAACAGAAGGAAAGGGCGGAACTGTAAGGCACAGCTGTAATGTTTCTTTCCACTTCAGCAGTACATTCATGCAAATGATACAGACAGATCGAGACACAATAGCCATACTTTTCTCTAAATTCAGTTTTGTTTTAATTGCCTCTGTGTGTGCGTGGTCCCCCCTATCTTCTGAAGGACCCGGAATTCTCTGCTTTAGAATTGGAACAAGCATGAATCAGCTGCAAGCAAAACTAGGTCATGGAGTTCCTTCAACCATGGCTTGTTTGTCCATGGTTATCACTCACATTAAAATGCTGCTTGCAAGTCTTTTGGTCTAATGCTGCTGCACCTTTAAGACATATTAATAGAAATAGTTACAAAATCAAGTAGGCAAGTGTGTTGAACAACAAGTACCTCTGTCTTGGACTTCAGTTTTGATGGTGTGGAGGTTGTAGATGAAGTTTTTAATTCATCCTTTAACTGAGATATTTTTCCTGTTAGTTCTTTTAAAGTCTTCATAATTTCTGCTCTCTCTTCTGGTTTCATGGTCTTGTTTTTCTCCAGCTTGGATATCAACATCTATACAAAAATAATAGAACAGAAACATAAAATTTCAGGAAAAACAGCCCTCAACAGACAGGTATGTACAAAATCAGAATGTATTTACTAGCCACATCCCAGACTTACCTTCTGGCATTCTATTTGTTTTTCTAACATCTCCTGCTTCTTTTTCCTCATATCTTGCTGGAGTTTCATTGCCTCCTATAAGATGAGAAAATCCTTTTCATTAGTAAAAAGCAGCCTAGCATTACATGTACTCATAGAGATCATGGATGTACTCAATACAAGATCATATTGTCCTCTTCAAGCTATGGAAGTGAAATCCAGAATCAAAGGTACTGTCTGCAAAAAGCACAAGTATGAAGTGCAGCCAATTCAATAAACAAAAATAAATAAAATCCTAATTTCCTGCTGTAAGGTATTTTGCTAACATTTTGTCCCCTTCAGAAACCTCCTAAGAAACATACTGTGTGCACTGTCATGCAAGTGTCTCACACGTGCAGAGATTAAATCCAGAAAACCCCAAGCAAACCCAGAAAACCCAACATGGCCAAGTGTGTTGAGTAAGACACCCCAAAAGGACACTCCACACATGATTACCCCAATGTGTGTTTGCAAGACTGCCCCATAACAATGACCAACTCCACACCCAATATAAAGCTGTAGAGGAGTGGCTGAGGTTTTGGGTGCCCATCAAACCTTGCATTTAAAGCACTTTGCTCCTTACACTGTCAGGCAGCCATCAAGCATTAAGTACCTGCTTTTTTTTAAGGGCTTCTTGCACATCATGAGGTTTAGACCCTGCACCAGACTTCAGAGTTGTCTTCAAGTTTGGAGAACTGTAAACCATTTTTGAGTGGCTTGTAGAAGTAGGAAATATCTGAAATAGTAAAATACACACAGTAAAATATGGAATATTTTAAAGTGACTGTGATATACCAGCAGGGAACTGCAGTGGATCACATTCCCTGAAACCCCAACTCAGATGTCCAGATTTGTGCAAGGAGGCAGAAATACCAAGGCAATTAAAACACATGGATAAAGACATCAGTCCAGTCAAAAGGATTTCTGAAAAAGATACTGTCTTTCCTTCACCATGGCAGACTACCTTTGCATCCTGATTTCCACCAGGACCCTGCTGCAGGTGATGATCTGTGCTTGCCTTAGTTTCAGCTCCACACCCCAACATCCCACTCTGTGATCAAGTAAGGCAGCAAAAGCCACTCCATGCTTTCTTTCTTAAAAGGACTTCCCCATGGCCCAGAACACACGCTGCACTACAGTATCAGCGTGAAGTGAACAGTATTGGCTTGAACTCTGGGCACAAATACTGTCTAAGCTTCCAGCACTGCTGTTAAATCACAGCAAAAGCTCGGAAAGCGGGAACAATTCACAGGTTCTCTTTGCTTGCTCCTTCCTGGCTGACAAGCCAAAGCTGCACCTGAGAGCATGACCATGGTCCACTCTCAACATACCTGAGACTCCTCCACCCCAGCCCCGGGCTGGCTGAGCTCAGGCTGGCTCCCACCTGCTGCTCCAAGGCGCCTTTTCACTGGGACTTTGTTAAGGACGTAGGCACCAGATGCCATGGGTTTGTTCATCACCTGTGTATCCACAGATTTGAAAACATCAAGGTTAGATCCTTTGCTTTTCTGCAGCAGCAGCCACTTGGGAACACTGCTGAGCCCCTAGACAGCACGTACCTTGGCCAGGCTGCTGTGCACGGTCACGGCGGGCGGCGTGGCCAAGGCCTGCTGCTGCAGGTGCTGCAGGGCCTGCGGGGTGGGTGCTGGCTGCTGCTGCAGCAAGGGGGGCTGCTGCTCGCTCTCCCTGTGCCACAGCACCCGGATAAATCGATTGCTCAGCACCGCCTCCGTGCTGGAAATCGCCTTCCTCGCCTCATCGTTACTCAAGTACTGAATGAGAGCAGCTTCAGGATCGTTCTGGAAAGCAACCTAAAGCAAAAGTTCACAAATGCATTATTTCTCAAGGAAGAAAACATTCCAATCATTAGCAAACCCATCTACAAATACTATGCAATGATGAGTATCCAGTGTACTAATAGCTCAAAACACTGGTAAGACATTCTATGTAATTAAATCAAAGTAGCCTTTGGCAAACATTACATGTACTTGCAGCAAAGTCTACAGACATTTAAATAAACAGATGAATGAATGACTAAATAAGACTCCTCCACCAACAGCATCAGGTATTCAGAGCACGGTGCAATGCCCCTGGGGTATGTCTGGTACCACTGGTGCTGACCCAAAGGCTCTTTATCCCAACATCCCAAAGGACAAGTAGTATCACAGCAATAAAAAAATCTATCTTGGGCTTTCTAGTGTAGTGATTGAGATAGCATGTTTGAAATACACTATTTCATAAGAGAGTTGCAGAAAGCACCACAATATCTTTTGGGCTAAGGCAAAGTTATCAAGAAACACAGAGGCTTCCCAGGTATCTGTCTCTTATTTAGAGATCTAACTGAGGACTTGAGAGGCAACCATTTTGTCTAGAAAAATAAACTGAAATTAAATGCTACTTTAACTACTTTTTTTTAAAGTGCTTTTTCTGATTTTTACAGGGCAAGGACACCCAGGTTGGAGCCAGTTCTAGGATGCCAAGTGGTAACAAACTGAAGCAGATAAAGATTCTTCTGTGGCATCCTTGTCAGAATCCTGACCATCAAATACCATAAGACTGTCATACAAAACAAACTGTCAGATCATCTCTTTCAAAAGTTATACACAAGTTGCTCAAAAACCTGAGTTGGTTTAGACACTGTTAAACCTGCCAGCCTTTCAAATGTAATTAGGCATCATGAAGGCAGAAGCCAATATGTTCTACAGAATTAAGATATTAATACATAGGTAGACCAAGAAAAGGTTTCCCTGAACTTGTTTATCTCTTCTCCCAGTTTGTCTCCACTAAGATTTCTCACAGAAACTATGCAGTATTCAAGCAGGCTTCAGGGGAAATAAAATACCCACACACAGACATAAAATCGGACTTTGGTTTTTTACCTGAATGTTTACAATAGTTCCAAATTTGCTGAAGTGTTCATTGAGCTGTGTAATGTTGTTCAATTCTGGAGGAATTTTTCGAACTTCTAGTTTTGTATTAGTATACTGATTCTTTTTCAAAAACCCCGGCTTATTCTGGGTGTTATTTACTTGCCTAGAGAAAAGGAGAACAGGAAGAGTTCAGTTAAGTACCTGTGTGCCTAAGCAAGGTGGCAAATGTTAACATACATCTAAATTGCATTTTTCCCCTAAAAAGTACACCCTCTAGACACTAATAAAAGAGAGCTTCCCCCGACCCCATGTTTAGTATCTATATTATGTGGACACAGACTTTCTGAGCCAACCATCCCAAACTACAGAGACTGGTGAATAGCAATGTTCACAGCACTGACAGCAATCAAATACATTGGAATTAACATCTGTAGCTAACTCTTACTTTCCCAGCCAGGGTTTCTTCAATGGTGGACACTCCATGCTGCTTGGAGATCTCTTCCTGCTGTCTGGTTCCAGGACAACTCTAGTGACATTGCTGCTGTTATTTGTAATGGGAATGGGAGGTTCAGTTTGGATGATAATGTTGGCAGCTGGAGGGAAGGAAAAAGGCCTGTGTTATTCCACTACACATGGAAAAGCTTTCACACAGCAAAACAGAACTGAGCTTAAAAACATAAACATTAGGAAAACTTTACCAAATTGGTCAGTTTTGTTTCTGAACAAAATCATTCATATCATTCCCTAGCCTAACTAAACATCCTGAGAGAAATACACATGGTCCAGCTGGGAGGGATGGGTTTTGACCTCTAAGGCTAGTACTAACTTGAAGAAACAAAGCTAAAACTTCATTTTTCAGGTACTAAAAACTCAGATTCTGCAGGAAAAGGATAGAAAGAAAAAAAAAAAAAAAGAAAAACCCAAACCCCAACAAAACAGAAAAGGAGGAAAAGAACCCTGGGTGGATCCCCAGGCTTTAGCTCAGAGCTCTGCAATGGCCAGGGGCTGAATTAACAACCAGCTTGCCCTGCGTGAACCCTTGACAGAGCAAAAGCAACCATTCTTCCCACTGCTATCCCACTGCCAGCCCTCCAGCCAGGTTTCAGCAAAAAACTGTTAACTAAGCACAACTATTGCACCCTTTTAAGACATTAAAGTTTGAAGCAAATTCTACCAACACAAAGTTTGCTAGAAATTTATTTGCAACCTTTTCAAGATTATGCCCTTCGTGTTAGTCTCCTGTGAATGCCAAATATTCAACCCCTAAAAAGAAGTCTGAGTTATACAGCAATTTCTATGGCTTTTATATAAGCCAGGGCTCTGCTGGTTACACTGGTTGAGAACAGGGACTGGACATCTCTGGGCATGGCATCCTCACTTTGGAGGATGATCTGAGAGCAAACCCTTCACACCTGTGACAAAGACAGCAAAACAAGTTGTGTGAGGCCCTACCACTGCGCACTCACCCTTGCCTTGCCCCTGGGATGAGCTCTCAATTAAGCCCCAACTCTGCCTCTGTGACAGTCATTAAGATGCAAACAGCAACAGCAATTTCTACAATAATATTTAACCATATTCCTTATGAGATGAGTCATTGGAAGGAAATACTGAAAGTAAAATTAAAATATCTTTCTTATCTACTGAGTAAGAAATATTGAAGCAGAACAATAAAACCCAAAACTTAACATCTTTGGTTTTAAGAATCAGCGCAGGAAAACCACGAGGGAGAAAGTTTTGCTACCACAACTAAACTTTGAAGAGCCTTGACCTGCGCCCTTCCCTAAAAGATGCTTTGTACACATCACCACTAAGAGACAGCAGCCACATCCATTCAGGCAGGGGCTAGGAATTACGTAAGTGCAGACTGGGATTCCCATGAGCTGGGAAATTGGAATGATACCTGCAATGTTCATTTCAGAGAGAAAATCTGGCTGACAGAGTCAGAGCATGAAGCATCAAAACATGCCATGACAGTTCCCTTCTCCACTATCATCACAACAGCCAAGGCAAGGAGCTTGGCTCATCATCTCGGCTGATCAAAAACAGTCTGCAGACTGTGCTGCTAAATCCATCTTTAGGCACCACTTTTCTTTCTAGGAGCTCCCAGTACCTGGAAAATACCTTCACAGGCTTAAGAGGAATAAAACCCCAACCAACCAACAAAACCCTTGTAACATTCCCAAGCAAGTGGTTATTTTTAATCAAAAAGGCTGCTTTCACTTTAATATGGGCGTGTTAGCACTTAAAAAAGGTAGAAATGTCCAAAAAATGCTCTGAAACACTAGATCAGTGAGAAAAACTAGTGCTTTCAGCCTGAAAAGAGGGAAAAGTGTTGACGGTCTTGGACAAAAATAGCAACAGCAATGACCAGAACCCTTCCTACCTCGAGGGTTTGTATCCATCTCCCCAGATGTTAGGCCAATTAGATTTGGACGCTGCATTTGTGCTCTCGTAAAGAACTGCCGATACTGAGATCTACCAGCACTGGTAATACTAGGAGCTTCAGGGTTATAGCCATCTGGCTCATATGTATCTACAAAAAAAGGAGAGAAATGACAGAATTTTTCAAGTGAGTTTAAGACTGGGGGTTAATTTTCCTTTAAGGAAAGTGCACGAATGTCCAAGAGTCAGAAGCTGTCTTGGATGAAGAGAAGAGAGGTGGTACAGCCAACCTGTGCAGCCATTGCAAACCCTCACCTGATCGCCAGGCCTAGCCTATCTGGACACATTCTCTTTTGGTTTTTATTCCAGTACTGTTTGTCCAAAGCACACAGGTCACAACACAGAGTACTGCTGGTCCACACAAAGGCCTGAGGTGTCTGTGTGACAGCATGCACAACATCTGGCAGTGTTTTAAGGGCAACAACATAGGCTTTGGTTTCAGCATTTATACAGTAGAGTCTAAGATGCGAAGAGATTTCCAACCTTTGTGCCCAACAGTCTGGTTCTCTTCAGAAAAGAATTTTAGGTGAAGAACATACTTAAATGATTTCAATCAAAGAAAGCTGAGAAATGACATAATGGAACCAATACTTACCTAGTGATCTCTCTTTACGTGAGATCAGCTGCCTAGCTTAGGTAAGGTACTAATGATTATTTTCATTAGAAGTGGTCACTGCAAGAATACAAGATGACAATTGACTTCTACTGCTCCTCCAGCCCAAGGTCCAAATTGAGGATAATGCATTTTTTTAACCTTAAAAAGGAAAAGCTGTACAAGAACTAGAATGAATGAAGTCTGTGAAGAGCCTCCACAGGAACAGTACATCCAGGAACAGAACAAATGCCTGTACAAGGGAACTTGACAGACATGAACACCTTCAAAATCTCAGGTCCTTATTCTGCAGCAACAAAGACAACTCTGCAGTTAAAACCAGATGCCCCACAATATCCACACTTATAGCAGAGCCTGGCACTGTAAAACAAGAACTTTCTCTAACCTCGAAGGAGCTGAACCACAAGCTCCTCTTCCCTGATTTAGAACATGATTGACTGCAAGAGGGCAACCAGCAGCTGTTACCACAACAGTCCAAGAACAGGACATGAGAATCTCCACAGAGGTTCTGGAGAACAGAATTACTGTGAAGCCCTGTGAGCTCCAACAGGCGGAATCACCAATTAGAAGTTCTGGAGCTGAAAGGATCAGATGGTGACACCTGAACACCCGACAGGACTTGGGGATAACTGAACAGATTATCTAATAAGAAATTTGATTGTCTCAAGTTTTGAAAAGCATGGAAGTCACAAATAAAATGGCATGGATCATGAACTGAACTAGATCCCCTCTTAGAATAAAATTCAGAATATTTATGTTAAAAAATCCCAGATGAGACTATTATAAAACACTGACATTTAATTATCTTATTTTGGTCATATAGAACATGGAAATGCCATTAATCCTTTAATTATCAAAGAAATGAACTTTGTTGCATTGAAATTGAGCAATCTAGGACTTTCCAGGTATTTTGCTATATCCCCTTCTAAAAACATACTTTTAAAAATTTTGAGCTCTGTTAAGGAAGAGGGACACGTCCAGTGAAAACAAACAACCTTTAGAAAGCTAGAATCAGGGTGATTCTAGAAAAAGCACTGATGTCTATGAAGGCTGTACAGACTATTGCAACATAGAGCTGGAAAAAAAAAGCTCTTGTCTGCATTAGACCAAACAGAGAGGAATAAAGCCTAAGTTAACAGCAATTACAGGTTTGCAGATCCATCTTTCCCCTACTAATGTCCTACTGAATGGCTTGAAGATGAAAGGAACATTTCTTATGCAACAACCAGATTGCTGTGAGCACATGAAACCCAGAGCTCCCCACAGTGCTCCTCCTCAGACCAGGGCAGAGCACTGCTGCCATTCCATTCTGGAATGGATGATGGGCTGACCCAAGGAGAGCCATCAGACTTCTTTTTAGCTTTGTATATATTGGAGGAAGACAGATCATAATTTCTAATCACACATCAACAGAGAAAATTTAAAATGTTTCCATCAAACAGATTGAAACCAAAAGGCATTTGCTTACGTTCTGACACTGTATAGAGCAGGTTCTGAGGCAGAGGAGGAGGCAGCCTTGCTCCCACGGGTGCGAGACTGGGCACTGCGCTTGTCCCCGGCGGCTCACGACTGTTTATCAGGCTGGACTGTGTCAAAGGTGGTCCTGCAACAACACCACAGAACACATCACACACTGACAGCTCAAAGGCAAAACCTGCTAACAATTCAATGCTGCCTTTATGCCTTGCTTTGAGCAAGATCAGGGTTGTAAACAGGTCCAATCCCACTACAGTAACAGTAAACTGAGAAGCCTGTTCAGGTAATCTACTCTGATTCCAACACCTTTTCTCTCTCTCAGCAGAGACAAAGCTTCAAGGGAAAAGAAAGAAGTGTCTTTTCTTCCCCAGTGGTTTGTTAGTACTAGAGATGCCTTAACCACAGCAGCTCCTCCCTCAGCTCTGCCATGGAGAGCCAAGGCTTGCTCAGAGAAAGAGATCACTTCAGAAGCATTTAGATTGCAGTTCTGAAACAATAACTGCAAGGCAAGAGGCATTCTCAGGGTAAGCATGCCCCTAATATGCTATTTCTTAGAGTTTATAAGATGCAGTAGGATAACCCAAAAGACTCAACATCTCAGATTACTGCCGAGCCAAGAAAGCTCTTAAATGTGTCAATAATGTATTGCTTTCCAGTGGTAGATAACGTAGCACAAACACTGGAGCTTTATTAGAAACTCTAGGAGACTGAATCACAACATCTTTTGCATTATATCAGGAAAAAACCTGGCTAGTGTCAGTGACCAATCCAATCACTACAACTACCACTGAGGTGAGCTGAAAGATCCCCAACTCCACTCTCCTGCCCAATTTAATTCAGTTTGCAGTGCTAGGAACATCACGGTTTGCCAGCTGACTATTCAGAATTCTTTGGGCGCTGCTCTGAATAGCACACGGCTAGCAAAGGAGCTGCCGCCTCTGAGCCCCCGTGACTCACGCGGGACGGGCAGCACGACGGGCGGCGGGGGCTGCGGGTGGGGCTGCGGCACCGGCAGCCGCAGCCCGCGCACCGGCCCCGGCAGCGGCGGCAGCAGCAGCCCCGGCGGCGGCGGCAGCCCCGGCGGCGGCGGCGGGAACGGGATCATGCTGGGCAAGGAAACTTCATCCACCACTAAAGGATCGTTTCCGTGATCAAACTGGCACAGATCACCAAGGACACAATAGCCTCGCTCTGCAAAACAGGACATTTCACCTCACGTTAGAAAACACATGCAGTACTTCTCAGCAATTTATAACATTTCAGGTTTTCATGGCATTTCTTACTACAGAAAACATGCATCCACTGATGTTATATTGTTAGGTAAGGTTTCACAACATAATTAAAATTAGAACAATCTTTCATAAAAGCATACAAACTTCATCATAAAAGCTGAGGAAAAAAAGTCAGAAGTACTGCAATTTATTTTAATCACACACACAGCAATCTCCACCAGGACTGCCAGTGGTTGAGGTATTTCTCTAGCACCTAGAGAACTGTGAAAAAACTCGGTATCTTCTTATCCAGCAATTGCCACAGCATACGCAAACTGCTTCCAGTAACACTAGTTATTTCTCCAGTACAATAAAGGGCATCTCTGCATCTCTTATATACAAGGTATACATCACATGCTGCTGCAGTGTGACTTGCTGCTCACATTTAGTGAATACCTAAAAAAAAGTCAAACGTTGAAATAAGGCATGAAACTGAAAACTAAGGAACAGTTACCATCATAATCTTGACATCTTCTTTTAGGAGGAGGGTTCCTGCCAAATGAACTGGGATTGCTGTGATTGTTGAAGTAATTTGACCAGCTCTCTGTGGTGCTTTCAAGGTGGTGCGCAGGTGCAACTACAGTTACAGCACTGGGAATAGCTTGTGCAGAGGAATACTGTTCAGAGGATTTACTGGGAGATGCAGACACAGGATTATATGAGCCTTCGACATCATTTTTTTCACTCTTGTATTTCGATCTCTCTCTCTCTCGGTGCTCTGTTTAAAGAAAATAAAGCTGAGTAAAGCCTTCATGTTTTGCTCTGTACCTCAGAGCTATGAGAAAGAGACAATAAAACATTCCCTGAAATACTCTGTTCTGCACATTGAACTGTTCTTGAAGGAGCTTGGTCTTACCAATGGAGTAATAACTAAATATAGTGCAAATAGGGGTTTAACTTCAGAAATATCCAAGTTTTCTTTGCAAAATGCACATTCATTCCTCTACTACTTATTTCATTCTGGCTTAAAGCTCTCTTTTAAAGGAGAAAAAGGGCAAAAGCCTGAAACAACAAACCTACCTCTGCCCTTAACTAACGCGGTCTCAAGGTGCGTGGAATGCTGTAATCTGTGCCACTTACTTTTCCGACAGACCTGAACTAGCCCTAAAAGAACAATCATATGGTAACCACCTGCAACTGCAAAGAAGCCTTCTCTAAAAAATACACAGTAACAAAACAAAAGAGGGAAACACTGCTTTGCAAAATGTTCAATCCTTAAGAGGAAAAAAGAATTAAATCAACAGCTTTGTCAGAACATACAGCACAAAAATATGAGCTACTGCTATCCACAGGAATACACCTGTGGATAAATTAAGAGGTTAGCGAAAAAGAAAACAAAGCCCTTAATTGTTCTACTCTGAAGAACAGCATCTTAATTAACAATTTCAAGAACTTTCTGATAGCAAAGCTATCAGAATTTGTTCCAGTTTCTCAAGGGCATCTCCTGCCTACTAGATCATTCAGAATGTAGAAATCACACCTGTCACTGCAACAGGATGTGACAGGTGCTGAAGCAGCACCCTGGGCACTCACCACTCCTGCTGCCATCCCGGTCTTTGCTGCGGCCCCTGCTGCGGCTGCGGCTCCGACTCAGCCCTCTGCTTTTGCTCCGGCTTTTACTCCTGCCCCGGCGCCAGCCAGACTTCTCCCTGTACAAGTCACTCCTATCATAGTACCTGTCATAGTCCCTCCATTTCCCATCATCCCGCTTTTTCTCTCTGGTTCTAGGAAAGACAGATGTAGACCATATCAGTGAAAAGAGAAACAAAACTTAAAAAGAAGCTCGCAACACGCAAAGATATTGTTCATCCTTCCCATCCATTTGGACAGTGAAACACCCCAGTCAGAATTTCACAAATTACACAGAAAAGTACAGAATCTTAAAGCTGATTCACTGGTCCGTAGAAAGTAGGAGTAGGAATTGGCAAGGTGAGACAGTTACGATGCTCAAACCAGAACAGGCTATAGAAGTGATGTTGACATGGTGTGAACAACTGCCCCCAGAAACTACAGACCCCAAAGATGTTTTTCATTTACATAACAAGGGAAACAATGGAACTGATGACATTCCTAGGAATTGTAATTTGAAGAATACTATCATTTTTTTGCAAGAGGCCAACTTCTTGTGGAGACTTCTCATGGACGTGATCAGCATACGCACAATGTATCACAGTCAAAGGAAGGAGAAAATCCCTATTTTTCACAAAAATCACTACCTACAAGGTAAAAAAACACAGTCAAAGATTGACAGCAAATACAGAAAAATTTCTTAACATTGTAGCTCAAAGCTAACCTTTGCTCACTGGAATCTGCACGGCTCCTCTGAGGACTGGAATACTTCTTCTTCCTGCTCTCCCGCTCTTCTTCAACAGACTCTTGAAAATTCTGCTTAACACACAACTACCAAACAAGGACAAGTATCACTTTTTTTAATTAAGAAAATGACACCAAAGTGTAGTTCAAGTTACAGACAGCATCCCAAAGAAAACAATACTCAGGTATTACTTGCCCAGAGTACTGAAGCACTACAAGTAATCAAGCACTAGAGTCTGTTGAAGAGTTTTGGTCTCAAAACTTGCTTTTTTTTCTGCAAAGAGATGCTCCTAAATAAAACCACTTTGATGTTTTGTTTCTAAACAGGATTCATGAAAGATAAAATCTCTCTCCACTCTACTGCATTATTTAGCATAAGCAATTCTACAAGAGAGGTATTTCCTGAAACTTTAAACACAAAGTCTGCAGTCACCTCTCCAGGTAGGGAAGTCACTAGCTGACATTTTAACTAACTCCTTCAAGGCACAAATCTGCTCCCATGGTGGAACTGATCACATTCCTTGTTGGCATCCACCACAGCAGGTTCAGAAGTCTGTCAGCTGTACCACTACTGCAAACCACTGACCTATTCTGCACTTCTGCTGCCATTTCACACTACTTACAAGTTACTGTAAATTTTGGTGGAAAAAGTTTAATCTTTAAAAAACTTTTTTTCCAATTGAAACCAAAAGGAAGGCTTCCTGCATCCTTGTAAAACAGGATTATCTGAGGAGAACTGGCAGAAATACTCAAGACTTGGCTTGAGAGGGCTCTGGAGAGCTCCACCTGCAGTCCTGCTCCCAGCACAAGGTGTATCACATGGCACCTGGGGTCCCCTCCAGCCCTGACCTCATTGTGATTCCACGTGTGGTTTATTTCGTGGCATCCCTGTGTAGGAATCACAGCATGCACTGAGCTTCATGCCACGCTGTGAAGGCCTTGCTGACGTCAAAGTAACTAATTAACGTCCTGAATTCTGTAATGTTGTCCCATAAAGCTGTCCTAGATATCTTCTTTTGCTTATTGCCACTCCCCTCCAGCCCCCCAAACTTGCTCCTCTGCCCCCACCAGAGCACTGGTTAAGTCAGCTGAAGGTAGCTCTACAGGACTTTCTATAAACTATGACAGTACTTTGAGAACAGAGGGGAAAGCTCTTACAGTGAAAGTCTTGTTCAAATTATGAACTGCCATAAGCAAAGCTACTTCCATAAACTGTCATAACTCTGCATCACATCCTCAGGTAAAAAAAGGACATCAGAGAAAAGGGAAAAAAGTAAAATGCAACTTTAACTTAAATCAGTTGATGAACCACATTTGGGTAAATAAGGACCTGCATTTGTTTGGGCTGACCTGGGTTTGGTTGACTGAAAATTTCTGCAATTATTTGTCACCTTCTCTCAAAATTTTGATTGCTTTCAATTTTGCCAATAGAACTTAAAATCAAGGTAAAACTGTTGGCAAACAAACTCTACCTGACTTTCCAAAGTAATGATTCCATTACAGAGGCTGACATATTTCAATGATTTTAAGCATGACAGAAAACATTTTAAGTAATTTTCATTCCTCACAGAATATACAAAATTGGAAATGTTTTGGAATGTTTTTGCTGTTTCCCCCTCTCAAACCCTTTTGAGTAATTATCCACTGGTATTGCCAGAGCTGTGAATAGGATTTCTGAGTGCTTAATTGAAGGTAGACTCCACAAAGGGATGTAAAATGCTCTCGTCTGAATAGTCACCTTCCATGGTTCTTTGGACACAGATCATTAGTCACAATAGAGTATATTTTTCCTCACAAATGCAGGAGAGTTAATTTGAAAATAAAAGGCAGGCAGAATAAACAACATTACCTCCTCCTTGACTTCTTCTTTCTCTTGCCCTGCAGGCTTCGCCTCTGCCTTTGTGGGCTCAGCAGAAGGAAGGTAACTCTTGGTGTACAAACTTTCAAAAAGTTTATCTACAAACCCTGAAGTTTCTGAGGATACAGAACACAAGAAAATACTGTTACATATGCATTTATGTGCATGCTGACATTTACCAGAGAAGACCCTGAAAACAGTCAGCCAGGTGGGCTGCTTGCAGCAGCGCCCCAGATTAATGAGCATTAGCTCCACTAAAAGAGCTGGATTTACATTTGTAGCACTTGAAACTGTTCATTTAGAGAAAGAAATTCCTCAGGTATATCACAGACAGCAACAGAGACTTCTCCTGTTCTAAGGATCAAGCATGACTGGCACCTGTGATCAAGGAACAAGTTCACGGCTATCCACAAATTCCATCAGCTACACTCAGCAGCCTCTTAAGGGCAATTTTTACGAGAGCAAATAATTTTCAACACCCTCATCAGCAGTTCAACATCACAAGAAATGCACAATAACTTTCCCAGTGAGTGTCAGACTTTCAGGTGTTTAATCCCTTGACTATGAAGCAAATTGCCACATGTGAAGCTCTCAGCAATCTGAAAGATTAACATGGACCAGGTTTTCAAAAGTTAACAAACACTTGTCAGAGCAGCTTCTGGCAACATGACTGACATTTTAAAATTAAATTACTTTTATTTAAGAACATTTCCTCCCACCTGCTGTGAGAAGTCCACGTTACACTACTTCATATTACCATTATAATTTTTTTAATCACAAGATCTTTATTCCTTCAACCTCTGTATGGAATATCCATGTCTACCAAGAAAGACTTTAAAGGCAGTAATGGTGCAGCTCCCTCCCTCCTCCCACCAAGAGCCGAAGCCCCCAGACAGCTGTGGCCACCACACCTTTCTGCAGGAACACATCCAGCTGGTCAGCACAGAAAGCTTTCAGCTCCTTCTCAGGCTTGTCCTTCTTGACTAACGCCACAACATAGTTGGCCAAGGCTGAGGGGTCTGCGTCACATCTAGTGAGAGAGAGAGAGAGAGAGAGAGAAGAGAGCTGTGCTTGGCTGCTGCAGGGTGGGGGGCACAGTCACTGGAGAGTCCCAAGGGCTCCTGCAACACCCCTGGGCTGCCGGGCTCACACCCAGCACCAGCACAGCTGCACTGGGGCCATGGAGACAGCAAAGGGCTTTTTGCAACCACAGCCCAGTACTTCAGCTGCCTTGCGAACCCCGCAACTGCACCTGACAAAGGCACCCCTTTTCTCTGCTCCTCCTGAGCTCTGCTGAAGGAAAACCACCTTTCTTTTGCCCAGACAGACCCACTGCTGCTGGATGTCCTCCCAGCCCAGCAAGCACACCTCGAATGGCTCTATAGGCACAGCAGAGCACAGGCCAGGGCCAGCACTGCACAAGGACTGAGAAGGATTAAACTGCATTTAAAAATTAAAACATTCTTATAAAGGAGTTCAGAAGATGTCACAGAGGTCCATTTTCAAAACACACAGACACGTTCAGCACAGCTTCAGTGACTGTCCTGATGTGCTGAGGTTTCCTACTCAAGGACACTTCCATGCCATATTTTACAGTAACCTTTTAATGCTGCTGGAACACCTAAAGGGGAGCAATTACTGACCCAGCTTCTGCCCTCACGCTCCCTCAGCTGTGTCTGGTCCACAAAGACCAAAAACACCAACTTTCTGCAGTGATGCTTCACGACTAATTGTTAAACTGGATATTGCTTTAGATTCCAATATTCAGCTACTAGGAGCACCCTAGGTATGAAATAGAGTAACAGTGTGACTAAATTCTAGCTCCTTGTTTGGCCTCTCAGAGGGTGCAGATGCCAGGTATCAGGTGAGGGCAGAACCATAAAATACTCAAAAGACTTTTTTTTAAAATTAATATTTAAAGAGGTGATTGTGTATTTTCTGAGAACAGTAACTGTGGAAATAGAAAGAAAAATTCTGAAGTATGTATACCTCAAAGTAATCCCAAGCAGGAAAAAGATCCAGAAAACAAACAAAAGGCAAAAAGCCAAGCAGAGGGCAACAGGTGACAACAATAAAAATCCTCAATGAGCAGCAATCAAGTAGCTCTGCTCTCATATAGCCTCCAACAACATCCAACCTCCACTGAAAGCCAGGGTAAATGGAGCAATTAAGAACAAAGAAACCACAAATTGACAGATTTTACAATTCTTACACACACAAAGAAATAACTTGTATGTGATGTATTCACTGTGTGTGATGTACTGGGGCCATCACCCACTGACTATAAATCTTCAATTTCAAACAGAGGAGACTATCCCTCCCTTCACAACCATTGCCTTTCCTTCCTCCATACGTCAGTCCAACCCATCCCATTCCATCATGCAGTACAGGAGCACACAAGGTGAGTGCCCTCCTGCAGGCAAGCCAGTCTGTATTGTCACTCTAGTGCCACTACAGACTCCGTGGCTGTCAGGGCCCACTGGCCAGTTCCTTGATTTTCTGTCTCACATTCCACAGTGCAGCCCAAACACCCAAGGAACGCTGGACACTGACTGGAGTCGGCAGGGAAAGTGCAGAAGCAGGAGTCGTGCTCCAGCCTAGACTTTCAGCAGGGTTTGGCCAAACACCAGAGAAAGCCATGATTGCAACAAGTAAAAAAGAAAGTCGTGAAGAACTTCCAAAAGCCTAATACTTAACAATGGCAACTGAGCAGACCTAAGGCCTATTTAAAACTCTTCCCACAGAAGACCTAAGCCTGGCCAGGCACTGACAAGCAGCCTTCCCCTCGTTGCTCCTGCACCACCAGCACCAGCTGTGCTCAGGCACCACAGAGCTTGGCACCAGCACAAATCCAGCACCCCTTTGCAGCCAGTCATCAGAACCATAAAATGCATGACAAGACCTGGATCCATGCTGACTCCATCCCAGCCCCACTCACACTGTAAGCAGCAGCAAGGTGTAAATGTAGAGTTCCCACAGTTTCGATGTTACTCCTGGTTTTGTCAGCTCCTGCAGCAGCCCCTGGCTCTGCTCCAACATGACAGAGCTGGGACTGAAGTCGACAGCACAGCTGGGGCAGCAGTTGGGAGCACACAGAACCACAGAGATTGGAAAATCGCTTGCAGACCACGAAATTCAATCTATGCCTGATCCCCACCTTGTCCCTAGCCCAGAGCACCCAGTGCCACCTCCAGCCCTTCCTGGGACACTCCAGGGATGGGCACTCCAATCCTCCCTGGGCAGTTCCAGTGCCTGAGCACCCTTTCCATGGGGAAATTCCTGCTGATGTCCACCCTGAGCCTGCCCTGGCCCAGCCTGGGGCCGTTCCCTCTGCTCCTGTCCCTGTTCCCTGGGAGCAGAGCCCGACCCCTCCCGGTTGTCCCCTCCCGTCAGGAGTTGTGCAGAGCCACAAGGGCCCCCCGAGCCTCCTTTTCTCCAGGCTGAGCTCCTTCCCAGCTCCCTCAGCTGCTCCTCATCAGCCTTATGCTCCAAACCCTTTTCCAGCTCCTTTGCACGTTGTAGGACAAAAGGCCCGCGGCACCTCCCCGGCCCGGGCTGTCCCGCACTCCGGGCGCCGGGCCCGGGCCGGGGGCAGGCGGGGCAGGGCCGTAACGCCTCGGCCGGGCCCGGCCCGCGGGAAGCGCTGTCCGCCTGGCCCGCCCGGCCCGCACGCCCGCACTCACATGGGCTCCAGCAGCTTGGCCAGCCAGGACTTGAGCGCGTCTACGCTCTCGATGATCATGGTGGCCCCGCGCCGCCCGCTCCCAGCTACACCGCCGCCATCGCCGCGACCTGCCCGGCACCGCCCGCAGCGCAGCCTGCTGGGCATGGCCGGGGCGGGGCCGCGCACCACCACCAATCAGAAGGCATTGCTCCGCGCTGCCAACCAATGGCAGCCGCCTAGAGCCCGAGCCGAGGGTCAGGGAGAAACCAGCAAGTTCGGTAGAGCGAGCACATGAACCCGCGGCGACATCTTGGGGGGGGCGCCCTTAAAGGGACAGCGTGCCGGCGGGTGCCCCCCTCGGCCCGGCACACCGGACTCATTTCCCCTTCCCCAGCCGTGACGAGTGGCCACAGCCATCGCTGCGGTCGCTCTCCCTGTCGTCCTCCTTCTCTCCGCTCCCTTCACGCTAAAAAGGGCCCGGCGTCCCCCCGCCCGCTGCCTTGGTACGGCCTGGGCTCCCCCGTCCGCCGCCGCTGTTGGCACGGCCCGAGCGGACCCCGTGCGGCGCGGCAATATGGCGGTGAGTCCAGGGGCCGGGCCGGAGCTCGGCTGTGGGGGGCTCGTGGCGGTCCCTGCGCTCCTCACCGGCTCCTCAGGCTTGCCCTTCGACGCCGCGGTCTCCGGGTAGAGGGTCCCGTAGCGGCGTGCGCGGGGCTTTTGCCCGGCGGCTGCGGCCCCTTGGTGTAAAGGTTTTAGGAGTATTTTGGTTTTGATGGGAAAAACCGAAATCCTCAACCTTTATGAGCGCAGAATGCGTGTGTCTGTAATGCGTGCGTCCTTTAACGGTTCCTGTGTGTTACATGGTGAAAGAATAAGATCCTTTAATACTTGCCATGTGATAAAAGAATGAGAGGAAGGGCTACTGAACACTGATTTAATAAAAGTCGCTTGGATTGGCAAACTCTGTGAACTCCGGTTAGAGTTCTTACCAGCCCTCTTCCTGGCGTAGGGAATGCTGTGCCTGCTGTGTGTGCGTCAAGAGGAGGATGCATCGCATGGGTTTGTGGAGAGTCTGGCATAAAACCGGGATTCTATGGGAGTTTTCACTTGTGATTTATATCCTCTTCTACCTCTCCAGTTCAGACTCTTTGAGTTTGTTCTTTATTGGCAAGATCGCCAGTGACTGTGTGTGTGTGTGTCCTGGCTAGAGTCCTTTGCTGTGGAAAATGGCTGTTGATGCTTTCCTTACAGACCTTAGGTCCAGTCTAGGAAGGCTGGATCCCAGGCTTGCAGAGCCCTCTGCTGCTCTGCTGAGAGCTGTTCTTGCAGTGCCCTGGAGCAGCGCTGCCTTACCCAAGGAGATCGGGGTGCTCTGTGACAGGTTACAGTTCTGTTATTTCTTACCCCGTTCAGCCAGGCTCCTCTTCCTTCCTGTGTTCAACAGGAGCGTAAAGGAACAGCCAAAGTGGATTTCCTGAAGAAGATTGAAAGAGAGGTCCAGCAGAAGTGGGAGCATGATCGAGTGTTTGAGATCAATGCTGCAGACAGGAGGGACCAGAGGAGGTATCATTGTACTCGGTTTTTCACTGCTTGAAATGTCTTTTCATTCAGGATCTGGGGGGGGAAAAGAGTGGCCCCTTTGTAATGAGCATTATTCATGGCTCAGCTGCAGGGACTTGCTCACGCGTTGTTGACACTTCTGTAGCTGATGACATAAAGCAGCTGAGTACATGTGTGGCTGAGTTCCAGCAGGATGAGAGAAGCTTTTTCATTCCCTGGCAGTGTCAGTGCCCTCTGTGGGCTTCAAACCAGGTTCTCGTTGGTGCCTTGTGCTCTTTGACCTGGAGGAGGTTCTGCAGTGTGCTGCCTGAGCCCTCAGCGCTGGGAGATTTCCCTTGGAGGGAGCTGTGTCCTGCTCTGCCTCACAGAGCACAGCTCCCTGGTGCTGCTGCAGGCCAGCTCTTGCACCTGTGCAGGAGGGCCAGGTCCGGGGCAGGGGCTGGCTGTGGGACAGTGCTGAGCACCTTGGGCACCAGTGCTGCAGCCCCAGAGGGGATGGAGCAGAGCTGCGGGCAGCAAGAGCCTTTCTCAGGTGCAGAGACTGCTCTGCACTCTCAGGGAAGACCATATTTATTGGTGCTTGTATTTCTGCCCCGGAGTAAACCCTGAGAAGCTTGTTTATCCTCTGGGAATGTGGAGCGTGCTTGGAGGCACAGTTCCTTTGGAATTGGTGGGATCCATGCTCTTCACAGGTGTGGAGAGGCTGTCTGGGGGAGCAGCACTGATCCTGTGGGAAGGTCTCTGGCTGTAAAGCAGTGACCTTGGCAGTGTGAGGTTAATATTTGGTGTGTGGGAAAGTCAGACTAAACCAAGATAATAACTGAAGTGGTGTAACAGGTGGCAGATTGTAGATTTTAACAGGTGTTAAAGTGTAGATTTTGTAGGCAAGCGAATGACTTGGCCTTCATTCCTTCATGTTAATGGATCGAGGGAGTGTGTGAAGGGAAGAGAGAAAGTGTGAAGTAGGGTGCAAGAGTAGAGGTAGAAATTCAGTATCCTAAATGTAAGTATTTTAGCTGCTTCGAGAGCTCAGGTTCCAACAAGGTAATACATCTTTGAAACACTCTGCAACAATATATCCCTGTGAAAGGAGTGATCGCTTTCAGCATGCCCTTAAAATCTGAACTCACACAGTGGGAGATTGAGTAAATGACTTTAAGCCTTTGCTGAAATTAATTTACAGAAGCAGGATTAGAATTTGTTACCTTTGGGAACATGCTGTATCTATTTCAATGTTTCTGTGTGATGTCAGTCCTCTATGGGTATTTTCTTTTGTGTTTATTTTTTAAGATTGTAAAGCCTGTTAGTGTATCAGCTCTTTAAAATCAAATACTCCTGTTACTGGCAAGGAAAATATTTTAACATCACTGTGAGCTGATAGTAGCTGAACATCCCAGTTGCCTGTTTTGCTCATATATTGTCTGATGGTCATTTAGAAAGCTAATTATGTGTTTTAATTCTTTGACTTTCTTCTCAGCAAAGGGAAGTACTTTGTTACCTTTCCTTACCCCTACATGAATGGCCGCCTGCACCTGGGACACACGTTTTCCTTATCTAAATGTGAGGTAAAAATTCTCCTTTGCTGATACCTTTAAATACTGCTCTAAAACAAATGCCGATTTTGTAGTTCAGTTTTGAGCTAATAGGATGCCATGTCAATTCCTTTATAGCTTTAGTAATGACTTATTAAACTTTCCCTTTTCCCCCACATTTTCATTAGGAATATTGCTAGCTGAAGGGAAATTCCATTAATATAATTTTTAATTTGATGAGATGGGGCTGCAGGTGTTTCTCCTGTTTGTTCTTTGAAATGAGATTTTTAGGAGACGCTGCTAAATGGTTCAAGCATCACAAGAGACCTGTTCCTGTTGTTTGTGCTTGCTGTGCTCTGTGACCTGTGTGGGAGCAGGTTTTGGGTGCTGGTGGGTAGGATTCCACAGCAGCCCTCTCTCTTTGCACCCCTTGGTCTCTGGTGGAGCCAGCCTGGAAGCCTGGCACGCCCGTGCAGCCACAGGGACAGGCCTGGAAAGGAGCTCTGTTTCACCTTCCTGCCAGAGCTCCTCCCAGCTGTGCCACCTGCCAGGGGCTGTGTTAGAGGAGGAGTCACAGCTGTGTTGGGGTAGGCCTGGCCCAGCCTGGGGCTGTTCTGTTTCAGCTGTTCCATTTTCCCTGTCTGTAGTTCGCAGTCGGGTACCAGAGGCTGAAGGGGAGGAGCTGCCTGTTTCCCTTTGGGCTGCACTGCACGGGGATGCCCATCAAGGTGAGAGTTGTGCAGTTGCTGGGGGGTTATTTCTGAGGGGGTTTTTATCCCTAAGGCTGCTTGGAGCCTTGCTTACTGTCCATCCCCAACATCACCTTAGTTTATTTAAAAACTCGTCAAGACAGTGTGATTTGGAACCTGAATTTGTAATAAACATGTGTTGTGCTTGAGCTGTAATGTCACTTTAAAAGATAAAGTGCTGGGAAACTGAATTTTACCTATTATATGTTTTCCTGTGCAAGAAAATCCTTACAGTAAATCTTCCTGCCCTGGAAAGTGTTCTGGAAGTGGCAGGATCTCCTAGATCTTAGTTCGAGGTCCAAAAAATGTTTAAAGTGTGGAATGCAAAATGTTATCAGTAAAACCTACTCCTTGGCTGTGATTGCAGCTAGTGCCCTGGCTGACACACTCCCAATAACTCTGTTCAGGCTTGTGCAGATAAGCTGAAAAGAGAAATGGAGTTGTATGGTTGCCCACCGGAATTTCCTGATGAGGAGGAGGAAGAGGAAGAAAATTCTGGTAAAAAAGAGGAAGAAATTGTCATCAAAGACAAAGCAAAAGGCAAAAAGGTAAAGTTTAAACCAAGCCTTCCTGGAGTGAGAGCTGTGCTTTCAAAACTTTGGTGTGCACATTGTAGGCTTTTCCTCCCTTGGGCTCACAGAAACCTCGATACAAAGATTTTTATTGCTTTTTCCAAGGTAGCTGAGTTGCCTTCAGGGTGGACTTGAAAAAATGCATTAACTGCATGGTTCCACAGATACCATGTTAATGCATGAACCCTTATAGGTAAGCTAATGCACAATAGTTTTCTGAGAAAAAACAGATCAGATCCAGAGTAATAGTCTATTTTTTTTCTCTCTTTTTTTTTTTTTAATCCATTCATGGGACATTCATAAGCAGGTTGTAGAAATAGCCCTGCTTTCTCAGAGGTAAAGCATGCGTATTCCTGCTGTTCTGGTTATTGTTTTTCAGTTGGTATCTAGCCAGTTCTGTCTAGATAGGCTCAGTGAAATCATCCAAACTCTTTTCACTTACCAGGTATTTGAATGAGATTTAGAATTTTGGGAGTTTACCAAAGCAAGGTAAAGAATCAAGTCTGGGAAAAGTTTAGAGATGCTCTGTATGTTGCTTATGTACGCTCAAGAGATTGTTCCACTGGGACTGCTGGGTTTGGAGTTCTGGCTGCTCTGCAGGACAGAAGGTGTGACCTTGCCTGGGTCACTGCTGGGGAGAGACAGGAGATTCTCAAGGGACAGCAGCTGAGAAAAGTACCATCAGCAAAGTGACAGCAGCAAAGGTTTTTGCTGCAGGGGTGTCCAGCCTTCCATGGTGCAAAAACTCATGAGTTTGAGCAGGGCCTGGACAGCAGGCAGTGCCCTGCCAGGTTGTTGTGGCAGGGCCTGGACAGCAGGCAGTGCCCTGCCAGGGTGTTGTGGCAGGGGCCGGGCCNCAGCAGCTGAGAAAAGTACCATCAGCAAAGTGACAGCAGCAAAGGTTTTTGCTGCAGGGGTGTCCAGCCTTCCATGGTGCAAAAACTCATGAGTTTGAGCAGGGCCTGGACAGCAGGCAGTGCCCTGCCAGGTTGATGTGGCAGGGCCTGGACAGCAGGCAGTGCCCTGCCAGGTTGTTGTGGCAGGGCCTCTGCAGGTGTTTTGGCCATCGGCGTGGAACAGTTGGGAAGAGAAGGGTTAGGGAATGAACAGTGAATACAAGGTATGGTAGAATGGAAGCTCTGTGAATACAGGGTGTAGAATGGAAGCTCTAATCAATTACCCTCACTGTTAGAGAGAGGATGTGAGAATATTTGTTTGTGTATTTGGAATCAGAAACCATAACATTAACAGAGGCAAATGCTCTTGTGACTAGACTGTGGGCTTCTTCCTAATCCCAATTGTTCTTTCAGAGCAAGGCTGCTGCCAAGACTGGCTCTTCCAAATACCAGTGGGGGATCATGAAGACTTTGGGTCTGTCTGATGAAGAAGTGGTCAGTTTTTCTGAAGCTGAGCACTGGCTGGATTATTTCCCTCCCCTTGCTGTCCAAGATCTGAAGAGCATGGGATTGAAGGTGACTCTGGGTGATCCCAACCTCAGTTATATAGGCAGCCATACCTGTATTGTTACTGTGTTGGTGAATGTGCTGCTTCTCCTTGAGATTTTCTGTGTAATACCAGCATAATTCCAGGAATGTTTCTGATATTTATGGAATTAGTAATTTAACTTTTTGATGGTCTTGGGTTAATTATGTACTTTTTTATATAGAGCTTGTACCCTGTACAGTGGTCACAGCTGGAAATGAGTCCAATAAAGACATTATGACCTATGGTTCCCATGTGAGATAACTTGTCTGTAGCCAGTATTGACGGTAGTTCTATTTAACATCACATCATTCTTCTTCCTAAAAGTACTTGTCCTGCTGACAACAGATTTTTGAAAATGAAGAGAAATAAAGATGGTGAAACAAGGCAGTGCTGAAATTCAGCTTGAATGCTTAGTTAAAACTACTACAAAACCTCTAAATTTCTCATTCAGTGGAGGGACCTCAAGTCTTTGACATCTCTGCTCTGAGAGAGCAGGCACAGATGTGTGCTTAAGGTTACACCCTTTATGGGATATGTGCTTGCATTGTCTTCCTGGAGAGAAAGCTCTTTTTATTTTTAAAATAATAGTTAAGGTGTTATGAGATTCCTTTGAATTCTTGATTGTGCTTACTTACTGGAGCCTCTTGCCCATTTTCAGGTGGACTGGAGGCGTTCCTTCATTACCACAGATGTCAATCCCTATTATGATTCCTTTGTGCGATGGCAATTCCTTACACTAAAGGAAAGAAATAAGATTAAGTTTGGCAAACGGTAAGCTGCCACTCAGCTTGGAGTTTTTGGGAGTGTGGATAAGCTGAGCTGTACCAGAGACAGAGCCCTGTGACACCTCTCTAGAGCAAGCTTTTAACTCACATGAAACCAGAATCTTTCGTTGCCTGACACAGTGAAGTGTAGTTGTTGTGCCAGCAAAGCATGTGAGATTCATCTTCCAGGTTTAGTTTTCCCATGGGTACCAACTCCAAGCAAAAAAGGGTCAATTCTGAAAGCTCTTGTGAAAACTGAATGTTGGCACTGATGGAAACGGATCACACAAAATTTGAAAATACCATTAAGAGGTCTCTTTTTCCCAAAGAGCTGTATTTTTTTTCTTCTTGCTCTGTACACTATTTTACTCAGTGATAAATGAAAATCTTTTTCTAGATATACAATTTATTCTCCTAAAGATGGACAGCCTTGCATGGATCATGACAGGCAAACAGGAGAGGTAATATTTTTACTTGACACTTTCATGCATTGCTTATGATCTTAAATACTAAATGGAAAGTAAGTTGTATCTTAGAGCAAAACATAGTTTGGATGTGCAGAGTCACTGGCTCTCAGTTGTCAGCGCTTGTGAAAATGGAATGAACTCCTTTCTTCAGTGGATTTGTCTGGAACTATGGATAGTATTTTCCACTGTGGCTGGTTTCTGTGATCATTTGGCAATCTGTGCCAGCGGCATCACTCCATTGTGTTGTTATCTGTTGAAACTAAATAAACAAGCTGTTGTTACCTTAGATGTTGCTGAGACAGTGTCTGTGACTAGTAAGTTTTTGGCTGTAGGAACACACCCTCTGCAGTCTGCATTTTAGTGAGCAGCCTTTCACATGAATGGAAATAGGATTTACTCTGAGGAAAGCATCAGTACCTTAAGTAGTGTTTGGATTAGGTTCCTACAGAATAGGATTTATTTTCTTTCCTGTTCAAGTGAGTTTCATTTATTGATTGTTGCATTGTTTGTGGGAATTGTAGGGTGTTGGGCCTCAAGAGTACACGCTGATAAAAATGAAGGTGTTGGAGCCTTACCCTGCAAAATTGAGGTAGGTCTTGATTTTTTAGTTGCAGATGGGCTCTGTCTCCTGGCCAGAACTGACCGTTTAAGAATTAAACAGTCTGTTTTGCCTAATGCAGAATTTAATTTCACCTGGTTATTTCCATCACTTCAAAGACCTGGTCAGAATTTTGAGCTGCTCTATTCATTATGTCTGTGTGGAACTCAAGATGGAATTAAAAAAAAAAAAAGGAAAGAAAATGGAAAACTCACAACGAATTAATGACCCACTTTTGTTTCTTAGGAAATGTTGCTTGGCAGTCCATGTTAGTTTAAAAGCCTGTTCTGTATGATCTATAATGATTTTATTTTGGCAACTTATCCAGTACTTTTCCCCCCAGTGGCTTGAGAGGCAAAAACATCTTCCTGGTGGCTGCCACGCTCAGGCCAGAGACCATGTTTGGCCAGACCAACTGCTGGCTGCGCCCGGACATGAAGTACATCGGCTTTGAGACGGGCAGCGGGGACATCTTCATCTGCACGCAGCGCGCCGCCCGCAACATGTCCTACCAGGGCTTCACCAAGGACAACGGGGTCCTGCCCGTGGTCAAGGAGCTGATGGGAGAGGTGGGCATCCTGCAGCGCGCTGGTCAGGCTCAGCTGCTCCTCTGGGGCTTAGAAAGATGATGGTGGAATTCTGATTGTAAAGAAAATACAGAAGGTGATACAGAAATTTTGGAGTGACTGAAATCTTTACTGACAAACAACGCAAGCAGCAGGCAGCTTCCTTGTCAGCCAAGCCACAGCTGCTGCTGAGAGAATAACCTGGTGCACTTAGCTGGGGTGCATTCCTATTCCCTCAGCATGATGTGGTGAACGGATAACGTTAAGTAACGCTTTTCTGCTCTCTGGGAAGAGTGAATGGAAAGGGAGGGGGAAAAGTAGTAGCTAGAAAGGGTTATGTGGAAAAGGCTTTTGTTGGTACTGACATTTCCAGTGCATCTGTGTGAATGAAGCTTTCTTAGCTGAGTAGTGAATGTCAGTGGTTTTGGGGTTTGCTGTCCTTAACTTGTCTGCTTTGTGCAACTGCCATCAGTGGTGTTTATTCATCCTGATACAAAGCACCTCGAGCTGTTTGCATCCCCTGATCTCCATTCACTACAACTTGTCACCATCTTTCTTGATCTTGCTTTGAAGAGTGAAATAGAAAATACGTGGTATTTTCCTTTGTTAGTAGACATGATATGAATTCAAGCAAATCAGCGAGGTAGAAGACAGCTGCTACACCTTGACTGCCTCCTGTCAGTGTGTGAATATCTTGACAATATGCTTTCCTTTCTTTGTTTAATGTCGCTTTTGACACTGGCTTCCTAAGCCATTTCTGCCTCGATGCCATTGTGCTTCAGATACTTGGAAGCAAACTGTCCTTCTGCTTCCTATGCTTTCCCACTTCTACATAATTGTAATTTAAATTTCTTGGTATTTGGTATTTGACTTTTCTACCAATAAATAACCGATATCCTATCTCAGATAGTACCACACATTTTCATGTGTACTTCCTCCTTGTCCATCTGTATATAGAATGTATTTAATTTGTTTGTAACGTGTCAGGAAAATTTACAGAAAATTTGAAGAATATCATCAGCCAGGAGAGCTTACTCTCCTAGGCTGAAAGCCCCTGGTTTTCTGTAATGCTGTTCCTTTGTCCTGCTCAGGAGATTCTTGGTGCTGCACTTGCAGCACCCCTCACCACCTACAAGGTCATATACGCCCTGCCCATGCTGACCATCAAGGAGGATAAAGGTAATTCTGCAGCACAGCCTGTTGGATGGGCACTGGCATTCAGTATGTGGGGCCTAATCCTTTAATCTGTTTATCTTTTCCTTTGCCAAGGAACTGGAGTGGTGACAAGTGTTCCCTCTGATTCTCCAGATGACTTTGCGGCTCTGAGAGACTTGAAAAAGAAGCAGGTCAGTCTGTTAACTGAATTGTTTGTTTCCTTTTCCTAGTGAGGAGGGTCAAAAGTGAATATCCAGTGGGTAAAACTTACTTTAACTGGCGTTTTGCCATTTCTAACTTGAAATCAAAGCAGTTAAAAATAAATGAAGTTTAAACCAACTGGGCTAGGACAGATGGTTTTTTTTTCAGACTTCAGGTCTGAATTTTGTATGAGAATCATGTAACCTGTGCTGCATGTTAAGGAAGAGAAGAGCACCAGTGAAACAGAAATGAATTCCTGTTGTGGAAATTACTTCCAGAAATGAGATTAAGATTCTCTATGAATTTCAAATGAGACTGAAAGTGATTGTTACTAACTGCAGGAGTACATCAGTGTCTGAACAGTTATCCCTGGCTACTGAATTTTTGCCCGCTCATTTCAGGGTAGAGCAATATCAGGTTTTTTTTCCCTTTTAAAAATTGTAGACAATTATGGCAAAGAGTCACCTGGAAATGAGATGGGGATTGAGCTCAGGTGTCAGAAATGGTGAGAAGGCAGCAAAGTGACTTTGTCTGATTTGTAATAAAACATTATATACAAAAAACCCATGATGAATGGATAAAAACCTTTACATCTAGAAGACTTCTGTTTATTGCTTTTTTTTCTTCCAACTTTCAAGGCTTTGAGGGTGAAGTATGGCATCAGAGATGAAATGGTCCTGCCATTCGAGCCGGTGAGTGCACCCAGACGTGTCCATCTACAGCATATAGGATGAGAAATGAACCTGGAGCTGTGCTACCTCTTCCAGACTTGCTGTTTAAAGTCCTTCTCAGCTGAAAGAGCTGAAAAATGTAAAGTTTTCATATTTTCCTGTAGTCACAACATTTGGTCTGTTAAGAGTTCCAACCAAGATTTGTTGTTCTGTGCTCTACCTCAGAGAGAAAGGAAAGTATCAGTTTTTAATGGGAGTTCTTGTTTTGGGAAATGGAATGCATCATTATCCTGATAACCTGTGGGTTGATTAAAACTTAGTGCCCTCGTGGCCAGATTAGGAGGGTATCTGTTCACTGCCAAAAGCTGAAGTCCCTCACTGTTAGTGCAGCCTCATTAGAGGCAGTTTTCATTAGAAAGGCAGGCTCCAGGTAAAGCCACCCCAGTATTCTGCAGCACCCCTGGTTCCACATGCCAGCTCCAGTCCTGGCACAGGTCAGTGTGGTGTCCTGCCACGGGATGCACCTGGGCAGCTCAGGAGTCCCCTTGGGGGCTGCCAGAGCTTCTGGGCCATGAGTGGAATTGCAGCAATCTGTTGTAAGCCCCGTGTAACTTGTGTTAGATACCGTGAATGTACAGAGGGAGCAGTGGGGTGCAGGAGGAGTTTGACAGTCCTTTGTTAATTCTCAGGTGCCCATCATTGAAATCCCAGGCTATGGCAGCCTTTGTGCTCCATTTGTCTGTGACGAGCTCAAAATCCAGAGCCAGAATGACAGAGAGAAGCTTGCAGAGGCCAAGGAGAGAGTGTACCTGAAAGGATTCTATGAGGGAGTAAGTAATACAAGATTTTGGTAAGTGGTTTCTTGGTGAGTTTAACTAGGAGAAAAAAAAAAGGCAGGTAAAGAATTAAAAAATCTCAAGAAAGAGGGACAGTATCCTTTTTTCCCAAAAAAGTCCCAAAGGACTTTTCATTTAGACTCTTCCTGCAGTAAGGTTCTGCAGTTGGAGGAGTGATGTAGAATTGGAGAAAGCTTCCACTCATACGTTCCTGTGTTCTCTGAGCATTATAACCTGGTTTCTGAACAAGTGATCACCTTCTGGGGAGCTGATCCATTTTGTTGCAAGTATAGATGGGGAAACTGATAGGAAATGAGATGTTATTGTTTGCAGGTTTTTTGTTTTATTTTTGGGTTAGTTTTTTTGGTGTTGGTTTTTTTTTTTGGTGTTTGTTTTGTTTTGTTTTGTTTTTTTTTTCTCCTGGCTTTACCTCAGTAGCTCACCATGTGTATTTCTCAGCTGTTCTTTTGTAAGCAAGGAATGGTTTTTATTTCTGACTCTTTGCAATCTATCATTTATGTGGATACTGACATGTGTACAAACTGTTTTTGGGTAAAGATGACTGCACATAATGAAAAAAACCAGCGCCTGTACTCTTATTTTTTGCATGTCAAAGATTGCAGCACCTGCTACTTCCTTATATTGATTTGAACACCTATGGCACCTATTTCTTGCTAAATTTTGAAAAAAATTATTTCCTGTGACCCATCTTTACAGATCATGTTGGTGGATGAATTCAAAGGACAAAAAGTTCAAGATGTCAAGAAACGCATTCAGAAGCTGATGTTGGATAAGGTGTGTGACAGTGCACAGCTGCTTCTGAACTGTCCAGTTTGTCCTTTCCTCAGGGCTGAGTCTCCAGAGAAACCCCTGGGTGCTTTGTCAGAGAAACCCCTGGGTGCTTCTGCAGCCCTCAGGCTGCTTTGGGTTGCTGCAGAGAGAGAGGGACCTGGTGTTCTTGGGCTGAGTGGGCTGAGCAGCTTCTTTAGAGTTCTCTTGTTCCCTGCCTTATTCTGTCACCCTCCCTAGGACGTGTTCTGGTGGTCCAGTTTGTTCTTTAGTATAGCTGGGAGGACACTGGAAGTGTAGGAGCTGGACTGTCCGGTCTCTTTCAAGCCAGTGAAGGAGATGTGTGATGTGCAAATGCCCCATTGCTGGGCTTCTGTAAACAATCAGTGATTGTGGCATCCCTCTAATGAGACTCCCTGATGAGGATTGGGAATGGAAGAGGCTTTGGGCATTTAGTCATTGTTCCCTTGTTGTTGTGGCATTGTCATGTCCAGATTACAATGCATCAGCATGCGTGGTGTGTGCAAGTAGGTTTGAAGCTCAGCATCCCATTTTCCTTTGCCTTTCCCCCTCCCTCTGTCCCCTAGAGTTTCCTAAGAGCTGTTTCAATCAGGGGGCATAGTCAGTGGGGAATATTTTGTGCTTATGTCCTCCTTTTCCTCATGCATTCTGGACAAAGTGCTGTGAGCTGGTACCTTAGAGAAGTACAGAGTCAAGCCTTGCCTCATTTTACCTGAGGGAATACTGAGGCAGAGAGCTTGGGCAGTGGGGAGAGCTATGAAGTAAATGCTATAAACCAAGTTAGAATGGAGGGGATGCTTTTTAATAAGTTGTCAGGATTTTCAATACTTTGCTAAGTACTTAAATCTCAGCTTTCATTGCCCTTTCAACTCTTAGGGTGAAGCCATGATTTATATGGAACCCGAGAAACAAGTTATGTCAAGATCTGCTGATGAGTGTGTCGTGGCCCTTTGTGACCAGTGGTGAGTGAAACAAAGCTGCAGTTATAAAGTTGCTCCAACTGTACACTACTTCTCAACTGCCTCATTACAATAAACCTCTCCTGGCTGTAGGTATTTAGATTATGGTGAATTGAGCTGGAAGAAACAGGCGTCAGAGTGCTTGCAACATCTGGAGACGTGAGTTATGAACGTGCCTGTAAAGGACAGTGACTTTGCTGCTCTTAGTGGAGTCTGAGAGGGCTGAAAGCAGTAAGAGCTTCTTTCTTACAGGTTCTGTGAAGAGACTAGGAGAAATTTTGAAGCCACCTTAGGTTGGCTACAAGAGCATGCGTGCTCCAGGACATATGGCTTAGGTAGGCAATTCCTTTCTCAGTTGGTTCCTCTTAAGGATGGTAATCCTCGTTTCATTTGGAAGGCTTAAGTGCTATATAACATTCCCAGTGGTATAGGGAAGTGTGGGAACGTTGTCCAATTTGTATCTTGGCCCAGCATCCCAGAGGTGTGCTTTGTTAGAAGTGCATGGGGCTGGTAATATTTGACTACTACAGGTAGTCTGTGCGGATCTTGGCAGCTTTCTGCCTGGGCCATTGATTTGGAAGGGACCTCAGAAGAGGGAACTTAGACCATTTCTTGGGTTTTCTCCTCAAATTCTGATTAGCCTTCATCCTGTGTTGCCTGACATGGGACAGCTGCTAGATGTTCACTGTAACCCATAGCAGATATTCTTGAGCTGAGCTGTGTCAGGAAATAGGTTGAAAATCAGCAACCGTTTGCTCTTGAGTAAAATTTTCAAATGCATAGTTTAATTTTTAAACCAAATATTTTTTAAAAGCATAAGCATGAGTACTGATGTAAATATGTATGTTTGTGTTCCACATGTGGGTGTGGGTCGGGGTGGTGCTGGGGTGCCTGACACAGCCTTCCCCTCCAGGGACCCGCTTACCTTGGGACGAGCAGTGGCTGATTGAATCTCTCTCTGACTCCACCATCTACATGGCCTATTACACCGTGGCTCACCTGCTGCAGGGGGGGAACCTGAGGGGCCAAGGAGAGTCTCCTCTGGGCATCAGGTAAGGAGAGTGAACCATTAAGTGCTTTTGTTTAATGAGGTGTGCTTATCTCCTGAATTGTTCTGCCAGGGAGGCTGGGTCTTTGCTTTTGTGTGATAAAAGCAACTTTATTAAACTTAACCTGCCATGAGCTGAATTAGAACAGGTTTGCAGAGGGGCAATAAGGAAAGAGAGGAGTGTGACAGGCAGTGAGAGAAAGAGTGGAAAAATGATTCTGAAAGCACCTGTGAAAGAACTGTGTGGGGAGTAAATCACCTTTTTCAGTACTTGTTTGACTTGCCTTGAAATGGGCCTTGGCAAGTTGTTGGGTGATTGGTTTCAGTGGCTGCTTAGGTGTCTGCTTGCTGAGACTGCTGTGCACCACAATAGATTGTAGGCTGTAGTGTGCAGAGGGAGCAGGATTTAGCTCTTGGTTTTTGTCACTGTCACTCTCCTGGAAGCTCAGAATCATCTTTTATCCACAACTTGTCTGTGGAAGTGTTCAGAGCAAGGGGGAGGAGACATGTGACCTCTTGGCTGGAGTGGCTTTTGAAGTGTGGTGGTGGGGGTCAGAGAGATGAGATAGTACAGCTCAGTCTGGAGTTGGAAAAACACTTCAGGTTGTGCCTTGAGTTATCTGCTCTGTGTGGCTTGTGGATTAATTTCTGGAGTAGTTTACATATTGGAATGGAAACTTTTCTTACTTTATGCTATAACTAATCTGAAAACCATTTCCAAAGTAAAGATTCTGATTCTTACAGACAGAAATACCTCTGAGACTGGGCAAGGCTGTCATTTGGGCTCAAACCTCTCTAATTACAGAGAGGCTGTGCACGAGCTAGTCGTGTCTAGAAACAAGCTTTGAAGTGAGCATCCTAGGCCCTGAATTACAGATTTGATGTAATTAAGCATGTACAATTAGAGTGCTCTCCTGTGCAAGTAGATAACATCTAGCAGCCTTGGAAAATGCTTTTACTGATACTTGCTCTGTGGTGTAAAGGAAAAGGGAGTTTATGGCCCATCCTTTCAGTCACCTTCAGTTACAGTGAATTTGGCACCAAACACAAGCCCAGTCACAGCACAGGAATTTAAAGCATAGAACAAGAACTGCCAGAACCAAACCAGACCTGTGCCTGTAGAATTTATTCTGGACTGGTAGTACAATCATCTGAGGTGTTTTTTAATGTTCACTGAAGTATTTGGGGTCCAGAATGCTTTTCCTCTCTGCATAGCACAGGTCAAAGCCCCTTAGCAGTTGCTAACAAATAGCAAACTTTGGCTTGAAGGTATTTAGTTTGGAATGCATGCAGTATCTGGTGCACTCTGCTGAAGTTCTGAGAGCCAGGAATAAGAATCTCTGTAAAAACAAGAAGGATATGTGTTAATGCAGCCCAGTGGCCACAGAGCTGTTGGTATCAGTTGCATCTCATCAGTATTTTCCTTCAAAATTCTGGATCTTACCTCTGATAATTGGTAGGATATGTCTTGCAGTAAATGTTAATTTTAAATGTTCATTCCATTTGAAGTGGGAAAAGACCACGCATATTTTCCATGTAGGAGGCAGCCTTGAACTATACAGCAGTTTTCTCCTGTCCTCCTGCTCTTTGACTTCTGGGAAGCCAGAAGGAATGGCTCCATGAGACACACCAGTGAGGGGCTCTCAGTGTTCACCTAAGGTCACAGGTGATGCTGAGGCTTGGGAGGTGACATTTGGAAAAGAAATGATCAGGTTTCCAGGATATTCAAGATTATGCTTTAATTATTAATCACTTTTTCTTTATGGGAGTTTTTATGTTTTATTGGGAAATCTCCAAGGGCAATTTAAGCAGGGCATGGCTTGGGCAGTTCTGAATTTTGTTTCTGGCATTGGATTCACTCACCTGAGCTCAGGCAAAGGCCCTGAGCACTCTGTCCATGTTTGCTGATCACGTGGACTGTGCTGTGAGAATGGAGCCACAGGCTTAAGCTGCCTTACAGAAAGTGCTGTGGAATGTGAGAAGCTTTTACTGACTGCGATGTGGGACTGATTCTGTGCAGGGCACATCAAATGAGCAAAGAGGTTTGGGATTACATCTTCTTCAAGACTGCTCCATTCCCTAAAACTGAGATTCCAAAAGAAAAGTTGGATAAGCTGAAGGAGGAGTTTGAATTTTGGTAGCCTGTGGATCTCCGAGTTTCTGGCAAAGATCTTGTTCCAAATCACCTGTCCTACTACCTCTACAATCACGTGGCCATGTGGTCAGAACAAAGGTAAGTTGGGATGTGATGCAGATAAAGCTGGAGAGTTTGCAGTTCTGTTGCATTTGCTAATGGCCTTTGGACTGTACAATATTTTGGATTGTGTTGAAAATGTATTCTTTCATATTGCAGCTTTGATACAGTTGTCTATAATATAAGTTATTGAAATGGAAGGGTGTTTTACCATTATTTCCCCTGGTTTTTCTGCATTATCTCCTCCTATGGATGTCCCAGTGTTGAGTTGTATTCTGCACTGGAATTTATATGACTTTATAATTAAGTCTCCTTAATTCCTTCTCAAGGATGGTTGAAAGAGCTATATATGCTCTCATGGACTGTGCAGGACTTCTGGAGAATCTTTGCCCATAGCATGATGCCTTTGGGGTGAAGATACTGTTTGCAATCCCTTGGACTTTGGTTTAGGGGTTGTATAAAACTGTATACAGGAAAAGTGTGTTTCTGATGTATAGTAACAATGATTTTGGATAATTTAATATTTCCTTCCTTCATGGGTACAGATGTGGACCCAGTACTATTTTGTGCTCTTGGGCAGTGCCAATCACTGGCCTTTAAATTAAAAATATTTGAACAGAGGAAGGTGAGGTATATGAACTGTAATTGCAGGTGCACTGCTCCCTACCTTGCATTTCAGCAGTGATAATTCTTAGCCTTTATACTGTAGTTCTTTTCATCTTCAGAGACACTCCTTAATATATTTAAGACAACCCTTAAGTTTTTTTTTTTTTTGAAGATTCCACTTAAGGTGTTAATCTAAAACTGGAACATAAAATGTTTGTTCCTTTTTAAAAAGAGGAAATGTGTTTACTTGGCCAAAAGATTTGTATCTTGTCTTCAAACAGGGAAAAATGGCCAGTAGCTGTGAGAGCCAACGGACATCTGCTCCTCAACTCCGAAAAGGTACGGCGAGGTTTTGTGTGACATGGCTTTTGTGTTCTCAAAATAGACATTTGCTACCCAGACTGGAAACAACTTCTTGGGATGTAAGCAGGGGAAGTAGTGACATTTCTTCATTAGTGCCCTCCAGTTTTTAATTCATTAGAGGTAAAGACCTGCTTTGCCTGTGATTCTACGTAGCACTTTCTCTTAAGTCAGCTGTTGTGTAGTCTCACCAATTTAGTGAAGAGTTCAGTGCCTTTCTGTTAAGTTTTAGGGTAATATAGAATATTTCAGGGTAATATAGAATATTTATTTATTTAAGTTAAATTTAGCTTTTTAGAGCATTGGAGTAGGTGCAGTGAGAGGAAAATGTTTGTGCCAATAGCTTGCTAATATGTGCAAGTGCTGACACTGAATTGAATTAAAAGTGCCTGAACCCAGGAATTAGGCCTTGGAGACTCTATGATATGAATCAAAAAAACCCAAAACAAACTCTTGTGGAGTCCATGAAAAATCAATACAGGGTGATCTGAAGCTGCCAGTTTTAAAGTAGTATTTAAGTTTAATTTAGGGAATTTCTGGGATTATATTTTGTTGCTGACTGCATGCAGAGTTCAGTCTGCTTTTGCTGTGAGACCTCATTCAGATTTACCAAAGTGCTTTTTGCTGTGATTCATGAGAAAATTGTTTGCCCAAACCCTTGCTGGGTCTGTCTTGCTTATCCACCAACACAGGGGATGTGTGAGAAAACAAACACTCTTATCTTTCTTTCAGATGTCTAAATCAACAGGCAACTTCCTCACCCTCACTCAAGCTGTTGACAAATTTTCTGCAGATGGTGAGTGTGTTCTGACCTGCATCTGATTGTCAGTTATGCCAAAACGACTCAAATGAGTGTTTTGCTCTCAAAGGAGTTTATTGGAGTATTGAATGGCAATAAATCTGCCACTTACCACCTGTTCTTGTTGAAAAGCTAAACTCCACTTAGAAGATTGGGATGTGTGTTAGCACACCTGGTTCAGCCAGGAGCTGCTTCTGGGGATGAGCCCTCTAGGAGCAGCCTGCTTGATCTGTCTACATTCACTGAAGAGATCAGAACTCAGGACACACTGTTGGTGTGCATATTTGTGCCCTGTGTACCCATGTGTGCCATGCTCCTGTGTTTAGGGCAGTGACTGTGCTGGTCTCCTGGTTCTGGTGTCTGTCTGCTCCTCTCCCAAGGAGGGCAGTGTTCCTCTCCCAGGGGAAGTCCCTCCTTTGAGGCATCTCTGGCCGGCCAGGCAGTTTGTGACCTGGCTTTGCATTTGTTAAGTCCAGCTGAAGTGAGCTGTCACAGGTGCAGGAGGCACAGCACTCCATGGACGTTGGCCAGCTGGTGGCACCCAGCCCTGGCAGCTGATCCCCTTTCCTTCAGGCATGCGTTTGGCCTTGGCCGATGCTGGAGACACTGTTGAAGATGCCAACTTTGTGGAAGCCATGGCAGATGCTGGTATTCTTCGTCTCTACACATGGGTGGAGTGGGTGAAGGAGATGATTGCAAACAGAGACAGCCTGAGGAGTGGCCCAGCCAGCACCTTCAATGACAGAGTCTTTGCCAGGTGTGGTATGACAGTTAATAATACAGTTTGGGCAAGGTTTTTCCTTGCAAGGAGAAATCCTATAGTTATTTTTTCTAAAAATTAATGAATTCCATAAAACAGAGCTCACCCCAGAACAGGCTATGGGGTTTGGCTGCATTGGTGGCAGTTTTACAGTGTTGCCATTACGTGGGGCAGACTATGCAGTATTGATGTTGTCACTTCCCTTCCCTCCCCAGTGAGATGAATGCAGGCATAATGAAGACAGACCAAAATTATGAGAAGATGATGTTTAAGGAGGCTCTGAAAACTGGCTTCTTTGAGTTTCAGGTAGGAGGTGTAAGAAAGTGACACCTGGTATTTGTTACTTTGTGGATTTCTTTTGATCCTTCTTTCTCTGATCCTTAATCATACAGCTGAATTGGAATCAGAATTGTGCCAAGAAACAAGAGTACTTCAAGGGAATAAATGTGGAATCGTAGAGGTTTGCTTGTGTCAGTTTACAAAAGTCCAGAGGAAAGCAAATGCCATCCTGCTAATAGTCCTGATGTCTAATTTGGGCAAGAAGCTGCTTAAAAAAAGGACACTATTAAAAAGAGTGTTGCCTTTCTTTATATCTTTTGTGATAAAGGACTCTCCATAAGAAATCCAGATAATGCATCAACAAAATTGTTTGGAAGCATAGTGCTTTTTGATGTCCTCCATAAACCATGTCTCCAGAGTGTCTGCAGAGTTGTACTCCATTTAATGAATTACACATGCTCCTTCATGTGGCTGCTTTGAGATACTCAGGAGTAGGGTTAAATAGGCTGAATTATATGTAATGATAGATCATATTCATTGCCTTTTTCTTAGTCCTTATTAGTATCTGTATGTAAGTTATTTGGGATGACAGCACCTGATACACAGCTGTGGAAGTTTTTGTCTTTTATGCTTGTGACAATAAACAGGTTTTTTTAAGTACCACATAAATGCAAAAATCCAATGGCCAACGGACAGATTTACACGTGGGTGCTTGAAGAAAATACAGTTCTTAGAACTGAATAATGGATTATGACAAGCTGCTCACGTTCTGAAGGCGTGTTGGAGCCCACAGGTGTGTGTGTGTGTGACTCTTGTGTCTGTCCCTGGCAGCAGAGGGCTGATGGCTGTGTTGTTGTTCCAGGCAGCAAAGGACAAGTACCGGGAGCTGGCGATCGAGGGCATGCACAGGGAGCTGGTGTTCCAGTTCATTGAGGTGCAGACTCTGCTGCTGGCTCCCATCTGCCCCCACCTGTGTGAGCACATCTGGTCCCTGCTGGGGAAGGTACTGGCGTTTCGGTTCTGTCATTGATTCAGATCTGAGCTTTTGTGGATTTCAGTAACACCTATGTCAAGCTTACAGATATTATTCGTGTACAAGTAGAAAAGATGTGTCAGAATCCAAGAAGTCATACTGGCTCATTGTCCCTGGGACAGTGACTGCAGGGAGCTGGCCTGTTGCTGTGATGACATGTGCAACATGAATACCAGTCGCTGTCATTGTCTGCTTACTAAGAGGTGATCCAAAATTTAGTGCCACAATGCAATAGTCTTATGCTTCTGCATAAAGCTTGGTTTTGATGTTTTCTAAGCCCTCTGCTTGTAGATGGCATTCCATAGGGATATGGTAGTTGTGATTGTGTGTATAGTCCTGAACACACTTGCAAAGAAGTACTTGTTGGCTGGGTGCCCACTCCTTTGGGGTGTTATGGTAGGTGCTTGCTGGGGTCCAAACTGGCTAAACTCTGTTTTCCAATCAAGGCTGGAAACCCAGCAGCTAGTGTGTATTCACTCAGTGCACTCCTGTCTCGCTCTGCCCACAGGCTGACTCCATCATGAGGGCCTCGTGGCCAGCAGCAGGGCCCGTGGATGAGGTGTTGATTCGCTCCTCTCAGTACCTGATGGAAGCAGCTCACGAGCTCCGCCTCCGCCTCAAGAGCTACATGGCCCCTGTGAAGGGAAAGGTGAGGCTGCTCTGATTGTGTGCACGTGTGATAGCTCCGTATTGCCTGGGGACTCCTTCCTGATTTTTTTTTATTTCCTCAGAAAAGTACCAAAGAGCCTTCCCAGAAGCCTTCTCACTGTACCATCTACGTGGCAAAGAGCTACCCACCCTGGCAGCACACCACCCTGTCTGTCCTGCGCAAGCACTTCCAGGTGCTCGTCCCCTCCTCTGCCCTCCAGCTGCTTGCCTGCTGTTTGGGGGCTCATCTCTAGAAAGTTTATAAGCTGCACCTTGTTACCAAATTATTTCAATAGGTTAATTTCTTTATGCTTTTACAACTGTGCAGTAAGTTTTGGTGCTTAATGAAAATGTCCCAAGGACTGTCATTGATTTGACAGTTGCACTTCATTGGTTTTGACAGTCTGAGTAAAAACGTGCCTGTGCTCTGTTCTTTCTTCCATTTGTAAGTGGTTAGCTTTTAAATATTCTTTACAAGTATGTTTTTGAGGAAACATGGTTGACTGACAGACTACTGCTGCCTTACTCTGCAAGTGGACTTAGAAGCTTTGTTCTAATCCTTGAGTAAGTGTATACCACTCAGCAGTGCCACAAAAATAGCTGAAATTGAGTAAGTCAATCATAAGAAGAAATATATTAAGAAAGCAGAAGGACCTACGCTTCTGACATGGGGAAACTGCTGAGAGTGGCTTTTGGCATCCTGATGAACCATCCTCAGCTTGAGCACACCAGGGTTGTAGCTGATAGATAGAGGAGTCCTGACTATTCCAGCTTGAGGCAATGAGATAAACCAACACTCCTCATGTGGAATTTGTTCTTGGAGGTATTCACCTTTGAGCATTGTATAGGCTTTTTTTCTGTTTTAGTGTTAAATGCTGTTTGGGTTTCAAAGGGATGAGAAAACTGACTGTGGAATCAATGACAAACCTTGCTGGTATTTATGGGAAAGCAGGAAAGGTATATGATATTGAAGGGCAAGTTTTTAATGATAGCTGTTCTCTTTAATGCTTGTTCATCCCTGTTTAGGCCAGTGGAGGTCAGCTGCCAGATAATAAAGTAATTGCCAGTGAGCTGAACACCTTGCCAGAGCTGAAGAAGTATATGAAGAAGGTGATGCCCTTTGTTGCCATGGTTAAGGTAAGTGTCAGAGGGACAGTTCTGGTGCAGGAAAGGCTTTTGTGAATGCAGTGTCTCTTCCTTGCCCTTTGCTTATTTGGCATCTTTAATGGTTTGTTTGTAAACATCTTTCACATCTCTAGAAGAGCTACATAATAAAAATGTCTCTTTGTGAATTAGCCCAGGTGAGCTCTGGATCTGGCTGAGGCTTAGTCCTTTCTGTGTTTTGTGGGTAATACAATCTGTACTTCAAACATACCTGTGTCCCTCTGTATTTGAAATGTACTCTATTTGACTTCTCCAGTTTTTCATACTGAAATGAGCCAAGTGTTGCTTTGGAGACATAAAAACTGAAAGCTAAGATTAAGGCCAGAGTTGATTGATTGCAGTATGCCTAAGGGAGAAAACAACAAACTGTTCTGAGCCTTGAATAGAATTATGAAATCTGTACATAATTCTTATGTTTATCACTTAATATTCTGATAGTCCATTGTTTTCCCTGAGTCATGCAAGCCTATGAAAATCTTGGCTTCCATCTCTTTAAACAAACTTTCTTATGCTTGCTGTTGCAGATGAAAATTCAACACAAGTAGAAAGAGCCAAGAAGCAAAGAATTAACAACATTTTTTTGAAAATGGGGGGTGAGGGTTACAGTGTACGATTTAAAACCTTTTTAATGACTTTTCATGTTCTGTAGAAATTGAGAGGGATTAGTAATGGAAAAAAATCTTAATGAATGTATAAAGAAATTACTTTTTCTCCTTAAGCTTTAGCTTGATTTTTGAAATGCACATAATAATTACTTCTGGTTGTAAGCTTTGTCATGTTTTCTAAGTGGAGTTGTTCTTTGCTGTCTCTGTGGGGTTGTTCTGATTTGTTCCTTTTCATGGGAGCTTGGAAGCCTTCAGAGGAGCAGAGAGCACAGAGCAGTGCTGGAGCTTCCTGTCTAGGTTTGTAAGAACAGTAGGGATGTGTTAGATCCACTGATCCAGCTGGGAAAGATCAGACAAGCTCTCAGTCCTAAGAGTTAGGGCTGAAACATGACTGTGTTTTGGTGTCTTTAGTCTGGCAGCAGTGAGTGATCCTGGGGCACACGAGGAAGGAGCTGAGGCTTAACCTCAAATCCATCTTTCTGCTTCCAAAGAGCAGCAGCCTGTTTCCCACAGAGACATGCAAACATCTGAGCTCAGACTCCCCTGAGCAGTGTCTTTCTCTGAAACCAATTATTCATCAATTCCAGGGTACAAGGAGCATCTCTGCTTGTGCTTCCTACTCATCAGAGGAGAGCTGAAATGTAGGAGCACCTCTGTGATTTACAAAGGGAAGCAGTTCCACGTTAAAAGGGAATCATTCACATTAAACTGATGAGGAAACCAGGAAACCACAACCATGCTGAGGCTGACAAAGCAGAGCTTCAAAGGAGACAGCTGGCTCAGCATGTGAGAGCCAGGCAGGGACAGATTAAACTCCAAAGAGGAAGTTCTGTTTTAGTTAAAAAAAAAAAAATTCGTGTGGTTTTTCTACTGCCTTTAATACTGTGTCTCTTGTGACTGTTGCTGCTGGCTTTCTGGACTAATTAAGTTACTTTTATGTTAACGTACAAAGTGGTTGTTATTTCCCTGCAGAGAACTGGCTGTGAGCACGTCCAGGTGTTGTGGGCTCGTTCTTTATTTTAAACTGGGTCAGAAGCCTGAGTTTCCTGCTGTGAAATACCACTGAAATGCTGACTGATTTTGTGAATTCTCAACCTGCGCATTAAGTAGGGACTTAAATAACCGTGAATGTCAAACACCTTTTCAATTCTATATTAAAAATGTGTTCTAATTGCTCTTACTCCTCCCATCAGTGTCACCAGCTCCCTGTAGAAGATGAAGCCCTGTTACAAGAAAATTATTGCTCCGATGTTAATGTTGTGCCAGCAGAGAGCTCTTGGATTTACAAGCCTATTCTTTTCATGACTAATGTGGATAGTTTGCCATTTTGAAGCATCATTTTACTTGCAGCCTTTGGAGGGTTTTAATACTTTTTCCCTCCCCCCGACAGGAGAACTTGGAGAAAAATGGTTCTCGTGTTCTTGATCTTGAGCTGGAGTTTGATGAGCGTGCAGTGCTCATGGAGAACATTGTGTATTTGACAAATTCCCTGGAGGTTGGTACAGACTTGGCACCTATACTTGGCATTTGTTGGGACAGCTGGAGCAGCAGCCTTCCCTAAGGCTCTAAGCCTGTTTACCTTAACTTCTGGGCGTGCATTGCTCAAGTAACAGTTTTTATCAACTTTATTTCCTTTCGTCAAATAGATGCATATAGATGTGTTCAGTGTTGGCAGGAGGTACAGGGGTAGGTGTGCACTACAAACATGTTCCCAGAAAGCAGGGCTGGTTTTCACTGCACTGCTGGATGCAGCTGTGACAGTGATGTCCACTGGCACTTTTGAGGAGATGTTTTTCTCTGAGCCAGTCTGTATCTCACATTTCCAGCTGAAGGAATGAGATGGAACTGCTTCAAGGCATTAGCAAGACCAGTCAGTCCCTGGGCACCTACGCTGGCATGTTGGCTGCAGCAGGCTGTCTTCCCTCTGCAAAGAGCAGGCTCTGGGCAGGGCTTGTCACTCTGTGCTGTGTAAAAGGCATCCAGTAGCACTTGTGCTGCTTCACATAATGAGCAGAATTTAGTTTAATAGGCAACATGGTAGTGAGGGGGCAGCTCAGGCACATGGTGTTAAAAACCCAAACCAAACAAAACCAAACAGCCCCAACACCAAAAGTCAAAATCTAAAGCAATTGTTTTTTTGAGAATTAGAAACTATATATATTGCAGAGCTGGATGTAACCTGTACAGTATGAAACAAGCGTGACTTTATTTGGCTTGTCCCATATCAGAGCAAAGCTGAGAGTGAGCAGCAAGTTTTACTTAAACTATCTGTAAATCTTCAAAGCCCTCCTCTGACATGGGAGAGGGAGCAGTGTGTCCTCAGAACAGGGGTACACTGCTGGGAACAGCCAGAGGGGCTGGGGGTCGCTGTCCTCAGAGACTGACACTGGGGTCCTGGGCACCTCACACAGGGAGTAGATGACCCTCAGAGGTCCCTTCCAAACAGGATTTTGTGGGTTCAGTTGTGCTTTTGTTGCTTCATGTCAGTGCAGGCTTGCTTTCCCCTTTCCTACATGAACTGCTGTTCCCCCTAAAGCCATTAAACTCCTGCTTATTCCCTCCTCCCCATTTTTTCTTTTACAGCTGGATCACATTGAGGTGAAGTTTGCTTCTGAAGCAGAAGATAAAATCAAAGAAGACTGCTGTCCTGGAAAACCATTTTCTGTATTCAGAACTGAGGTAAAATCAGTAATTCAGATATTGGAGGTCTGAAAACTTAAATTAAAAACTTAACTTGAAACTTTACATTTGTCTGGGTTTTTTTAAGGATGCCATTTAAAAACTTTGATCAGACATGTTTATCATGTGTGAATATTTCTAACTCTGAAAGTAAAAATGTCAGGTTTTCCCTAAATATGTCTTAAACCCTTGTTACACTTTGGGCTGCATTTTAGAGTTGGGGCACTGCTGGTATCCAGCATGGCCAGGCAGGTTCTAAAGGGATTTTATCCCTCTGGAAGATTTGTTTGGTCTAGTTTCATGTTTCTCCTGAGGGATCCCATGCACACGTTCTTCTTTAAGGTCTGTGTTGTTTCTCACAGCCTGGTGTCTCCGTGTTCCTGGTGAACCCTCAGCCCTGCAACGGCCACTTCTCCACAAAGATGGACATCAGGCAGGGGGACAACAGAGAGACTGTCATCAGGCGCCTGATGAAGATGGACAGGGGCATCAAAGGTAGCCACCAGTACAGGTGTACAGCTGTGCCAGCTGCTGAGGGGGTCGCACAGGGGTGTGACAGCACGTGGGACATGCCCTGAGTGCAGGGACGTGAGGTACTGCCAGCTCCTGGGCTGGAGATTTGGGAATGGCTGGAAACCAGTGAGATGAAACAGGGACTCCCTCCCTGTCTTCCCAGAAGGTGTCAGTGTGCTGTTGGGCACAGGGCTGGAAGGCTGCACTTGCAAGAAGGCTTAGCAGTCTTATTAGTCTGCCTTTTGATAGGGAATTGTATTGAAATCAAGTCTCACCTTCCTCTTCCTCCCAGTCTCTGCAGTTCCTTCTTCAGAAAATGAGGAATAACTGTTCAGTTACTCAGAACTGTCCTGAGCCAGATAAAGCAAATTTAGTGCTTAGAGTGTGGTGTTAGGAGCTGATGTTTCTGTGTGGTTTATTTCTAACTCACTGTGTAACCACTGAAGGACATTGTTGTATTGGTGTAAACTTTAACACGACAGTCGTTCCCATGAGAATATATTTCCTTGGAGCAGGTGTGGAAGTTCCAAGGGTTCAGCATTGCTGTGTTAACTCAGTGGGTGCTGTGGCCTGTGTACAGCTCCCCTGGCCTGACCAGCTGCTCTCTGTGCAGATCTCTCTAAAGTGAAGCTGATGAGGTTCGATGATCCCGTGCTTGGGCCCCGCCGTGTTCCAGTCCTTGGCAAAGAGGAAGCAGGGAAAACTCCAATCCTGGAGCAAGCCATCTTCCACATCGACCTGGCCCAGAGGCACGTCTGTGTCACTGAGAACGGCCTGACAAGGGACATTGGGGACACACTTGTTTACCTGGTTCATTGAACTGGCGTGTATCTGGTGAAAAGGTTCATGGAGGGACTTTAAAGCATCCGTATTAAACTAAGGGGAGAATTTGTTCTGTAAAAAAGAAAAGCCCACCCAAACCAACCTGAGTCGCATGTGAGTTGCCCCTACTCTTTTAAACAGGGATTTAATAAAATTATTTTCCTCTGGTGCTTTGGCTTCTCCTGAAAAGAAACAGTTAGGCTGGAGACCCTTTCTTTCCAGCTGTGGGCAGGGTCCTCAGAAACAAATTTGAATGCCATGCTTAGAATGCCACTCCATCTTCCAGGGAGCTGTGCTGCTTCTCAGCTGCATTCAGCTCCCTCCAAACCTGGTTCAGGCAAAGGCTTTAACTGAAGAGCCTGGTGCTGCCTGGGTAGGGGAGAGGGGTGGCCCGGGCAGGTGGGAACTGGTGTGACGCGAGGCAAGGATCATGATGATGTCACTGTGCTGCTCAAAGTCGTTCTGACACATTGGATGTCCAAGGTCTGATCACTGTTTATTCTTTCCTGGGGACTGCCTCAGGATTCTTTTATTCCATTTCATACCCACAGTCAGGTGATCCTCTTGCCCAGGTCACCCTGTCCCCTTGCCATCTGTTCCCAACAGGCAAAACCCCAAATAAAAAAGTGAAAATAAACATGCTTGGGCTTTTTCATGCAAAAACTTTTAATGGTGCCACAGCAGCTCCCGCGGCTGGTGTCTCACACAGTGGGTGCCAAAGCTTTCCTGAGCCCCGTTTTCCCCAGTGCCCCTCCAGTGCATAAGGGGCTGTAATCCATTCGGCCCCAATTAATTTCATTATCTACAGGCTACAGAGCTAAGCATTAGTGCTAGAAACTTAGATGAATAAACTTCTGAAAACTTAAAATGTCTTTAAACCATTGCTTTTTTTTTACAGAAATACAAAATAAATAGCTTGAGGATTAATACAAAACAGGAAACTAATATCTTCTTGTTTATTGACTTTTCTCCCAAATAGTACCTTAAATTGAAAAAGCCTTTTAAAAAAATCTTCTTCCATGAACTTCACTTCGTGGAAAAAATATTCAGCATCCCTGAATTTGTACAAGTGTCTCTGAACAGTAAACTAAACATACTTGATTTATTCTTCCTACCCATCACCAACTAAGCGAAGGTTATACATCCTACTGTTTCTAAGATATATATGTAAAAATAGTAATTTATGATTTCTCACTGATTTCTCACCTGGCTGTAACATTTCATTGGAGCATTCCCTGGGCTGGATGCCAAAAGTAGACAATGGAGCTCCCTGCTTGGTCATGTGAAGGATTAGGGAACTTTTGTTGACCCCTTCTGCCTTTGAGCTCTGTTTTGGCCGTAACTTTGGTGTAGATAGATCTTTTCCCCTTCATGACCCTTGAGTCCCCCTCAGCCTGACAAGGGCTCCCTGTGTGCTGTTCCCCAGGCAGTCTCGGCTCCGTCACCGCTTCCCATGGGCAGCACGTACAAAGGGGTCAGCCTGTGCAGCTCCCACGGCTTCCTCAGCAGTTTGGGGTCATAAACACTGATTTCATCAATATTTGGAAGTGTTGCTTTTTAAATGGGACTGATACTGAAGTTTATGACAAAAAACCTGAAAAGTCTGGAGCTGTGATTATACTTCAAACATGCTGTTGCACAAATTAACTGCAGTGACTGTTAGGCAGTGAGTAAACCTAAGAATGATAAATGTGTGATTTTACACAGTCCCAGGCTGCTCTGGTGTTTCCAACTAAAACGTTTTGGAGCCAGTGTTTGCAATCTTAGTTCTCAGAGGGAGAGAGGGGCTGATGGACTGAGTGCAATTCTGTTCATTTCTGGTGTGCTGGGATATGTGGATGTGCCTCAGTGATGGAGCCAGCTGCTTTCTGGTTCAGCTGTAATGGATGGCAGAGTCCTCAGCACAGCCAGCACGTCTCCCCCAGGCATTCAGCTGTCTCTGAGGTGCCATCGTTGAGTTGGACTCACCCTCATTTTTGCAGCTGCTGACACCTTTTACACCTGGGCACAGAGCATGCTTTCAGCTTGTTGGGGTGTTTCTGCAGGAGCTGGAGTACTGACAGAGAGCACAGAGTGAGAACAGATCTGTGCCTTGGAGGTTGCTGTGCCGCTGAAAATCCCCTCAGGCAGACCCATCTTTCCTGCTTCACAAACAGGAAGTCTGGAAGAGGGAGGGTCCAGGGGTTGTGGCGTAGCGAATTGTTTTATCCATTCCCTTCATGTAGTTTTAGGAAAAAATGTCCTTTCTGAGGAGTCTCCATTGGCCAGTGGAGTTCCTTCCCTGGTTTGTATGCAGGTAACTGAGGATGGGATTTCAGGGCAGTTTTGGAGGGAGCACAGCTCCTCCTGTCAGGAGCTGGGCTGGGAACTGCTGATGGATAAACCAGCAATGGAAACTAAGTATGAAAACCAGAATCTGTTGTGCAGAGGTTGGACGGAGAGCAGGCACAGCTGTGAGCCAGCAGAGCTCTGCTGGCTTCCCTGGGATTCACAGGATTGCATTGGGGCAAGCTGGAAGCCAGAGCTGGTGCTGCTGGGGCAGAGGAGGTCTGGGGCATGGTGAACTCTGGATTCTGCTTTCTGTTACATAGACAATGTTTCATGCATCTGAAACCCATGAATCCCACTTAGGATATTTACAGCAGCCACATCTGAGTGGGCGGGTGGTGGGAAGGGGCTGGAAGGAGCTCATGAGCAGGAGGTAGCTGACAGGTGACCAGAGGAAAACAAGCAATGAGGAGAAGGGAAATTCAGTGCCCTCACTGCAGAGCCTGGGTGACTGCAGTGATGGCAAAGCCCTTTCCATTGGCTCTTTGCCCTCCAAATCACCTTTTAGGCTTCTGTGTTAAAATTCCTGGGCTAAAACCAATGAGAAAAGCAAGCAAGCAACCACCCTAACAAAAAATCTGAGTGACCCCCTCCCCTCAAAGGCAGCATGAACCATCAGCCAGGAGCTGACTAATTCCGATTTATGGTTTCTTTATCCTGAGGCAGGTAACGAGCCAGTCTTCGAACGCTGTGAGCTTTCCTGCAGCCCTGAGGAGATCAAAGCAAGTGTAACTCCTTGCGATAGCTGCGCGCTTCCTCCCCTGCCGCTGCCCGGCGGTGCAGTGCAGGCAGCGCCCGGGGAAGGTCGGTTCTGCGGAGGCCGCAGACCGCGGGCACATCTGCCCGTGCCCGAGCAGCCCTGGCCAGGGGTCCCTCGGAGGTGCCCACAGCTCTCTGCCAGCCCCAGGCTCGCAGTCCCGAGGGTGCCGGCGGTGCGGGGACACGGGAGCAGCGGCCCCTGCCCGGGGGGAGCGCCGGGGAGGATGCGGGGCTGGGCGCTCGCCCGGCGCCGAGGGAGAGGAGCAGGAGCGGGGAGGAAGGCAGGCGCGAGTTACCCGGTCAGTTTGCTGAGATGCTGCTGTAGCTCTTCTTGATGGGGAAGGTCAGCTGCCCCGAGAGGTCCAGCGACAGCGCCTTGGGGTGCAGCGCCCGGCGCGGGTGCAGGGGGCTGGAGCCCAGGCGCGGCGAGTACAGCACCAGCAGCTCGGGGCCCAGGCGGGGCTCGGGCAGGAGCCCCTCGGGCCCGGGCTCTGTCCTGCTGCGGGGCAGGCTCGGCGAGGGCTGCAGGCTGTGCCGCTTGGGCGGCGGCGGGCTGTGGTTCTGGAACCTCACCGTCTTCACTTGCTGCGGCGAGAAGGGGGCCAGAGTCAGGCGGGAACTGCAGACCCTGCCCGCCCTCCCCCGCTCCCCGCAGAACCGGGGAGGTGTGTGAGGGGGCGGCTGCATCCGTGCGGGCACAGCATGCCTGCAGAGACGCCCAGGGTGATGTGCGGGGGGCGGCAGGCGGGAGAGAGCCCCAGGGACAGCACAGCGGTGCTGGCAGCCCCTGGAGACCGAGGAGAGCTGGTCTGAGAGCGGGAGGCAGCGCAGCCCCAGGAGGTCCTGCCCTCGCAGAGCCGCGGGCTCTCTCGGCTGGTGCTGAGCTGCCTGGGAGCTCTGAGGTTGGCTGGGATTTTGGGGGCATATGGAACGATTTGGGCACGTCTTTGGGTACTATGGAAAGGGGAAGCTGTTCCTAGGGCAATTATCAGAATGATTTTACCTTTATGAAATTTCTCTCTGGCGGCCAGAAGGGAAAGAAATTCCCATTCCAAACGGCTCAGCCCAAGCCACATGAGGGAGATAGGGGAGTTCTGCAAAGGTCTGCCTGACGCTAGTTCTGTGGCATTTGCTCCCAACTCACAGATTCTTGCCCAGTTTACGACCTCAGAAAAGTCTTGAGATTTGCTTGTGGCTGAACTTGGTGACAGGGACAGAGCCCCCGCAGCGTCCTGCCTTTCTTCAGGGTTTTACCTCAGCAGCTGCGTCAGCAGCACAAATACCCGATTTCCTAATGCGTGTGTCAATCCCAGCGATTTCTATCGGAAGAAATGGGTGAGGATGGAGCAAAGCCCTCGGGGGATTTGGCCCTGGTTAGTTTTGGCTGACACTGCTGGTTCCGGGGGTGCTCTGGGGCAGGGTTCTGGCTGTACCTTTTCGGCGCTGTTGCGGGAGGTTTCTGGTTTCACCAGGATGGACGGCGGGGCTGACGCAGGCGGCTTTGGTGCTGCCTCGCTCTTCACCGGGGGCTCTTTGGCGTCCAGGATCACCGAGCTGCACACCGAGGGGCTTCGGCTCTCCCCTCCCCTGACCTGCAGCGCCGGCGAAGCCTCATAGGAGAAGTTTGGCCTCGCTGCCTCGTCCCCGCCGGCTCCGGGGGGGATGCTGTGCTGCGGGGAGCTGGCGTGCGGGTAAAGCTGGAAGTGCTGAGGTCGCCCCGCAGCCGTGGGACGCCTGAGGGAGCCGGTGAACTGCACGGGGGTCCCTGCCTGTCCTGGCCTCTGCAGGGACCCGTCTGGGGAGCAAGGACCACGGAAAGGAATTCAGTCAGGAATCCAAAAGGTGCGTAGTGAGCGGTGGTTACAACCCCACACCGACAGCCCTGCCCACGGGATCTGGGGCTGTAGCTCCCAGGGATCACCCCGTGCCCACCCCTGTGCACCGGGACCGATTTCGGGTGTGAAGCCACTGACAGCGGCCCCTGCCAGGGCGCTGCTGCCTCCAGGAGCAGCTCTGCTGCCAGCGCTGGGAGCGCACCGCTGGCTGCCGGACACTCCCGGACGTGTGTTACAAAACAGCGTGTACGGGAAGGAGATGAACCTTGCAGCCTCCTTGTAAAGAACGTAACCACCGAGCTCTGCACCAAGCTTTGCAGGGAATTTTCACACGCTGAGTGAAACCCCCTGGAATTCCCAAAGCAGCCGGAATCGGGGCCAAGCAGGGCTGTGGGACCATTAACCGCAGCAGCTGCTGTGGTCCGGGGGAGCGTGTCCCCCCGTCCCCCCCAGCCCCCCAGCACTTACTCCTGCGGGTGCTGCCGCGGCCGCGCCGCAGCGGGACCGGTCCCCGCCCGGGGGAAGGGACGGGCACGGGCAGCAGCAGCGGCCGCAGGGCTCGGCTCTGCCTCGGGCCGCTCTCCGACAGGCTCCCTTGCGAGGACAGCGAGGAGGTCGACAGCGTCCATGAGGTGTACAGGGAAGGCATCTTCGAGTCCGAGAGACTGGATTTCCTGTTGGAAAAGAAGGGCGAGGGCTGCCGGGTGCCATCCCGCCTGGCGAGGGACCCCTGGCCCTGGTCAGTTCTGGGGGTCCCCTGTCAGTACTGGGGGATGCCTTGCCGGGGGTTCTCTGTGGAAACAAGAAGACCCCAAGTTCTACGTGTTTCCCCTCCCCTCTCCGCGTTTTTGTTTCACGTGAGAAATGCCAGACCTGAAAAGGGGAGCGACGTAGTTGCTGGGGAAGAGCCCGACTCTGCCGGTGACGAGGGACATGCCCCGCAGCCACCCGTCCTGGTCCTTGCCGAAGACACGGACCCCTTCTCCCTTCTGCAGCTCCAGCTCGTCCGGTCCGTGAGCCGCGTAGGAGTGGAGAGCCACGCACCTGGGGAGAGAGGGCATGAGGGGAGGCAGAGCTGCCCCCGGGCAGGCGGCTGGAGCGTCCCGGAGCTCCGGGGTCAGCCGGGCTGGGGACGGTGCTGCTGGCTGTGCCAGAGCAGCTGCGCTTGCCCGAGCCTCTTCAGCCAGGGCTGCACGGAGCGTGTGGCTGCTGCCGTTTGTGGAGAGAACTTGCAGGAGGAAACAGCCTGTTACCTCGGGCCAAAGGGGACATGAATAAAAGAAGAGCCAGCAGGAATGGAGAACAAAGCAGCTCAGGAGGATGGTTTCTGTCCCAGAAGTGCCAGCCCAGGGTGAGAAATGTTGGGGAGGAGGAAACTGCTGCTCTGCACCTCACACAGGAGTGCTCCATCAGAAACACGGATCGGGGCCAGACAAGTACCTGTCCTAAGGCAAAGCTCTTGAAAGAGCACAGTTATGGTGCCGAGTTCAAGATAGCATCGGGCAATTCTGCCTTTGAAACCAGAGGCCTTGGATCTGCTTGCCTGGGGCATCACCAGGAGGTGTTGGAGGCCCAGGGAGGAGCATCACTCTTGCCCTGCCTCCCTTCCTGCCTCCCTTCCTCCCTGCCTCCTCCTCCTTGACTGGAACACAAGGACAGGAGTCGCTGCCACTGGAGGCCGTGGAGAATGGACAGAGCAGGAGGTAGGAGGAGGTACATGGCTCCACTCGAGTGTAGTGAGGAAATCAGACTAGAAATTAGTCTGAAATCCCCCCTAGACCTCTCTTTTGTGATTCTGGGATTGGGACCAAGGGCTGAAGCTTTGTTTGAAGCTTGTCACTGGCCCACACATGAGTACACAGCAAATCAGCAGCAAAAGAAAATGGTGCATTTTTCAAAACTTTTCCCTACCTGTTCTGTAGGAGCCCAGTTTGTGCTGACTGGGAGGGGGGCTGTGGCTCAGCCTCATCCCCAGTGGGCACAGCTGTGAGAAGCAGGTGAGCAGCATTGACAGCAGTGAGACCTGGAGTGCCCAGGAGTACTGAGCAGTCACCAAAGGGAGCAGAGGGCACACAGGTGCAATGAATGAACATGAGGGTATCAAGGCTGGGCTGAAGGACAAGAAGAGCAGATGCTTGCAGTCTTCTGAGGTGATAAGCTGTTACTCTGTGTGGGCAGACACCTGGAGCCTTCTGATGAGGTGAGGTGTTACTCTGTACGGGTTGAAGCTTTCTGAATAATATGATATTCTGTATTGTGGCTGTCTCAGCTGTGACCTATGCTGTGACACTGTGCTTTAAAGAACTTGTACTTGTCTCTAGTGTAACACATTTAATTGCACTGTTGTTTTTTTCAAGGGGAATGTGCTCTGCTCCAAGAATCAATGAGTTACAGCCCAACACTGCAAGTATCAGGTGTTATTTACAAAACAAACAACAGACAGGGTGTCTGCATAGTCAGGGGTTACCCCAGAACTCTTAGAAGGGTTTCTCTCTCCCTGTTGTTTAGCACAAGCACCAGGGGTGCTGTGTAAACAGCTTGTTGTGATGCTGTTGTTATTTTAGATGCTTTACTCAAGTGCCAGGGTGGTGAATCTTACCTTGATGTAATCATCATGGAGTGTTACCTGCAAATTTTAGCTCTGTGAAAACTGGATTGTTCGAAACACCAGTGGCCATGGTTTCAGGATAAACAACTAGAGGCACTTCAGGAGTAATTTGTTTCTTTACAGTTAAAAAAAAAATTAAAATGTATTGTTGACAAACAAGCAGAAGAGTTTCTCCACAGACACTGCAGTGAGGCAGAAAGATGCACTCAGCTGTGGTGTCAGGTCTCTGCCACGCCTGGCTTAGACCAGCCAGGTACATTTCCACATGGATCTGCACTTGGATCCAAGCTGTGCTCTGCTCTGTCTGCACCTCCCGCCTGGCAGCAGCGAGCTCCTGGTGAGGCCACAGGAATTTACAGGAATTTATACCCTGTCCCCCAAAGCATTTCCCTTTCCTTACGTACAGGTAAGCTGGCCCGTGGTGCTGCAGGTGGGGAAGGGTGACGATGGCTGCCGGGGGCCCCAGTGGTCCTGGTGTGGGGTAGTAAGAGGTGCTGACCTACGGGAGAAAGGAAACAAAGAAAACGAACTATTAATCTGGTTATCAGCTTCTTTCAGCCACAGGAGGAGCAGTTAACACTTGACTGGCTTCACACAGCCTCCAAAAAACCACTAAGGACGTTTCAGGAAAGAGAAGAGTCTGGAGCGTTTGACTTAGAAAAAGACCAGGCAGCAAGAGAAGACTCAGGATCACAGAATCATTTAGGCTGGAAACGACCTCTGGGACCATCGAGACCCTGTGACCGATCCCACCTGCGCCTTTCCCCACTGTCACTTTGCACCCGCAGAGTGGTACCGGCACACAATGTCCCCTCCGTGCCCTCGCAGGGCTCTCCGGTGTCGCAGGGAGGAGCTGCAGCCCCGTTTCTGCTGCTGAGGTAGCCCTGCCTTGAGCTGTGCCGGCCGTGCTGCCAGCCGGGGCCAGAGGGTGACTCCGTGTCCCCGCTGCGCGGCGAGGCCCCGAGCAGCGTGCTGGGCTGTTCCCAGTGCCTGGCCCCCTCGTCTCTCCCTGGGCTGCTGTCCCCCCGAGGGGGTCTCTGAGGCGGGGCGGTGCTGTCGGGTGTCCTGTGCCAGGTCTGCTGAGCGTCCAGCCGCGACCCCCGAGCAGGGCCTGGCCGCTGTTCCTGTTCTCCTGCCCAGTTTGGTTTGGCGTCCCTTGTGCTCGCTGGGCTCCGCAGGGTCCCAGCAGCCAAACGTGTGGCTCTGTGTCAACCGGGCACACTCTGACTCGTCCCTCTGGCTTCTGCCTCTGCCCCTGTGGCTTGCAGCGGGCTGGCAGCGCAGCGGCCTGGGCGGGGACATGAGGGAGCACGGCGTGCTGGGCCGGAGGGCGGCAGCGGCCAGTCCGGCATCCTCGGGGCGCTGTCCCCTCCTGCCGGGCTGTCCCTCCCGCAGCACCAAGCGTCCCGGGCCGAGCAGCTGCCAGCAGCGGCTCCTTCCCGAGCGGAGCCAGCCCTGCCCACGCTGCGAGGCGACACCGCGGCGGAGCCCCGGCTGTGCCCTGCTGTGCCCTGAGCCGCGGTGGCAGCAGCGCGGCCTCTGTCGCGGGGGACAGAGCTCCCAGCGCGGCAGGGCGGTGGCAGCAGCGTCCCGGGCGGCTCGGGGCAGCGGAACGCCGCCGCGCTTGGATGTGGCTGGCGGCTGCGCTCTCCAGCAGCGACCGCAGGATCTCTAATGATGCAAGCTGGGGCTTTAATCTCGTGTTCATTTCAAATCTAATTTCTAGTGGTCATGTCTGTAATGCGGTGCTGGAGCACTGGCTTGGCAAGGACCTAGGAAAAAAGACAAGTGACTCACCAGCTCTGGTGCTCTCCAGTAAATTAAATTAATTAAAACACCCCAGCAATTCCAGCTTCTGTCTCAGACCTGGAGTAGCAGGTCAGCTTCAAACTTTCTCTGCATTCCTCGTTTTCTAGTCCAGGCAGGATTGGACCAGGTGCTCATAAAGTTGACTGGAAATTACAATTCTATTTTGTTAATCACCATAATCGAAATACTTGAAATATGGATATTTGGAATTTCTTTTTTCTGCATTGGAACAAAATGACAGCCTTTTGCTGGTTTTCCTGATGGAACTGTGTTGAAATGTCCCCTTCTGGGTGGAAAGCTCCATGATTTTCATCTGTGCTCCCCTGTGCCTGGGAGCAGCCATCATTTAGAGCATCCTAAAAGCTGCCTTTGTATTTGCAACACGCAGAGGGGAAAAAAGACTGAAAGAAACATTTTTGAGTGACGTATAACTAATTTCAGCATTCACTTCTGCTGATCTCCTGTGAGTACCTTGCAAGCGCTTGTAAGTACAAAGGGTTTAATTCCGTGCCTCTCCCGAAATCCCTCTCTCACTCCATTTCCCTTTCTGGTGTGTCACCAGTGTGACCCCCGGCACTGCCGACTCAGGCCAAGTCCCCGCCGAGAGTGTCCCTGGTGGGGAGGGGAGCCCTGCCCGTCCCTCCACGCCGGGCCCTGCCAGGTGCCATCGTTTGTGACACGGGAGAGCCGCGTGTGCTGGGGCGCCCATCGGCTCCCTTCCCCGGGCTGCAGGGCACAGCAGAAGCTCTCGGGCAGCCCTGAGCACGGCTGCCAGCACGGGGGATCAGCTCGGCTGTGGCTGGGAAGAGATTCCAGCGGCGCGGAGGGAGGGCGTGGGTGCCCCGCTGCCCTCGCCCCACGGCCGCTTGCACAAGAGGCACATGCACAGACACGGCCACCGCAGCCCCGCAGACTGGTTCTGGCTCCAGCTGAGCCCGCCCTGGCAGCCGAGGGGAAGCGGCAGCCGGAGGAGGAGGCTGGGGCAGCGCTGGGAATTCCCTTTTATGGGCCGAGGTGAGTCCGACCCGCTCCCGGTGCTGGGAACGGCAGGCAGGCAGGTCCTGCGGTGGGAGCCTCCAGCCCCGGCACGGCCCCTCTGCCCTGGCTTGTCCAGCTGCTGCTGGCTGTCCTGGGCTGCAGCCCTGCTCCCTCGGCTCCCAGCTACCCTGGCAGTGCCGACCTGGGCTTGTGAAGGGATCTCAGCGCTGCAGCCCAGTCACTGCAGCCCAAACCCGGAGATGGAAGAGGAAAGCTGCATCCTGTGCAGCCCCAGAAACGGCACAGGTTCCCCTGCAAACCTCTGGGAGCAGCACTGCTGGTTGGAAGCCAGCAATTCCCAGCCCTTCTAGGGCTGAACTATAACACGTCCCCTCTCTGGTTTCTGCTGTTGGCAGTAGTTCACACTGAGACTTTTGGGTAAGATCCCTTCGGGGCCGTGAGACAGGATACAGTTTCAGTCGAATTATGGAACTCCTGTGGGGTTTCATTTCCCCTCCGTAACCCAGGCTGTCACATCCCAGCTCTCCGCAGGCTGGTGCTCAGGACAGAGTGCCTGCCAGGCGTTCCTGCCTGGACATGGACTGCCAGGGCTGGGTGACCACTCTAACAAAGGCTGGAGCAACCTTACTATGAAAGATGTCATATGAGTGTAAAAAACCCCTTTTCCTCCCATATCAGATATCTATGAAAATTCTGCAGTCAGCCCTTCAGTCAGTGTGGGAAGAAGGAATGAGACTCTTCTGCCTCGAGTGGATGAATTCCAAAAGGTCAGCCCAGGTCCCCAGCTCGGCCCAGGTTCTGTGTGCCTCGGGATCAGCCCGGGTTTGGGCGGCGCGCCTTACCTGGAGGGGGGTCCCGCAAGGGAGCTCGGCTTTCTCGCTGCTCTGGGTGGCCACGGTGGGGTTGCTGGAGCTGATGAGCACGGGGGCGCTGATGTGCAGCGCCGGGCGCTCGGCGTGCACCATGCGGTTCAGCGTGTTGAGCGCCGTGGTGATGGAGAACTGCCGCAGGCTCTTGCGCCGGCACTCGGGCACCTTGGGGAAAGCCGGGTCCGCGCCCTTGGCCTTGGCCGCCGCTGCTCGCAGGGACGCGCCCTTGGGCTGGGGGGACCAGTGGCCTTTGGTGGCCTGCAGGAGCTGCTGAGCGGGGCTGCTTGGCTGGAAGAGACAACAGGGGACGGGATGGGGTTTCGGAAGTTACCCCCGGCACAGCCTCCGGCTGCTCTGCTCCCCTTCCCCTCTGGCAGCAGAGCTGCAGGCAAGGTTCAGGTGGCACTACAGGTTGTCTTTAAGTCTTAGGGCTCTGTCATTTCTCTCATCTGGTGTCAGTGACAAACTCTGGGTGAAAAATTCCCGATTCAAAGCTGACAGCAAAATTAAAATTGGTCTGTGAAACTTGTGCTAAGACAAGGGGTTACTGGGGATGAGTGCTTTTCCCCATACACTCCTTGTCCAGAGCTTTGGCTGGCAGAGGTGCTGGCAGAGCTGTACTTAATAACTCTGACTCTGAATTAGAAGGGATGTTTAGACTCCTCACCTTTTCCCTGTCTGTGCTGGCACACGTGGGTGCATCTTGCAGCAGGACACCCAAGCCCTGCAGCTGAGGGCATGGCACGGGCTCAGAGAGGCCCTCACTGACGGTGGCATTCTCAGAAGGATTAGATCCACCCAGTTCCATCTCTGTCAGCTTGAACATTCATGGCTTGCTGCTGCTTCCATTGAAAAACTCCTGCTCGTTAAGGGCTGGGGCTGATGAGGGAGAGGCAGGCCCCAGGTTTGCATATGGGCAGTGTTCACACAGCACTTCTGGGAAACTGCTGATCAGGGTGTTAGCAGCAAAGGGCATGTGGTGACAGTGTTTGCACCACGATGGGTGCCAGAGGAATTAATCATGATTTACTGCTGACATTAATGAATTGCAAAACCTGAGATTCTCACCCACTTGTGGGAGGCAATGTGCTCGATGCTTGGGATGGACAGGGAGACTGTGGCAGGAAGGCACAGGTGGCTCCCAGATGTTGACATTTTACAACGGAGTGGTTTTCTCATTTTCCCTCTCCAAGATAAGGTTTAAAGCCCACAGTGTGTGTGTAGGTACACATGTGCCATGGCCATCCTGTCATTTCTGTGTGTGAGCAAACTGGAAACATTTTCCTGCCTATCTAAATCCCAGGAGACGTGATAAAATGGGGCACAAACTGTGTCAGAGCCAGGAGAGCCTCGTGTCTCCCACAGCAGCCCTACCTTTGCCTTCTCTAGAATTAATTTCTAATTCCTTGGTGGCTGTATGTGTCCCTTAACTAACTTGTGTCTCTTAATGCCAGGCTTGAATAAGTCATTACTGAAGCTAAAATGATTTCATTAAATGAAAAGACATTAAAAAATATATATATTAGAGCTTCAAATAAGATGTTTTGCTTGTGTCCTCCTATAAAACAGCCACAAAGCAGAGCTTGCTGTAATTATGGGCATTATGAGTATTAATTTTATTTCTAGGAACTGGTGCTGGTGCCATTTACACCCTGCATCTCAAGCTAAACTGTACAGCACAATTAATGTCTAGACCAGTGCTGACAAAACTCTGTCGCGGAGGCTGGACGGGCCCTGGGACCGCGGCGCCGGCCAGAGCCACCCGCGTCCCCGGCGGCGCTCTGTCACCCTGCGTGCCCCCGGGCAATCGGAGGGGAGGGGAGGGCTAACTGCTGGCAGCAGTGTCTGAGGGGGCCAGGGACCCTCGGAGGGGCTCCCGAGGGGCCGGGGGGCGGCGGAGCCCCGCGCACGGGGTACCTTCTGCAAGGTCAGGATGTCCTTGCTGTCCGCCTTGTCCCGGCTCCGCAGGTCGAGGCCGTAGAGCGGGCGGGGCAGGGGCAGGTGCTTGATGACCTGCACGGAGCTGGCTGGGAAAACGCCGCTGCTGCCGTTGAGCTCGCCCAGGTACCAGTTCTCGTCCAGCTGCCGCAGCAGCACGATGGTGTCCCCCTTGTTGAAGCGCAGCTCGCCGGGGCTGTGCCCGCGGTAGGTGTACAGGGCCCTGGCTCGTGGCACCTGGGGGACGAGAAACAGCCCCTGCACTTTGTCCGACAGACAGAGTTCCCCAAAAGCATTTGTAATTAATGGGAAAAAAATGCAGAGGTCAAAGGCTTAAGCATGCATTTATTAGGATTAACTACCCACATCCTTCCTTGATGGGTTTTACTAATGAAGACAAGCTCCCAAATACTTATGCTAAGTTTGTATCAAGATGAAAAGCAGGCTGGACTTGTTTAAGAATATTAAGGAACAGTTAAGGCCTTAAACTAGTCTTCCCATGGGATCTTATTGCCTGCTATAAGGGCTTCTCCAACACAATATCTATTTTAATGACCCAGCTATTTCTATTTCAGGAGGACTGGAGGTCACAGCCATCATCCAGCCGACCTGGTGGCTGTCACCTGCCAGGAGAACGCAGCAGAGCGAGGTGAGTGCAGGTTCTGCTGGCTCCATCCCTGCTTTAACCCGTGTGACTGTGGGTTTAATTCAGCCTTTTCCTGGGTTACAGGAAGAGGCGGATTAATGTTATCATTGTTGCAGTGTAACTCCACATAGAAGAGATATGCCAAACCCAGAGGAGCTGCAGGGACCTTGTGACCTTGGCTCTCACCCAGATGAAATGACCAAGTTCCCCCAAAACAGCTGCTGTGCTGAGCCCTGCCTGTCCCTGAGCTCTGCGTGCAGCTCCTGCCCTCCCTGCAGCAGGGCACGGTGCAGCCCCACACTTGGGGGTAGCCCAAACCCTGGGCTCCCTTCTGGCCCCTCAGCTGGTGGCACATCTGTGTCAGCTCGGTGCTGGGAGCTTGGGAAGCTGGGATCGTCCCTGGCCCTAGAGCTCTGACCAGCTTTAAGCACAAGTGCCAGTGCCCAGGGACAAGAGGCTGCTCAGCTGCTTCCTCACGGGCTCTGCGGGTTAGGATTGTCCTTCCCCTCCCTTCAGAGGCTGCCAAGTGCTGTGGCAGGGTGAGGACTGTGCCCTGCAGTTTCTCCAAGCCATAGTCACCCCCTCCCTCTCGTCTCACTGGAGACTTCTGTACCAGTGCCACATCCCAGATCTCCTGCCTTTTTCTGTGCATTTCTCCAAACCCACCCATGTCTGTGACCAGGGCTCAGGCAGGGCTCCTGCAGAGCTCCCTGTCTCTCCCAGCCACTTTTCAGAAGTCAGGGAGGGAGAAGCAAGAATCCTAATGTTAGTTTCCAGAAGTGTGGAAGTATTTCCCATGGAAATAAGTTTTGTAAAGAGGGCATCCAGAGCATCCCCAAATCCTGATGCCTGGTAGGGAAAAGGAACCAAGAAGAGAAAAATTTCATGTACTGCTTTTACTTCAAAGTCTTTGAAATGGGAAGCAATTAGTTTAATGCTTAGTTCTAATTAAGTCATTCTCTCTCTTAATTTGTGCTCCCAGTAAACACATGTGCTTGGCTCAGTGACATGGACAGCACATCCCTGGGAGAAAGGAAATGGCAAAGGGAGGCTTGGGCCAGTGCTGGTCTCTGTCAGAAAACCAGGGATCCCACCTGTGGGGGCCATGGGGACTCCCTGCAAACACACACCTGGACAGGTGTGCCTGGCCACGAGGAGAGCGGGCTGGGACAGCAGCTCTCCTTCAGAGCCACGCAGGAGGAGCACAGAGCTGGGACTGCCTCAGGAGCGAGCAGAAAACAAACAGAACTCTCACAAAGGGCGAGAACAGCGCTTGGGAAGGAGGAGCAGCAACGTCTGGGATGTGAGGGAATGGCAGGATACAGCAAAACATTAAAGGCAGCATGAACGGGTTATGGAAATATATTAAAAAGAAGAGAAACTCTGAAATGAAATGCACACCTGGTGCTAACTGGGAGCAGGGAGCAAGCAACAGAGTGCTGAGAGTCTGGAATATTCTTTCTTCAGCAGGCGAAGGGATGGGACAGCAGGGCAGGCTGGGATAAATACCCCAAAACCAGGCGGGACAGGTGAGTTTGTGGTGTTAGGTCTGGCTGAACAGATTCTTCCTTGCCTGCATGGATGGTTGGATGAACGGGCTCTTTCTTCCTCTAACCACACTCACAACCTTCAGCTCTTCCCCTCCTCTTTAACCCTTTCCTCACACTTTTCTGCCCTTTCAAATCTCCCAACCCAAGTCAGCTTTTTCCAAAGTCTATAGATTTTGGTATTTTAATTTTTTAAAAGAAATTCTGTTTGTCTTCTCTGATACTGAGCCAAAAATATCCCATCGATTTCCCAACTTTATTTAGGACACAAACTAAGCCTTTACCTACCCACAGGGAGCAACTAATGCGCCCTGTCACAAAATAAAGCTGCAGGCTGAAGATTTCAGAAAGACAGGCAGAGTCCCTGTTGTTTAATGTGTTTGTAGGGTGTAGCAAAGGACAAGTGACCCAGGCGGTGACAGGCACGGGCTGGAGCTGGGCTCGGCCAGCAGAGCCCCCGGGCTGGGCACTCCCGGGCCATCCTCTCCCTCCCGCGGCAGCTCTGAGCTGCCCTGAGCCCTGTCCCACCTGGGGCTGCTTTCTGCCCTCTCCCGGCTGCCCCAGATCCCCTGCAAGCGATCTGTTCTGCTTTATTTAAAGTAGGTTAATTGCCAAGGCAGGAACTGGGGTGCTAATGAAGCTGCGATAAAGACAGGAGTGCCGCAGGTGGCTGAGGCAGGGCAGGAGCAGCTGCTCTGTTTGGATGGAGCCCTCTCCCGCTAGCGGGCAGCTCTTTCAGCTCCCCCAGGGCAGCGCTCCGTTTCAGCACGGTGCTGCTGGCAGCAGAGAGCTCAGCCCAGGACTGGGCACGCCGGCCGGCCCAGCAAGCCCTGGGGGAAAACCCTGGCAGCAGCTCGGTGAAAAGCTCAGCTGAAGGTTTGTGCTGACAGTTTGTGTACGCTATTGCTGCCCAGCAGCAGAGACAGAGGAACTGCCATGAACAAACCCATTTTGGGGGTGCCTGTGACTTTTCTCCATTCTGCCTCGTTTTTCCTGATTTTCCCTCTGTTTTCTCCTCCACCATGCCTGAGTGAGACCCAGGAGCCACTTGAGGCTCTCAGAGTGCCTGAGCCCCAGGTGCCCCTTGCCTTGGGGTGCCTGGAGAGAGTGTGGGAGAGCCCTGGGGAGAGAAGGCAGCAGGCAAGGCCAGGTGTGGAGCAGAACCCCTCTGCATCAGCAGTGTCTCTGGGGAGATGCTTTGCTCTCCTTGGCCACTCTGCCAGCAGGGATGGTCATGGCAGATGCACTTCAACTCCTTGTCCCCGTTCTCAGTGGATTTGAGGCCAATAAGGGAGAAGAGATTTAATTTTTTTCGCTATTTTTGGCATTTGGCATCAGTTGTGCTGGGCAGCCATCCAACGCCTTTGAGTCTCCCTGTGCACAAAACAAAGATTAAAAATATGTATATGTGTGTGAGGAAGCAATTTGGGGCATCTCTTCCTAGCAGAGAAGTGCACTCTGTGATTATCTGAGATGAGCAGGTTTTAACTCCTCACGAGTGGCAGCAGGGGACTCACGGAAGACCCCTACTCAGAGCATGTGACAAAAAAGAGAAGGAGAAGCAGTGTGTGACACTGGCTGGGGAGGGGATCCCTGGGAGCAAAGCCAGGAGCACAGGGAAGAGGAGAGGCTGCTGAGGGAAGCTGGGAATGCCCCCGAGCCTTGTCCCTTTAAAACCAGCCCAAGGAGCAGCGCGGTCCCCTGGCCCTAGAGCTGCAGCCTGGATCCCCCAGGGCAGCGTGAGGCCCAGGCCAGGAACGTGTCTGGGCTGGATCCTGCCCTGGCTCCCGCAACCCCTGCCATGCACGGCTCAGTGACACACAGCTGGTGGCACTGATGGGACCCTCCTGAGCCCCCGCTGCTCCGACTTCACCAGCGCTGCTGGCAGTGGGGATGGGCGTGTGGGATGAGCTCCACGGGCCCCCTGGCACAGCTCATTGCTCTGACATCCAGGGCTGCTCCCTCCTGGGCTACTGCCACTGCCTGAGGCAGCGCTGGCCCCCAGACCTCGGCAGGTGTCGGGCTGGCTCCAGCGGTGGGGCTGCTGCTGGCACATGGATCAGGAATGGCCTCAGACGGGCTTGCACTGGTGTTTTCCCAGCTTTGATCTTCCTAACCACATGCAGAGAATGCCCTGGAGCAGCTTCCCCCTGTGCCTGTCCCACTGAATGTCTCTGCAGTAAATCCCAAGGGACTGATCCCCATCGGGTTTCAATCCAGAGCTGCCCCACAGGGGGGACACCTCAGACCTCGTGCAGGAGACAGGACAGGACTGGGCAGTGACGCCAGGGCAGATCTGAGGGCACAGCCCATGCTCCTGATGAGCTTGACTTACACTGAGCACCTGGAGCTGGGTATTATCCACCACTGACACCAAAGCACGTGCACACGGTGGCTTTTTATAGAGATGATCAATAACATCTCCATCCCTTCTGGTTCCTGAGAGCTGCCTCCAGCATCCTGCCACGACTGCCCATGTCTCCAAGGCATGAATGAGCCCCATCGCCTGCTTGCGTGCTCAGCTAGCACAGTTCAGGGCTCTGCAGGATCCAGGTGGATGAAAAGAGCTATTTGAATGTAAATTAATTGCCATTACAATTCTGTTTTTCTGCATTTTGGCAGAGGAGATAACTTCAGCCTTGTCACAGAGAACAAAACCTTCAAAAGTGAACTTGTCATTTCAATCTCTTCACATAATTATATTCTGAGGATTCAGACAGTTGGGTGGTTTCTGCATTATTTCTTCCCTGAGGAGGATTGTTCCTGTCTTCCAAGCACAGGTAGACTGTGTGCACCAGGGAGGACAAAGCCAGTCTCTCCTGCTCACGTCAGCCCCGGACCTGCCCTGTTCCCTCCTGGGCCTGCCCAAACGAGGGGCCAGCACTGGCCATGGCTAATGCTGGTGGCCACCTGCTCCTGAGCCAGCCGGACATTGTGGGGAGATGCTGGAGATGTGAATTGTATGGATTTAGCTGGTTTTGTGCTGCTCCGTCTGCATGGCTGGGCAATGGCAGAGGGACTGAGCGGGAGCCCCTACCCCCTGTGCTCACTCACAGCCCTGGGCTACCACGGCATCAAGGCTCTCGTCACTTCCAAACGTGGCCTGGCCATGGAATGCAAAGGTGACACGGAAAGTGGGGGAAGTGATCAGAGAAAACACAGAGCAGCTTCTCTGATGGAGAGGATGAGCGATGCTGAGGCAGCTCTGCTGGCACCAGCCCCCGGAGGAATGCCTGGTGATGGAGGACACAGCTGGATCAGGCTTCACTTTGCCTGTGTGAACCATGGGGACGTGCAGGTGAGCAGGAGCAATGCTCAGGGCTGGAGCTGGACCTGAGCGCGGATCCTGGCTGCTGGCAGAGCTGCAGGGCACAGGGAGAGCAGGACAACTCCGTGAGAGGGAGGAGAGGACGCGGCAGGGCCGTGCTGGGGACCGAGTCCCAGCCAGCTCGGGCTGCAGAGGCTGCACGAGGCCCTGTCAGCCCCTCGGCTGGCTGCTGCTGTGTCAGATGAGCCCGTGCTGCCGTCAGCAGGCCCGGGCAGTGCTGAAGTTGTGTGTCATGGGTTTAAGCTGCACAGAAAACAAACTGTGTCAGCCCTCGGCGTGCCCAGTCATGATGCTCTGCCTCAGCATCACTGTTCTCAGAAGAGGCTGTTTATTGTGCAGGGAGGAAACCTGCATCCTGCTCCCTCCTGCTGCTCCTGAGCCCTCTCCCTGCTGGTTCAGTGCCTTCCCCGTGCTGGGAAAGGGAGCGCTGCCAGCCCTGGGCGACGTGGCCACCTCTGCCAGTGGGCACTGGGCCTGGGCACCCTGCAAGCCGGGGCAGTGCTGGCAGCAGGGAGAGCTGTCCCTTCTCTCGGGACACCCGCTGCCTCCAGCCCTGGCACACTGCAGAGCTGCACGGCACGGTGCCTCCTCCCCACCCTTCCCTCCGGAGGGAAAACGACAAACTCAGCCCAGTGACCAGCTCCACGGACACAGGGACAGCGGCCAGCCAACGGCAGGGAAAACGTGACAAGGGAGGACTCAGACTTTGAGGCTCCTGGCTGACCACGGCCCTGCGCAGGTGAGCTCACAGAGCAGCCCTGCTGTGCTATTCCTGACTCGCCATCTGAGCCTGACTCATTGCCTTGGAAACAAATTAAAACACTTTTATGTGTTTGCAGCTTGGTACCTAATTTTGTAAAACCAGGGAGACTGGCTCCTGCTGTTGGCCGTGGAGGTCTTTGGGCTTTCCACCACCTGAGGTACCACCCAGGAGTGCCCTGTGCTTGCTCTGTTGCTCACACAGCTTTTGGGGTGTGTGTTGTCCATCAGCCTATGCTGACCTCACTCTCTCTGTAGCAGATAAAAGTGCTAAAACTGCATGCAGAGGGAGAAAACACACCAATGCCCAGCGCGGGGTGCCACCAGCACTGTGGGAGCAGCTCCTTGTTCTGTTAGACTGAGATGAGCCCTGGTGGGACACGGCGGTGGAGGAGACTTGGGACAAATGCTTCCTCCAGAAAGGCCCTAAGACCACACAGAATTTTGTAGCCAAGTGAAGCATCTCCATGTCCAGCTGAGGGGCTCTGTGGCACACCCCACCAAGCCCAGCAGCTGCGGGGTGCGAGGGTGCTCTGGTGGGAAAGGAGCCGGCACCACCACCTCAGGCAGAGCCCAGGCCTGGGCAGCACCTGCGGGTGTGTGACATCCCCACGGCGCTTGGCCAGCCTGAGGGGATGGGACACACGTTTTGAGGTCATTGCTGTGACTGCACAGGAACTGCTGGGGGTTTTGGGAGGGTGGGAAGGGGGCTGGCTCAGTGAGGGGGCCAGGAAACTCACTTGCCTCTGCCAGGCGCAAACATGGAATTTGCTTTGAACAAGACTTCAAGAAGCTCCAGCCATCCAAGCCCTGTCTGTCAAAGGCAGAAAGGAGTTGGAGATGATTCTGGAGGAGAAGAAAATACCAAGACGCAGGCACTATCTATAGACGTCCGTGTGAAGGTGGGACGTTGGAGTGCAGAGTATTTTTATCCCAATAGAGGTGTTATCTGTCTATCTCCCATGAAATGCTGGAAGGGGGTGTTGAGCACTCAGTTCATGCAAAGAGAAAATAGCCCAAGTCACAGTTAAATCTGCGTGGTCTGTGTTTTCCTAAGGCAAGCTGTCACACTTGGAACTTTTTTCCTCTGGCTCGCTGTCCCATGTTTGTTGCATGACAAAGTTCAGCACCCAAGCAGCTGTTCAGTGCCTGGATGGAGTTTTGCAGAGCGCAGCTGGGTCATCCTATGCCCCTGCAGAGGCGTGGGAGGTTCGTGCACACCTCAGCACACATGGTGTGTGTGCTCTGCTTGCTCACCAGCTCACCCTGGGGCTGCAGCCAGGTGAGGAGGAGCTTCAGCACAAGCCGAAAACACACCTGGCACATGCCAGGGGCGGTTCCTAAGAGTTCAAAGGCTTCGGCGTGGCTTATTTACGCATACACCTCCCAGCAACTCCCTTTATTCTTAAATTCCAGACAGTTTATTATGTGGAGATTCTGAAAATCCAGAGTCTTCCCTTGCATTGATGTTGGAGATCTGAAGGCCTGGCTGAGGTGCCAGGAGCAGCTGTGGGGCAGAGCAGGGGCTCCGAGCCGGGGGCTCAGGGCTGAGCAGGACCGGCACAGCCGGGCCCACGTGCACAGACCCAGCACGTGCCCACACCACGCTAGCTCGTAGGAAGTGGATTCAAAAGGGATTTAAATGCCAGCAAATAAATCGCTTGGGATGGGCTGTAATTAGAAAATTCCCTGTTTTTTTACAGCTGGTTCTGGGAAATTCCTGACCGCAAAGCGAGTGCCGTATTCGTGCTAATCCAGCAGCTCCGTGGGGGCCTGCCTGCTCCTCCTGCTCGGAAGGAGATGAGCTCTTGGCTTGCTGGATGATGAGGGATTGATTTTATTTTTTGCCTTCATGGATGCTCATGAGCATGAAGAGCAAAGAGCTGGCAAGGAAACATCTCTGCTGAGAGAGAAACTTTGATCCAACTTGTGATGTTCTCAGCTCCAGGGAGTAAAGGAAGTTTATTTATGGAACAGCCTTGATAAAACCAAACGCTGGCCCCTATCCTGCCTGGCTGGGTGGCGGCTCTGGCTGCAGAGCTGTGTGAGGCACGTCACTTGTGCTCTCTTTGTGGCACAAGGTGATGGATAGCACTGGGGCAATTAGCAGCCCTTGCAGATTGGGGCAGTCTGGTTTTGGGGAGCCGTGACCTTCTGCTGCAGAGCACGTGGACACTGGAATGCTGAGTACCCAGGGGAGAGCTGTGGTGGGGGGAACAGCACTGCAGGGCAGCTGCTCGCACTGTGATTCCTGACAAAAAGAATCTGCTCTGAGGTTCACAAACAGTTGGAGGTCTCTGCTTGCCCAGATTCTTTCAGGTGACCCTGGAACTCAAGTGTCCATGGGGTAGGGTGATGACAAGTCACCCTCATCACTGTCCCATCTTTGCACTGCACGGGCACTTTCAGATGTGTCCCTGCTGTGATGGGTGATGTGCTGCTGTCACCGAGTGCCAGATCAGAGGCGGCTCCAAATCCGTTAACATCCCACTGGAGTACCCAAAGTAACGTCTGGTCCTGAATGCAGGTATTTAAAACCACTGAAACCAAAACCTGACTAATACGTTGCCTTCTTCACCTTGCAGCAGAGGATTCCAAAGTGTTTTATAATTAAGTAACTAATTAAGTCTAAGAGTGTTTCAGTGTAATGTGTTTTAGATCCCTTTCCAGAGAGGCACAGGAGCTCAGAGAGCTGTCTCAGTGCCAGGGAGTCAGCCACAGCTCCCTCGGTGCTCACTGGTTCTGCTGATTCCCAGGAGTTTGGTCTTAAGTTGGTCTTAAAAGCTTTTGGGAGCTATGGATGGATGGATGTTGCTATTCTATACCAGCAGCAAGTTCCTACCTGTCCTGAGAACCAGTTAAAGCAACATGAAATGAGAGAGAAGAAAACCAGACAAGTGTATTTGTGCTCTTTTATCCAGGGCCAGGAGAGTCCAGTTGGAAAATCTACAACTTTCTCCTTGTCAGCTGGAATGCTGCCCGGGATGGCAGTGACTGGAGCCCGCCGTGTTGGATGGTTTGTCCCCACACGAACGGCCCCGGCCGCTCCCGCAGCTGCCCTGGAGGGCTGGCGGCTCACAGCAAGGGTTTGGCTCAGAGCAGGGGCCTGCAGAGCAGGAGGGAGCCCCTGGCAGCCCAAGGACCTGCTCCACTCTGCCCCCGGCCCCGTGGCCTCCCGTGCTGCAGCCAGGAGAGTGCTCTGGGCTGGGCAGTGCCACCCACCCTGTCCCGGGCTGTGCTGTGCCGTGCCAGGCAGGGCACACGGTGCCTCGGGCTCAGCCTGCACAGCGGGAACAGCAGGGAGAGGAGCTCCCGAGGGACGCCTGGTTTCGGGGTGTGATCCATCCAGATCCCTCACCAACAGCACAGAGGCTCCCTGGGGTGCACGTGGCAGCCCGTACCCACAGGACACAGCAACACCTGCATGGCTCCAGCGCAGGCACAACACCTGCGCCGTGCCCGCCCCGTGCTCTGAGCAGGCTCTGGGGCCCAGCAGCCCTTTCAGCCAACCTTCTGAGCGTTATTAAAAGGTTTTAGAGACATTGCACAGAACAGTTCAGGTGAGAGAAATGGAAATCCAGGAATATAATGTGGGAAAGGTGAAGCCACAAGTCTCTATCCTAAATTCCAACTGAGCCAAGCTCTTTTAACAGGTCTAATATCATGTCCTCATTATTCAAGAAAAGCTTTTGCATTGTTAAAGAAAATGATGGAAAGAACTTAGAATTTTAAAATTAGCCCAGTAAATCATCCCTAGGTACAGTCATAAGTGAGTCAAATTTAATATTTTTAACTAGTGAACTTCCAAGAACTTTGGACAGAAGAGCAGCAACAGCATTGAGCACCTCCCTTCTTTTCCAGTGCAGGGAAACTGAGGTGCACCTACTGAAATACCTTCTCCACCACTAACAGTTACAGCTCTGCAATTACTGACTTAATTGCTATCAGGCAAAAGCAGTGTATTGCCTGAAAGTCCGAGCACCTGAAATGCCCTCAAAAGCCAGGAAGCATCTGAAAACTCTGGGAGAAAAGAGCTGCTGGGAAGTTTTTGCAAGAAGGGCAGGCTGACTTTGTCTTAGCCTGGGAGTCAATTTCTGCTGTGGTGAACTCGAAACAGTTAAACATCACATCGAAACAGCAGCCAAATTTGCACACAAACCACTCAGTCTCACTTCAAACACTCTGCAGTGCTGCTAACAGAGAAGGTTCCTGGCTCTGGGCACACAGCAGGAACCTTTCTATGCTCATGGGCAGAAGAAAGAACCAAGAACCTCCTTACCCCTTCCATGTGGATCCGGGGGTTGGTTGCCAGCCGGTGCTGATGCAGGTGCAGCCCCCTGGGGACTCTCCTGATGGAGGCGGGGGAGGACAGGACCCCCGACCTCTGGACCGAGCCAAACCTGGAGATGTTTTGTCCACACCTGACTCCATCCAGAAGGCGAATGAGGAGCAGGTTGGAGGGCAGCTGCTCAATGCTGCCCAGGACGAGGGTCCTGCACTCGGGGCACCGGAGCTCCTTCTGAGATTTCAGGATCCTCTGCAGACAGGGCTTGCAGAATGTGTGCTGGCACGGCAGCACCTTTGCAGTGGCGTCGAGCTTTTCAAAGCACACGGGACACTCCAACAGGTCAAGGAGAGCCAAGTCATCCATCTTCAGCGCAGAGCCCCTTCAGGAGCGGAGCCGGGGCCATCCACACCCCGCATCCACCGGAGCCGCCCGAGATGCCTTCCTGCGAGCAGCAGACCCCGGGCTCAGGCAGCTATCCTGCACGGGGGGCGAAGAGGAGGGAGCGCGGAGCGGAGCTGCGCTGCTGGAGCGTGTAACGCAGCCACCTACATCCAGGGCTGCGCTCCCAGCCAATCTGCGGACGCACTCGCAGCCCGGTTTGAAATGAGTCACTCCTGACTCAGCTGGAGCGAGGGGACGGCTCCGGGCTGGGCCGGGCACCGGAGCCCCAGGTCCTGCTGGCCGGGCAGAGGGTCCCGGAGCCGGACCGGGGCAGCCGAGCCGAGCGCAGGGCAGACTGCAGCGCTCCTGCTCCGCGCAGCGGCACTGACACGCACGGAAAAATTCACCGGCTCAGGAGATGAGAGTCCTGATAAACATCAGCCCCGACCTGCTGGTGCCGGGCTCCGGCTGCGGCGCCGCTCGCTGCGCACACCCCTCGCACACCTACACGCCGCCTCCGCTCGCAGGTAGCGCCAGCGCGGCTCTCCCTGCCCGTTCCCACCGCAGCTCTATAAAAAGTCCTTCAGACGCCGCCGCTCGCCGGGGGTACCTGGCAGTGCCGCGGGTGGCTCCGCAGTGCCATCCTCGCCCGGTTTGGCTGCCTCAGCTCGCTGAATCAACCCCAAGCGATTATTCCTCCCACAGCCCGGAGCCGCCCAACCTGTTCGGCTCCCGGTGCGGGGCTGCGGCCGGGCGCTCGGCGGGGCTCAAGCCCGGGCCTGCAGCGGCCGCGTGGCTCCGCAGCTCAGCCGCGATGTGCCGAGGGCACAGGGCAGCCCTGGCACCGGTCTGCAGCCTGTGCCAGATCCGGTCCGGACCCGGCTTCCTGCGTCTGGCGCTCCAGACAGGCAGCGACCGCTCCGGCCTCGCGTTCCAGGGGATGCTCACCTCGACAGCACCCGCCCTGTGGGACCGGGGGACCGGGACAGCGCCAGCAGGGCCGGGCTGACCCTATGCGTGCCTTCTGGCCGGCACCGGCGCTCCAGCAGCTCCTGGCGTTCCCAGCTCCAGGCTGGCCGGCAATGGGTGGTGCCGGGGCAAGGGGGCCACAACTGGGCGCTGAGCATGGCCAGCACCTGCTCTCTGCGGGCAGGGTCCGTGTGCGAGCGAGCCCAGTGAGACCCGAGCCCAGCACAGCCACAGGGGCCCCTTCCCGCCCCGAGAGGCGCTGCTTCGGCAAGGGAGGCCGGGGACCATTTCGGTACCTGTAATTTGCATTCGCTTTATCAGCTAAATTCCTGTCTCGGGTCTGCCTGCTCGCACATACTGATGGATTGCCTAAGGAAAGCAGGAGGGGCAGTTAAGGTCCAAGACCATTTTCCTTACAAACCTTGCCGTGTTCCAGCCCTGTGCTTTCAACATAAGAGCACTACAAACACTAGAGGACAAGACTGTAAACCGGAAGATGTCTCAGATAATGCCATCAGGCGGCAGCCATCCCTGCCCTACTCTCAGGATTTTTCAGAAGTACAGTGTGCAAAGGGTTAATGTGTTTTTTCAAAAGTTCTCCCCCCCCGATCATGATTATGTCAAAACAAAATATTTCTGTAGTATACTGGCCATTTGGCTAAACTAAAATGTTGACAAACATCTTCAGGATAATGCCAGGAACCAACGACCTCACTCTGTTTAATCTCAAGTTTCCTTTTGCTTTGGTGCTGCTTTGCATCACCCTATGGTGATGTGTGCTGGGCTGGTGGGGTTCACACTGGTTAATGAGTGATGCTGGAAATGAAGTCGAGTGGATGGTTCTCTGCATGCTGGCTCCTGCTCACCTCCAGCCAGATCTGTTTGGTGAGTGCTCCTTCTGTTTTCCTGGTTTTTAAGGGCCAGGCTGCATCAGCTGCACTCCCAGAGCAAGGGGTGGGACCGAGGCTCTGCTGGGGGGATGCACATGCACAGTGCAATGCACAGTTCCCCATGAATTCCCAAGGGAAACCACTGGCCACAGCTGGAGTGCCTGGCCACCTCGAAGGCAGTTCAGGAGGGGCCAGGCTGGGGCAGTGCCTCTGGCCCTTCCTACATGCCTGGGGCACAGGGAACTGATCGCCCAGGGGCGTCAGGGCTTTTCCCACCAGCAGCTTCTGAGCTGCCAGAACAGCCAAGCGAGGCTCCGATCCGGGCTGCATTCTCTGGTTCTGCTGCAATACAAAAGCTGCCTGTGCCAACACTTATATTTGTACAACATGTTAAATCTTCAGAGCACTTCCCAAAATTCATCTCTGGAATACCCTCAGACTAAGCATCCCCCGCTCCCTAGTTTACATGGAGAAAACCAGGAGACAAGGCCACACAGCATATCAATGTCCAATTTGGGATCATGTTGTGAGGCTTTCCTGGTTTTTCACTTCACTCTCAGACCATTCCATTGAACTTTATTGTCTGCCACTGCCTCTCTTCCAACATGACTCTTACTTGGGGTTAACAAATGAAGGCAGAGCTAGAAAGCTGCTCATCCCTCCCTTTCATTTCAGCAGTGTCTGGTGCCGATGCTGTAATTAGCTGAGGCTGGATGCAGGGGATGCCTGCTCTGGAGGACGCTGCTCTGGGGCCGCAGGCGGCGCCGCTGCTGCAGAGAGCTCTGCCTGGGCACGGCCCCACTGATCCACAGGAGCCCTCTGCAGCTTCCCAGGGGATGGGTGCCTGGTGCCGAAGGGATGGAACCCCTGAAATATGTTGCAAGACTGGGTAACTCAAAGAGGTTTACGATGGAGCTGGAAACTGGGAGACAACGTTGAGAGCAACGTGGCCACCTTTGCTTCCACACCAAGTGGCTGCACACATCTCCCCTGGGGGTTGCCTCTTTTGGCTTCCCCAACTCCAACATTGACTCAGAAAACAGCTCCAATGGATCCCAAAGCGAAGCGAAACATGCTTTGTCCTCATCATCCCACAGGAGTCGCAGGGGCACTGGGCTGCGGTTCACTGGCCGCTGCAGCACTGCTGCAGCCAGGGCAGCGTGTGCCATGAGAGTGCACAGCACGGCAGCACCTCCAGGGGGTATAAAAAGCCTCAGCCACTCTGCACCATGCAAGTGGATGCCACATGCCTCATTCCCGGGGGAAGAGGGACCTTTCAGACTGTTTTTAGCTCCTGGAGGGCAGGGAGAGGGGGTGCCTCTTACAAGCTGCTTCAGATTATAGATGTGAGCTGGCAGCTCACCCTCCTACCCACCCACAAACACGGTACCCAGTGCTGCTGCTGAAAGAGGTGAATGGCAGGACCTGCCTGTGTCTCCAGACCCCAAGGGCCAGGGTGGGAGTGCCCTCCTGGCAAGGGATGGCGGGTCCTGAGGGCAGCGGCTGCGGCCGTGGGCTCTGAACCAATGCTGACGGCAGAGCCCAGCACATTCAGTAAATAAGCTGTGTTTGCCTCAAGACGTAATTAGGCCAGCGTGACTCTGCAGGGATGTGCAGAGTGTGGGGACCTGCAGCCAGCAGAGAAAGAGCCTCTCTAAAATTTTCCACCTCTCAAACCAATGCCTGGTCTCCTGTGCTGGGCAGCAGCCAGCGGCCACCGCTGCCCTGCTCTCAGCCTGAGGGTGCCACAGGGACAAACCCTCGGGGAGCTGCATGTTTCAGGCTTTCTTTTCCTTTTTTCCCCTTCATGAGGTATGTACACATCAGCTGGATGATAGAAGCCAAACACTGAGACCCCGTCTATACGTCATAAAGAGGAAGGGTTAGGGGGGCTGTTTATTAAGCTCACAGAGGGTTGAATGCTGTGTTTTGCCATTACAGCCTTGTGCAGTCTGGCTGTTGGGCACTGTGAAGGTTTCAGCTGATTCTGAAGTAGCTGGAGCAGAGTGGTGCCTGTCCAGAAATAGAAAAGTATTTTTAAATTAAATTTATTCACTGATTTTCATGAAGACAGATTGTTGTGTGTTTGTTGAGGTGTCATTAGGAGTAGTCGGCGGTGGAACCAGGCTGAGCAGCAGTGAGAGAGGATGGACGTGTCCTTCCTGTGACTGGGGAGGTCACCCAGGCCACCTCCCTCTGCTCCTCCTCCTCTTCCTCCTCCTGTGGCCTGATCCCTGCATCTGGCAGGAACGGAGTGGGGGTGATTAAAGCTGACACCGGGCCTGCGAGCTTGTGGGGCAGATACAAAACCAGCTCTGATACCTCTGAGCTGCACGGCCCAGGGCTGGAGCTTCCTTGGAGGGAGAGAGGGGCAGTGGGCAGCCCCTGCTGCCCTGCTGGGAGCTGAGGCTGCCTGTTAGCCCTGGCCCCTCAGCAGACAGTGCCCAGTGCCCCCCACCAGCTCTGGCCTTTCTGGTACACCCATCCTTTTTCCCAGCAGTGCAGAGCAGAGGCAGGGAACACCAGGCACAGCCTCCTGCTTCTCTGGGACCTGCCCCATCAGCACTGAACCTGCAGGGATGAAGCTTTAATTCTCCAGGACAAGAATTCAGAGTTTCCAAGTAGTATTGAACTGAACACAGGCCTTCAGAAGCTGGTCTCTATGTAGGTTTGACCACAGAAAACATCAGGCTACAGTTACCTAATTAAACACATGGAAATGGCCCCACTGCTTGCAAGGCTGCATCACCCTCAGTGCTCCCAGGTGCTTCTGGCCACCAGTGAGTGCTGCAGCCTGGAGCAGGTTATAAATCCTGCTGCTCTGAAGCCCCCAGCTCTAGGAGGGGATGGTGCAGCACAAGAGGGGCAGCATGGAGGGGTGAGTATTGACCAAGGCACTGCAGGCATGCTGCTGCTTTACTGACTGAGGGAGAGACTGGCTCAGCTCTTTGCTGCTGCTTGCTCCGGGTGTGTTGAGAGCTGGGGGCTCGGTTCGAGTTGGCTTCTCCCACAGCTCCTGCTTGCAAAGCAGCGCTGCCTGGGGCAGGAGGTCTGGGGAGCAGCACCAGGCTGCTCGTGAGCCCACTGAGAGCGCACAGGGAACTTGAGCCCTTGCGGTGGAGTTCCCCTGCGCTGGCAGAGCAGTGCTCCCAGGTGCTCCCTTCCAGCGCCGGGTGGGTTTATCCAGCACGGTGCTGTTTCTCTGCCCCGCGTGCTCCGGGGCTGGGTGGGCAGTGCCCGCGTGCCATGGCCAGTGCCTGGGCTGTTCCTTGCCCGCTGCATGCGTGTTCTCCTGAGCTCTGGTCCCAGCCTGTGCTGCTGCTCTTGGGAGAAGCCCGAGGAGAATTCTGTCCTTAGATAAAACTCAGCACCTGGGAATTTCCCTCTTTGAAGTTCTTTTTCCTGTTTTCGCCTTTGTTTCTTTGTGACTTCAGGATTTTTGTGCTTACTTAGGTATGTGTAGAGTAAGCTGGCTTTCATCACGGAGCCTGCCTGCTCTCCCGGAGGTGCTGGGCGTCCTCCACTCCCGCTGACTTCAGCCTCCAGGAATGTGCAGCGGGCCCTGCCTTGTGCCGGCACAGGGAAACCTTCTTAGCTTGGAGTCCTGGAACATGGAGTGCCGTGGGCTCACGGTGTATGTGGCAGTGTGCACATGTAGCTCTGTGTCTGTGCCCCCTCATGACTTGTGAATCCAGCTCAGTGGAGTGTTAAAGCATCCAGAATTTTAAATAACCTGTGACTTTGGCATTTTTGTGCAAATAGGAGGCTGAGCACAAAAGGAAACCTTGTCAGCCCCTTTATGAAGGCAGATGATGCAGCATGACATCGCTCCTTAGTTCAGATCTAGTTAAGTGCTCAGGACTCCCGAGGAGATGTTAGATGTTCGCATCAGAGAGCCGGGCCCCGGGCTCGGTCCCTGCCAGCCGTGCCGGCTGTGGCTGCTGTGAGCACCAGGCTGCTGCTTCTCTCTGCAGCACTGCCACTCTCATTCCTGCTGTGTCCCTGCCCCAGGCCTGGGGACGGTGCTCGGATGACAGGCTTCAGCCTCTTTGGAACGAGGAATTTGGATACAGGAGGGGTGTTTGAGAACGCCAGTGGTGGGGGTGGCTGATCCAGGGCTGACAGTGAGCAATCAGCTCTTGATTGCCAATGGATGCAGGAGCTCAGAGTGAGTGAAAGAACAGCTCTGGGGGAGTGGGACACACCGAGCTGGGCTGGGCTGTACCCACCCACCCTCCTTCTGCAGGAGCCCTGCAGGTCCCTTGGCTGTGGGAGCCAGGGCTGTGTTTTGACTGGGAGGGAGGGAAATTCCTGCTTCAACTCCTTGAATTTTTCACAGGATCTATGCCTGCCCCTGTATTTCACAGCAGGAACAAGCCACCCCTGTCCAGTACTTCAAGCAAGGCTTTGTAAGTCCCTGGCAGAGGATGACGATGGCCAGGAACGCCAAAAATGCTTGGTGCAGGCCAGGTTGCTTCCCCTGGAGACAAACTTCAATGCTCCTGATCTGAGCTTATACCTAAGCCAATCCTGCAATGTTTTCCATGATGTGGAAATAGTGGTATTAGAGCAACGAGTGCCAGGGCTGCTTGTGCAGGTGCCACCCACTGCAGCTCCTGTACCTGTTTTCTGCTAATGACACTCAGCAAATTCAGAGCATCTCTGTAGGAGCTGAACACTGACCAGGCTGGTTTGGAGGGGGGCTGCATTAGGTACCTTGTGAGGTTGCTTCCACCCTGGGGATCCCAAACCAAACCCTGAATGTGGCACAGCCAGCCCTGAGCACTGTATGACTTGTCTCGTGTGGTTGGGGCAGTTTATATTTTAAAAATTCTTCACACTTGTAAAATTGTTCATTTTTAAAAAGTGTTGTTTAATGTTGGATAAAAGATTACAGATGTTCTGAGCTGCTGGCAAGTATCAATTGGAGACAGCTGGAAGCAGATCTTTGTCTTGGCTCAGGTGGACAGGTTTGTAAGGCCCTAGTAAAAAACAGTCTCAGCTGAGACTGTCTCAGTGCTGCTGAATAGGAAACTCCCAAGCAGTAGTTAGCAGAATAGTTGTTTTTTGAGTTACTTCTAGCTGCAGATGCCAGCATCTCCTGGCACAAGGAATGATGAAATCCAGGTGCAGGCTGCCAGGCCAGAGGGAGTGGTGGCTGTGCTGGCTGCCTGTGAATGCCCTCCCAGGCCTTGCTCTTTCTGCCACATGTTGGGAAACACCCTTGGTGTCCTGGCAGCTGCTCTGGATGCCGTGTGCTCGCAGCAAGGTGAGGAGGGCACTGCTGCAGCTGGGAGCCCGATGCTCATCCCCACCCTGCTCCCTGTGCAGGGGACGGAGGGCAGCAGTGCTTGCTCTAAGGAAGCACAGCACAGCAAAGTATTTCCCAGCAAAACTTGCAGGTGGAAACATGCCTTCAAAGTCCAGCTCCCTGTGGCTCTTTCGGGCCGGCTTTGTAGAGCCCCAGCTTTGCTGCAATAGCTCGGATGCAGCGCTGTGCTGCTCGGGGCAAGGGCTGGCTCTTTGTTCTGCAGAGCCTGCGGCTGCCCCCTCCTCCCGTGCTGCCGGGGGAAGGAGAGGCCCCACGCTGGGAAGACAGATGTCATTAAAATGCAGTGGAACAGAGTCTGAAGTCAAATATAGTGCTGTGATCATCTAGGTCGTGCAACTTAATGATTTCACTGTTGAATGCTAAATTATTTTTGTTGCAATTTTAGTAAGGCTCGTGCGGGCTGTGGGAAACAAACCTCCGCTGGCCCCGGGAGCTGCGGGGCTGTGTGGGCGGCAGGGGCTCCTGCATCCCGCACCCCCCCGTGCCGGGGCTCCTGCATCCCTCACCCATCTGTTCCAGGGCTCCTGCATCCCTCACCCATCTGTTCCAGGGCTCCTGCATCCCGCACCCACCCGTGCTGGGGCTCCTCTATCCCTCACCCATCTGTTCCAGGGCTCCTCTATCCCTCACCCATCTGTTCCAGGGCTCCTCCGTCCCGCACCCACCCGTGCCAGCCCCCCACACTGAGCGCCTGCCCCCGCACTCATCAAACACCACCCGGTAAGTCCCCATTCGGGATATTCAATGTGGAAGCATTGACTCGAGGTGTTCAGAACAGCTAAGAAATGCAGAATGGCCGTTTAGGGGTCTTTTCTTTGCATGAGTCACCAGCACACGGACATAAACAGGCGTGTGGCTCTGGGAATGAGGGATGAGCAGCCACCCCTGTGTCCTGGCCCTGGCTGACAGGGGAGTGTGTGGCTGCAGACCCGGGGCAGCAGGAGCCACGGGCCGGCCGTGCCTGGCCGAATCCTGCCGAGGATGGGCGGCCCCAGCGGCACAGTCGGGTGGATGTGAGCTGTGGCAGCACCTGGGAAAAATTGTGCAGTTATGTGGCTTTGCTTGGCTTGCAGTGGTGCTCATGCTCTGTTCTCTCATTGCACATTTGAACTTCCTTTTCTGTTCTGTTCTGATTGCTCCCTTAATCAAAAGAAAATGAACTCCAATTGAGGTATCTCAGAGCACTTTGCATCAGGTTATGGCTGCCGGGGCCCTTTGAACAGTAGCAGTTGAGGCCTGATTCAGAGGGGTTCACAGGGGAGAGGCTGAGTTGGGCTTCTCGAGGGGATGCAGCACGAGCCCGGTGTGATCCGCGCAATTGGGATATCCACACGGAGAGAGGCTGTCCCGTGAGGGGATTCAGCACGAGCCCAGTGTGATCCATGAAGTCAGGGTTTCCATATGGAGCAAGGCTGTCCCGTGAGGGGATTCAGCACGAGCCCGGTGTGATCCATGCAGTCAGGGTTTCCATATGGAGCAAGGCTGTCCTGTGAGGGGATTCAGCACGAGCCCGGTGTGATCAGTACAGTCGGGGCTCCTGCATGGAGCAAGGCTGTCCCGTGAGGGGATTCAGCACAAACCCGCTGTGATCCGTGCAGTCAGGGCTCCCACACGGAGCGAGGCTGTCCCGGTGAGCTGGCATGGCCTGGCACAGCCCTGCCGTGTGCTTGGCGATGCCAAGGGCGGCTCCGGGGCCGGGTGCTCACCCAGGCCTGTTCAGGCCTGCTCAGGCCTGTTCTCTTGGTACAGGAAACATTTGTTACCTGGCCTTATGATGAGGCTTCCAGCAGCCCAAGGGACCCTCAGAGCGGCGTCTGTCACGACAGAAACTGCTGGTGGCAGCTGTTTGGTCAGTGGAAGGTCTGTGCAGTGGAACTATTAGCCGGCAGCTTCTAAAGTGTCATCCTAGAATTTCACTAACAAACTTTTAAAAGACATAGTGAATTAACCTATTGAGAGTATTAAGCTTTAACAGTGCTGGATTTGAACTGAAAGAAGTTAAATGAAGCTCTCTGCCTACATCCTGCCAAGGCAGAATTCCCCCTTGATGTGTAATGGTGGATATGTACTAAAATCTTGGAACTCAAAAAAAACAAAAGAGATTTTAACTCCTGTTGGGGACCTATGTGATTCAAGCAGATGCTGGGAGATGTTTAAAGCCCAGACAGCAGTTACCTGTCGATGTGTTTTGTACCACACATACTCTTTATTTCACCCCTTGAAAGGCCAGAGGAGCTCGAGATGCCCAGCCAGGGATGGGCACAGGACCCAAACCCTGTGTGTCAGAGACAAGGCCAGTGAGGTGCCAGCTCTGGGGTGACGGGTGGGATCTCTGAGCATGGGCTGTCCGGGGAGGTGCCTGGGTTGGATGGCTGCTGCAGATGGAGGTTTGGCACTGCTGGGGAAATGAAGTCCCTCGGCTGGGGCTGCGTGAGTGACTGTCTTCTAAAAATGAAAACCAAACCCAGAATGGCCTGAAAGGCCCTAAAAGGCATCAAGAATTACAAATAGAGATTGAGCACCAATGAGAGAATATCTTAATTAGATCTCACAACTGGTAGAGGAACACATTAGATTAAAATGAACTGAGCTTAGTACTCTCAGAGTTTCAGTGTGAGAATGGGAGAGGAATTACTCACATTTGCAATTTGTGAGGCTGGGTTGCTTTTTCTCTGAATTTGTCTTTTTGACTTTTTACCTTGTCAGAAAATTATGAAAAGCTACTGGGAGGATGCATTTGGGGTAGTTCTTATCACAGCACATGACAGAGACATTTCCGTGGTTTCAGAAACATGGGTAGTTTCCTATTTAATCGTCTCCTTCCAGGTTAACCCCTTTCTTCCTGTGGTGTCCAGCCTGGCCCCCACCCACCAACCTGCTTTTGACTTCACTGCCAGTGATATTTTCTCTTTGTGAATGTCTATCAATATTTCATACAGTGGTGTCAGTTTTGCTGTAAGATGAGAGGAACTGCTAGAAACCTTGAATTATACATCATGTGGCGGGGGGGAAGCTGGAAGTGTTTTCTTTTGGACCCAAAGCTCTTGGAGCTGATCTCCAGGACCCGCAGCTTGAAATCCCAGCGATGGATGAGCCCCAGAAGAAACCCAGCCAGCGGCATGAGGGGCGGCCCCGCAAGGTGAGGTTCAAAATATCCTCGGCTTACAGCGGGCGGGTGCTGAAGCAGGTCTATGAAGACGGGCAGGAGCTGGAGCCCCCGGCCAAGGAGCACTCGCGGCGCTTCCTGCACCACAGCTTCGAGCCCGGGGAGCACCTCTGCGGGGCCGGGCAGCTGCCCGAGAACACGCTCTACTGGCCCACGGCCCTGACCGCCCAGAGGATCAGCATCTTCCGAGAGGATCACAGACACGGGCTCACGGGGACCGCGGCCCCGCTCAGCGACTGCCAGCCCGGCGCCAGCCACTGCAGGGTGAGTGCTCCCGGGCTGTCCCGCTCTGGGGACCGGGGCCGAGTCCTGCTCGGAGTGACGCGGTGACAGGAGTTTCACTCTCCAGCCTGATCCATGTACAGCTCTTTTGTCAGGCCGGGACTTGAAAAGGGTGGTTGTGAATCTCCAGCCGTTGTTCTGGGAATTCTGTGTGCTGAATAGGGCAGGATCCTCAGGGTCTGCAGCAGCGCAGGCAGGCGGGAGCAGCGTCTGCCAGCTGTGCTCCAGCTGTGCTCTGGCTTCTCCCAGTCCTGGTCTGCATCTGTCCATTGGGTAGAGTAAAAGAGAACATTTCCATACATATTGATATATCTACATGGGAATCCTACTGCATCTAGGTCAGTCCAGTGTAAGGAGAATGTTAAGTTAATTAGATACATTTAAAATATTAAAGTTGTGTGACTTCAGCTGGCAGGAAGCCAGTGCTGCCATCAGGATACCAGGTGTCCGCATCCTCTGGCAGCCAGAATTCCTCTTTGGCTACTTTGACAATCCCAGCTTAGTTTCACTGGCTATTTTCTTAACATATAATTAATGCTACTGATAGAGAAGTGTTTCTTTAGTCCTTATAAAGAGGTAGTACATGCACAATATGTGTAAATACTTTTTATGGCCTTGATTTGAACACATTGAAAGCCTGTTAATTCCTGGTGCTCATCAAAGCTGTGCGTGGGAAACCCAGATGGCTGATATTTGACCTGTTGGCACACTGGACATGCAGTTTGCCTGAACACATCAGACCACGATGAATCTCTCCTGCCCAAAGACAGTGCACTACCATGATCTTATCCAGCCCGTTAATTTGTTTTGCATTCTTGGGTAACGCTCCTCTCCCTTCCCAGTGTCCCCAGCCACAGATACCTCGAGTAACCACACTGTCCAGCAGCAGCTTGTGCTGCATCAGCATGCACTCAGTGCTTGGAGACACCGTGTCTGTGTGACACACATGAGGCTCTCACCTTCTCGGATGGGCAGGACTTGTGCTCACCTGCCTCCCCCTCTTCTTTCTCCCCACAGGGAAGCAGGTGGCCCACTGCCAGGAGAGCAGCAGCCACCTCACGGCAGCTGGTGTGACTCAGGGCATTTTTTAGGAGAAGATCTCCTCTTGCATGGCTTCTTGGCACAGACACTCAGAGTGAAAACGAAGAGTGTGTAAAGCAATAGCCCCCAGTAACTCCATATGACACACAGGGAGGAGAGACCAAGGCAGCAAAGTGCTGCTCTCAGGGAAATGTTTGACCAAGTTTAGCTTTAAAATTACTAGAAAAAAAATACAAATTCACTCAGTAGGGCTGTACCTCCACCAATTTGCTGGATGCTCTTGGGTGGTCAGGGGAGCTGGCCTGGTGGAGGGGATGCTCCTCTGGAAGCACAGGGACCATAAGTATTTGCAGGGTGAACTTATACTGGTGAGACACTGGCAACTTCCTTCTTCAGACTTCCCCAGTTGTAGATTTTGGCAAGATCATCATCTACACCAATAACCTGAAAATCATCCGTGCACCGATGGACCAGAAAGAGCTCATGAGAAGAATCATCCAGACTGAGGGAATAAATGACTGGACGTTCGTGTACCGGGAGAAGAAAGAACGAGTTAGTGGTGGATATAAAAAAGATGTGGAGAATAAGGTCACTTGCAACCAGCATGTGCAGGTAAGAGAAGATGGAAAGTGTTTATTCCCCTTAACCCTGGTCAAACCACCCAAGCCCCATCCATCTCTGTATCTGGCTCCTAGATCAGTTTGGATAAAAAGCACCACCCTGTTCCTGGTTTCCCCCAGGAGATAACGACCAACACTGCGCTGAGATCCTGCTCTGGAGACAGTCGTGCCGGTTCCAGGTGCTCATGTCTCCCACAGATTTCTTCCCCTGGAGATGGCTGGCATTTACAGAGCTTGGCTGGGCTCCATCCCTTGTCACCCACCCTCCCCCCGTGGGATAAGAGCAGGCCAGAGTTTCTCCAGCCTGACAAGGCTAAACACAGCTGCTCTGTGGCTGAGACTGCTTCAGGCTAAAATTTTAGTATCAGCTGAAATAAGGTTGTGCCTTACATTTGCTCTCTCACAGGGGAGTCTTTGTTGGTCAGAATCTCAATTAGTGTGACCATGATTTGATCCCACAAAACCTAATGTTGTCATGTGGAGCCGATAGAGTTTCATGGAACTGAGTCTGGCCTGTACTGAGCGTGGGCCACTGTGGTCCTCCTGCTCTCAGGAATTTCAAGGTGGGATTTGAAAGAGGCTGCCTGGCACAGTGGAAGAGAGACAGGCACAAAGGACAGCTCAAAAGAAGGTGTGCATGGTGGTGTTGAGGGGTTTGGGGAGGGAGGGTGACGAGCAATTCCTGAAGAAAAGAAGTGTGGCTCAAACCTGAGGCTACAGAGTGGAAATGGTGTGATAAGAAATGACAGGAGGATGGGTGGAGCTGTGCAGAGGAGAAAGATGAGTTTGGAGTATTGTGTTATAAGCCCAGTCACATTAACTTCTCGTTTTCTAGCAATAGCCCCAAATTGTCCCCAAGCATGTGGGAGCCTTTTTGTCCAAGTCCTTGCCGTGGAGATCTGATTGCCACGGGCAGAGGTGCAGCTGTGATGGCAAAGACTGGGAGAGAGAATTTCCCTCCTTCAAGAATGTTCCTGACTTTGGTATCTCACACCCACTAACAGATTTATTTTTCCCCCCGCTGTCTGCTTCAGGAGGGCACTGCTGAACACGGCTGTTCCCAGTGCAAAGGCTCAGGCTGCGCTCCCTGCTCGCTGTGCCACGGAAGCAAGTTCTCCATGCTGGCAAACAGATTCCGGGAGTCCTACCGGGCGCTGCGGTGCCCGGCGTGCGACGAGAGCGGGCTGCAGCCGTGCTGGGTGTGCGCCGCCTGAGCCCGCCCGGCCCGGCCCTGCGGGTTCGGCCTCCCCGCGGCGGTGACGAGCGCTCCACAGACGGGAAAGGCGCCCTGTACACATCTCACTGCGAGTGCGAACCTGCCCCTCTGCTCCCGGCCACCTCCGGCTGCCCTGCGCGCCTGTCCAGCCCTGGAGCCGGGCTGACCCCGGGCTCGCAGGATGAACGTGTCCCCGACGCCAGGTGCACCCCTGACCCGGAGGGACGTGCGGCATTCGGAGGTGAAACACCCGTGTAAATGTCCCTGCAGCTGGAACTCGGCCGAGACGGGGCCTGTGCTGGCACTGTCCCTCCCGAGGGTGCTGGTGCCCAGCACAGCCCGAGCAGACCACGGTGTGCTCCACCAGCAGGACAGGGACAGGGCAGCCCCGTGTCAGGTGTGTAGGTGGCCAGCACAGGTGTGCAGGCAGTACCCCAGTGCAGGTGTGCAAGTGGTGCTTAGTGCAGGTGCGCAGGCAGTACCCCAGTGCAGGTGTGCAAGTGGTGCTTAGTGCAGGTGTGCAGGCAGTACCCCAGTGCAGGTGGTGCTTAGTGCAGGTGTTCAGGCAGTACCCCAGCACAGGTGTGCAGGTGGTACCGGCACAGGTGTGCAGGTGGTGCCAGTGCAGGTGTGCAGGCAGTACCCCAGCACAGGTGTGCAGGTGGTGCCAGTGCAGGTGTGCAGGCAGTACCCCAGCACAGGTGTGCAGGCAGTACCCCAGTGCAGCTGCAGTCAGTACTGGGACCAGTCTGCACCGGTGCAGGTGCACAGTCATGGTGCCAGCTGGTACCAGTGCAGGTGGTACCAGTGGATTCCAGCCCAGGTGTGTGCTCTGTTTGTCCCAGCAGTGCCTCTCTGGGTTTAGCTTGCTGAGCACTGAAAATGGCACTGCCATTGCAGTTCTCTCTCTGTGCCCTGCAGGCTCACAAGCATTTCCTGACGTTTTGCTGATCTGACACCTGCCTCAGCAACACAAGGATTCCTTTGATTTATGGGGGGAATTGAAAACCTTTCCCAAACCTGAAGGTATTAAAAAAAAAAAAGTGTGTGAATTTATTATTCTAAATAGAAGTTATTAAGTTTTAGCCTCTCTAAAATGAAGGGCTGAATTAAAACTCCCCTGTATGCAGCTCAGCACTTCTCAGGACCAGGCTGAGGGTGAGCAGGACAGCTCTTGCTTAATACTAATCCCGTGTTGTAATCTGCAGCAGGTAAATTCTAATTAGTGAGATGAAGCAATGATGGGGATCCTTTGCAGGCTGCCACTGGTGCACAGAGCACAGGGGCTGTGCTGTGAGAGACTGAGGCAAACAGGGGAAATGGTATTTTTTCTCTAAAGCATTAACTTATTACGTTTTATATTCAGGAGTGATGTCAGTGCAGCCTTAACTCCCGTATTACCTCTGAGACCCTGATGAGTTAGAGTCTGCTCACATGTGCTTCACGCTGAGGCTGCAAGCCCAGGCAGGATAATTTATGGCCAAGTTTCTCTTTTCCTGTAGTAGGTCACAAGGTTTCTCTGCAATAATGAAATTATTCAAAATAATACTGTTCTAGCTCCTACACTTCCACATGTCTTCTGCTGAAATTGTGCTATGGGTACTGAGGGTTTCTTTTTTTTAAAAGTGCATCAATCTACAGGAGATACTTGATCAGTTTCATTCATCATATCAGTATCTGCAATGTGAAAAAAGTGTTGTTCTTGGGGTATCACTGAGAGCAGGTGAGACTTCCCAAATCAGAAGCTGCTGTCAGGCAAATCCTTTCCCTCAAATATGACCTGTTTGATCTCAGTTTGTTGGGCTTGTTGGAGAGTTTGCTGGCCTAAGACGAGAAAAAGTAACCAGGCAAAATTGCTTGATAGTGTTTACAATAAAACTAGACACAAATATGAACTTATAAAATCAGTATTTATTGTTCTTTGGTAATTATAATGTTTCTCAACCACTGTCACTCCTCCTGGCTGTGTCAGCTGTTCCCATCATGTGGACATGTCACAGGAGCTGAGGCCTGCCCTTGCTCAGTCCTATCCCACAGGTTCCAGTGTCCTGGGGACTGTGGACCAAGCAGAGCAGGGATTTGCTTCCCCAGCTTCCAATGTATTTCTTTTGGTTTTGGTAATACACTGACTGGATTTACCCAATAAATGCTCTTATTTCACTTGGCAAAAGTTTAAACTTTCCTGCAGCATGCTGGTGAGCTGACTGTCGGGGCAGTGGGCTACTTGTCGCGTGTTGCTGGTGTTATTTCTGCTGCATTCAGAGCCCCCCACCCCTCCCTCCATCCCCTCTGGGCTGGTGGCACAGGGAGAGCACGAGCCCAGCCCCAGCACTGCCCTGCTCCAGCCTGGTTCTGTCAGCAGCTCAGCAGCACAGAGCTGGCTCTGGCCATGGCCCAGCCCTGCTGGCAGAGCCGAGCACTCGCTGGCCTCGGGCAGTGCCCAGGGCTCGGAGTGAGGACAGTGCCACAGCCACCTGCCCTGCACGGCCAGCAACTGCTGCTGCCATGCTGGGAGCTGGACAGTAACTCCTGCTGGGTGACCTTTTGTCAAAAACTCTCAGATCTTTACAAGCTGGATTACTTTATGGGTCAGGGTAGGAGTGGAGGATGACGTGTTGTGCTTCTGCCAAAAAATAACAAGCTTTTCCTGTTTGCTGAAAGCCTGGAAAGATGACATTGGGCTTGCTGAGCTCACCAGGCTTCTGCACGTGATCGCAGTGGGGTCAGCTGAAGTGTCTCCGATGAGAATGGTGGATGAAATACAGGAATCTCTAAAAAATGTGGTTTTCATTTAATTGATCACCTATTATTTTCTGGTGTTTAATGGCTCAACAATAGAAGCAGACCCCTGGGGTGGTGGTGTGCCCTGTACCAAAACCCAAACTGCCCTGTATGTGATATTCTTTTACAAAGGAAAAACCCAACTATCCCTGCAACTGCCAGGACTTTGAACAGTAAATCCAGGCAAAGATGCTTAGTCTGGGGCCCATTTCTTGTGTTTTTGTTAACTTTTTACAGCTGTTCTTGTTTTGCCTTAGAACAGGAGCATGCAAAAAGGCAGTTAAGGGTTTCTCTAAAGAAAAAACAAACCTAAGAGCAAAAAAGCAACCATTTCTTCTCTTGCCCTGCTGCAGAACTCCAGAGCTGTGTCTGTGGCAGGCTCGGGCAGCCTCATCCACTAACTGTTGTTGGCTGCCACACCATGGCGAACCGATGGATGTGCTCTGAAACGCGTGGGAAAACTTGGAGCGAACCTGGAGAAGAGAAATCAGGGCCACCTCTTGCTGACTTTCTTGAGCGTTTGGCAGTTCAAGGTGAAAGGAGAAGCAGAGTTAGTGCTCTTCGCTGTGAGGGGTTTGAGCCACAGCAGAAGTGCGAATGGAATTGTTTCCCATGCTCCGCATCTGTGTGGCTCGGGAGGGCTGCTGGAGCTGAGCAGTGGGGCTGGCAGCAGCAGCAGGAGTGCAGAACTGGGAGGTAAAAATAATCCTTGTTTGTTTGTGGCCGCAGTGTGTTGTGTGGCTCTAACCCAGAACGCAGCAGCATTGAAGAGGTGATTCCCAGAGTCACTAATAAATGCCTCGGTTAAAGCTGACTTGAGGGCCCCTGCCCTGGTTCCCTCTGTTGGGACTCTGCAGGTGGAGCCTTGGAATGTTGTTGTGCTGCAAAACAGGGTGGGAAGGTGTGACCAGACAAGCTCTCAGAGGAGCCAAAGCTGTTGGGGTTCTTCAAGGGCATGTTAGTGCCAAGACATCCCTGGCCCACAGAAATCCCATGTGTGGCCTTGGCTGGGGGATTTTGTGTATCAGCTGCAATGTGTGGTCCATGGGGATGGAGCACAGAGGTCCCATGGACAGCGGAAAGCGCCACTGTGGGGTTTGGGTTTTTTTGGGTGGCCTTTAATTGATTGCAGGGTCATTTTAAAGTGAGTCTATGACCTGGGAACAAAGCACTTTGTTCAAGTGTGATGAATTGATCTTTATTTGGAATATGCACGTCCATATGTAAAAGGGTTTTGTATTTATCAGTCTTTATCACAGTGACTAATCTGTGCAGTGGGTTTTTGATTTACATTCATTCACAGACGCCACCCTTCCAAAGCAGAAAACAAGTGGAGGAATCTGGAAAGCTTTAGCTGAATTTGCAATATCACTGCCTTATTTCCCTGCAGTTAAAAAAGAAAGAATCAGAATATTTATGAATTTATGAAACATTATTATTTTTGCAAATCTTTGAGGCTGTCGATTTATGCAGGCTACATTTGATCTGCATGTAAACCCAGCCCTTCGTTCCTTTGAAATCTTTTGGTTTTATACAAACTGCTCTGTATGAGCTGCAGTGATGTCTCTCCGCTGCAGAACTCTGTGCAGCCCGAGTGTGGCCAGTGATTGCCCTGCAACAACTCCTGAGAAACGCTGCTGGTACCTGCTGCTTCTGAAAACCATGGCACACGTTCCAGCCAGCAAAGGTACGTGAGGTTGGAAATCCCTGATCCAGAATAATGACCAAAGCAACCAATTCTGCTTCTCGTTAGTGGAAAACAGTCTGTGCATTTGATGGATGATGAGCAAGAGCACAGAAATTCTTGGTGTAGTTTTACTTGCTGGGTTTTTGCAAGTGGAGAATGGCAGGTTCCGCTTGGAGCAATGTGAGGGATGGCCCTGAAACCACTAGGACCCCCGTGCTGAGGTGCTGTGGGATACTGGAAACACTCGTAGCTAACAGTGGGGTGGGAAAAATAATTTGGACCTATGGGTGGGTTACAGGCAAAGTCAGCTTTGTAGTTGCTTTAGATCCAGTCAGTGTGATGGAGAAGAAAAGTCCTTGCAAAAAGCAAATCGGTCTGCAAAGAAATTTATTACAGGAGCTCATTAACCATTTTAGGAGAAGCGTGCACGCTTTGTCAGGATACCTGTCCCCGTTTCCCAGGTTTTGGCATTCGGAGGGACGCTCTGCGGGGCTGGGCGCCGCGGAGGCCGGGGAGGCGGCTGCGGACGGGCGGGGGAATGAGGCAGCCGAGGGAGCGAGTCCGGCCGGGGCCGGGGCAGCGCCCGCCCGGGTCCCTGAGCCGGGAGTCCCTGTGCCCGGGGTTCTTGAGCCGGGAGTCCCTGAGTCCGGGGTTCCTGAGCCGGGAGTCCCTGTGCCCGGGGTTCTTGAGCCGGGAGTCCCTGAGTCCGGGGTTCCTGAGCCGGTGTGTCTATCCCGGTGTGTGTCTGTCCCGTCCCGGTGTGTCTGTCCCCGATGTGTCTGTCCTGATGTGTGTCTGTCCCGGTGTGTGTCTCTCCCCGGTGTGTCTGTCCCGGTGTGTGTCTCTCCCCGGTGTGTCTGTCCCGGTGTGTGTCTCTCCCCGGTGTGTCTGTCCCGGTGTGTGTCTGTCCCCGTGTGTCTGTCCCGTCCCGGTGTCTCTGTCCCGGGGTCCCTGTGCGAGGACAGGCCCGCGCGGCGCTGCGGGACGGCCACGCGGTGGCGCCACTGCCCGGGAGGTGCCGGGGACCGAGGGGAGAGACAGCGGGACAGTGGGATGGCGGGGATAGCGGGACACCGGGACCGCGGGATGGCGGGGATAGCGGGACACCGGGACCGCGGGATGGCGGGGATAGCGGGACCGCGGGATGGCGGGGATAGCGGGACACCGGGACAGTGGGATGGCGGGGATAGCGGGACCGCGGGATGGCGGGGATAGCGGGACACCGGGGTGCAGAGGGCTGGGGAGCCGGCCGGGGGCTCTGAGGCTCAGACTGCCGAGCTCCCGTCCCGCTGCCGGTGCCCGGCCAGCCCCGCGCCCGCCCGCTGCGAGCGTCGCAGGCCGGGGGGACGGGGCTGTGCTGCCTCCGGAGCTCCCGGAACGCAGGGGGACCAGGGGGACAGTCCATCCCGCCCCGAAGAACGGAACCTTGCAGGTGGCTGTGCCTGGCTGGACACTCGGGTGCTGGGGCTCTTCGCCTCTCCCAGTCATTACATCTGCTTGTAGACTTGTAATGTTACTTCTTTCACAGTTACGTGTAGGAAATTGAGTCTATTTCTGTTTAAATACTGGGTAATAGAGCCTGCTATTTAGTGAAAGATTTATGTAAATGGCTCTTTGTTTCACACGATTGGGCCTCAGAGAGTGCAAGTTACATCGATAATGTAATTATGCCACTACTGCCATTTCAAAGCAGCACACAGTGGAGAAGCCTCCAATTTTAGTATAGAATAGGCCTTGAAAACCTTGTGCTTTTTAAATCTACTTGTATTCTGCAGTAGGAAAAACCAGAAGAGCTAGGTTTATTGAACAGTTTTTTTTCTGGAGCTGTCAACCTTTTGAGCTTGGAACATGAGATTCCTTTTACATTAGAATTCTGTTATATCAGAGTGTTGGAGTACCTGTGATTGCACATCACAATTTTACTATGTAACTGTGTTAGCCTTAAAATGCAATTTCCCCGCCTTTCCTAAAGCTTCGTGTTTTCTTTCCTACCAGGCTGATGGCAGTATTTCTTTAGCCTGGCACTTGTATTGGTATGGAAGTCACAGTAATGTTCCGGTATTATTTGAGATCACTAAATTAACTTGTGCTTTCCAACGTACTTTGTCATCCAGGTGAATGTTGGTTGCCTTTTGCAATAGGGAGCCGGGTCCCTTCTGTGTCTCATTCCTAGCCAGGGTTTTGTAACCTCCCAACCAGAGCATTCCTCCTCGGCAGCCCGGCTCTGTGCACGCTGTCCTTACACAGGATGGTGCCCTACAGCAGCCTGTGCCACGTCTAGGATGGATGAACAGCTGTGGCACCACGTGGGAAACAAGTGCCCTAGGACCTGGGGGGGAACAACCCACTTTCTTCCTCCTACAGGAACTGCAATCAAATTCTCATTTTGGATGAAGTAGCAACTCTCGGGGCTATTTTTAGTCCCCAGTGCTTTAATCCCCAGAGTTTTATCCCCTAAATTCTTTGCCATGCATTTAGAGATGTCTTTTGGTTTAGGGGTGGTTTCTCAGGCTTGTGCTGTTTGTGGGTGAGCTGTTAGCCAGGGTGCCCAGAGAGTCCCACGCCAGTGCTGCCCTTCCCTGCAGACCAGGGAACGGTGTTCTCTTCCTGAGAACACTCCTCTGCCCTCTGCCTGTGGAGGTGCTTCATGTTATCCACACGATGAGTTGTTCCAGTTCAGAAACCAAACCCAATGAAGTTTCGTTTCCCAGATCCCACCAAACACAGCTGTTCCAGAAGGTGCTCCACGATCCCAGATAATTCTTTCCCCTGGGCTGCCTGCCAGCTGGCTGCTCCTCCGGGAGCGTTCTGTTCTTGATCTGGGTCATTAAATATTAAAAGGCAAAGTGATTCTAAAAGCCAGCCGTTTTTTAGAAGTACTAAATAACTGTAATTTGTTTCCTAATAGATAGTTTTGTCCTTGTCACTGAGTCCAACTCAATAGCAAGAAGGGTGTGATGAGACAGGGCTGCTCTGTAAATCCTGTGCGCAGTGTGTTTGCCTGGAGAACGAGCTGGGAATGGCAGCTGGGCTGGGGGCAGGATTATCCTGAAGCTCAGTCTGTATGCTGGGCTGGTCACTGGGTTCCCTGAGCTTTTCTCTCACCCCAGACATTGTCCAGCCAGTGCTGCCAGGACGAGAGGGTCTCTGGGAGTCCTGCCCAGGCTGAGGGAGGGCTCCTGTCCCCACACAGCCTGGCCCTGGCCCTGCTGCAGTGCCCAGGGGCAGCACGGTGGCTGTCAGTGCAGTGTTTGTCCCCCAGCTGTGTGAGGGGCCTGGGTGGCACTGCTGGGTGCAGGTGCCCTCCAGAGGCACAGAGCCCGTGGCAGCCCTGTTACAGCCCGCTGGCAAAGCAGCAGCAGCAAAAAAAAGGAATCTTCCCCAAGTGCTCTGTAATTTGCCAGCATTTCTGCTTGTACATTTGCTGTGCTGTAAAGCCTTCCAAGTCTTTGTTTTTATTTTAAAAATGGTAATATATGCTGCTGTGACTCTTCCCTTCTGATTCTCTTCTCTCATCAGGTTTGCATTTGGGGATTACTTACTGGAGACTTGCAATGTGCCAGAATGTAATTCCTGAAATTGTAAGAAAGGTAATTTAGTCAAGTTGTAAACCTTAATGCTTTGCTGTGGTTTGTCTTGTTTCAAAGGATCACATTTCCTCAGATGGCTTTTTTAAAGAACAAGAGAAGCTGCTGTTAAAGAGAAGTCCAAGCCTTTTCCCTGCTGCCTGGTCCGGGGCTGGGTTGTGCTGCCTTGAACATAGCTGCTCAAAATTGGCTCCCCTGATCCTTCCTTGGCCTAACTGGCTGTCGGTGGCAGCATGGGAAGCAGGAAGGTGAGGTGACCTGCAGGGTCTGGGAAGGCTGCCTGGGGACTGAGCAGCTCCCTGAGCCTCGGAGCATTTGTGTGGCTCTTGCTAGTGGCTGAGGAAGCTGAGTGCAGTCCTTTGGGAAAATCCAGCTGATGGGCCCTCCAGAACCCTCAGTCCTGCCTCGGAGGCCAGTAATACTGTCCAAACACTGAGAACTGATTCTACCATATCTTTTATTTTCTTTCCTTTTTTTTAATTTTTTTTTTCTTTGTTATTGTTGTTGTTTGTTTGTTTAAAGCTATAATTCTTCCATTCCCCAGATCAGGCTGTTAACCTAACCCTAACCTGACACCTACTTGGAAAAAGAATCTTGACTCGGTATGCAGAAAAGAAATATAGCTCTGTAAACCCACTGTCTGACACAGGATGTGTCCTCTGCAAGTGAGGAGTCTGTGAACTGGGAGGGAGCTGGGAGCACCCAGCCTGGGCAGTGCTGGGCACTGGGCAGCAGAGCCCCTGTCCCTGCTGCAGGCCCAGACCCTCAGAAATGGCTTTTGGTTGCTTTCTGAATGCTTGGAGTGAGAGGGGTTTGAATAAGTATTCTTGAGCCCTTGAATGCATTTGGAGCAGCAGCTATAGGTGTCCTGTAGCTCTCCTCTGGCTTGTTCACACACGAGGTTGGTTCTTTGGCCAGAGCACAAATAGTTGCTGGAAATCAATTTTCTGTGCTGCTCTGCAGCCAGAGCAGGCTGCCTGCTGCTCTGCACAGCAGGTGAGGCAGAGTCTCTGCTCTGCTCTCATGTCTACCACCAGATGCTTGGACAGAAGTTTAAAATTATCAGCTCCCTCCTGCTTGCCAGCCCTTGGCATGGAGCGTGCTCCTTCCCAAACCACTGCCTTTCCTGTCCTCTGTGGGTGTCTGCTGTGCCCCAGAGGCATGAGCTGCCACGGGGCTTGGCCTGGAGATCATGCCTTGTGCAGAGTGGAACACAGAAGTGTCTGGATGCCCATTTATGGCAGAATCAGAGTGGAATTTCTAATTCCTGTAGCTTTGAAATGAGCAGGTATGTGATACATGTGACTGTCTTAAAAAAAAAGATTTATTTCCAGCTGATGTCAACCCCATTAATTCCTACTTTGTTCTTGTGTCTCTTGTAATTTGTCGTTGCTTTTGCCTGGTGCTGTTCCCTGGGAAGCCGTGGCAGGGTTGTCCAGCAAGGTCCATGTGACTTCAGAAAGCTCTGAGGGTGTTTAAGAGAAAGCCCAGTAACTTCAGAAAAAATTAAATCCCTTGTGGCTCAGGCATTTTTGAAAGCCCACACTGGGATGCTGGACACATTCCTCTGGCTTTTTAAACTGCTTTGTTTCCAAAGCTTGCTGGCACCCTCTGTCCTCTCTGGGGCTTCCGGAGCCGCGCTGCAGCTGTGAACGTTGGGCGTGTTGTTGCAGAGACTTTCAGTCCTGCAGCTGGTCCCTCGCTGTGCCCTGCGTCCGAGCGTGTCCCCGCTGTGCTGTCACGTCCAGCTCGGTGTCACCCTGCTCAGGGAACCGCTCCGCGGGGCACAGGCTGCTGGCCGTGGCTGCAGCTCGCGGGTTCCCCCAGCTGCTCCCGCACCTGCCGGGGCCCAGCTGCCTCCAGAGGTGTCCCGGGCGCCGGGGCCGCCCACCTGCCCCGCCCGGGTGGCTCAAGGACGGCCAGGTGTGCACGGCACACCGCTGTCACCTCCCCAGGAGCCCCTGGAGCTAACCGGATCCAGCTCCCGCTGGCCGGACAAACAGGAGTGGAATTTCAGCACGGAGCAATGTACGGTGACATTCACGTGTGAATGGATGTGGCATCAAAACACACGAGTGTACAATTGCCCTGGAGAGAAACAAGGAAACGCTCCGTGAGCAGAGCCCAGCTCGCGGTCCTCATTTCCCCGTTCCTGGGAAAATTCTGCCTTGTGCCCCTAAGAGAGGACAAGATGGAGAGAACGATGTAACCTGAGCACGGACAGGAGCTTGTCCTTCTCCCCTGCTTGCGGGAGGGCTCCAGGAGCCGCCTCCGGGGGCTCTGCAGGCACGGGGAGTGTGAGGGGCAGGAGGCGGCTCTGCTGCTCGGCCGCCCGGGGCTGCTCTGCCCTGGGAGCTCCAGCGCGGGGTGCTGAGAGGGGAGCGGAGCTGCCCGAGGAGCTCCTCCGGCTGTGCCCGCACCTCGGGGCTGTGTGCGGGGCTGTGCCCGCACCTCGGGGCTGTGCCCGCACCTCGGGGCTGTGTGCGGGGCTGTGCCCGGCTGTGCCCGCACCTCGGGACTGTGTGCGGGGCTGTGCCCGGCTCCGCCCGCCCCGGGGCTCCCCGGGAGCTGTCGCGGTGGCCGCAGGCGCTCCCGGGCATCCCCTGCCGGAGCGCTGCTGCCAGCGGGGCCCGGGCCGTGCTCCGGCAGCTGCAGGGGCCGGTACCTGCCAGGGCCCGCTCCTGATGGGAGCCCCGAGCGCTTCGGCTCTCTCGGGTCGAGCTGTGCTGCCTTCATTTGCAGAACAATGCGCTGGAAAAATCAAACCGCTCATCCAGTCCCTGCAAGGACCGGCGGCTTTGGCATTGGGCACACCCTCATCCGTGGGTGTGGGTGAGTTTATCCGGTTTAAGATTGACAGTCACATCCTTTATTATTTTCAGCTAGAGAACTGCAAGTCAGGGAGCGGAGACTGCGACCTTGCTGGTGTCCCTGATGGAACTGGGGCAATTGAAGTGACACTTGCTTGGTCCCAAACAGTCAATTTAACCACAGCACAGTTCTTCCTTTTAGTGGCAGGTGTTATTTTGTCCTAAATAAATGTGGATGTGGTGCTGCCAACTGCTCCATATTCTAACAAAGCGAACTCTTAAATTTTTCTGCTTCCAAGCAGGGCATATAAATGTCTGGAAATATCTAGTAGCAAGTAGACATTACCATAAATAAATGATAAGGCATGAGAAGGCATGAGGAGGCATATCTGTGTATCTGGAGGCCAGGAAGCGCAGGGAACTCCTGCCACTGTCCCAGGGTTCTGCAGTGCTGCTGTGGGCATGCAGCTTGGGAGGGCTCCTGCCTGCAATATCAAACCAGTCTGTGTCCTGTCAGCTGCTCCCCTCGGCTTGCAGGCGGCTGTGTTTGGGTGAGGGATGATTTCTGGAGTAATGTACCTGTGTTTGCCCTGAACACCTGTGCTGTGTTAGTACGAGCTCACCTGGGCAGCTCCATGGTGCCAGGGAGGGATCTGGGAAAAGCTCTCGGGGCCAAACTGAGGGGAAGGTCAGCGGTCCAACCCTGCTGTAGGTGCCCAGGTTTGTGCTGAAGTTGTGTACTGGCAAATTCCTGTGTGTCTAAGCAGGCAATACCTGTCTTTCTGCAGTGGAGAATTGTGTGCAACCTGAATTTTTGGGGTCATTTGATGCCCCTCAGTGTTTTGGTTTGACTGCTTTCCCCCTCCTCCCTGGGAACCTTTCTTCACTTTTCATTTTGTGTGCCTCCCTTGCCATCAGATTTCCACTACTGCCCCACACTTCCCTCATTTCCCGTGGCCCTGGGAGCTGCAGTTCCACAGCATGGAGGGTGAGCATGAGATGTCTCCCTGGTGGGGAGAGGTGCACGTGGTTCAGGAGCAGGACTTGTGAGCTGGAGCTGGGAATGAAAGTGCTCTCCCACACAAAAGCTCCCTCTTTTGAAGAGCTTTGCATTGGATGTAAATTTTAATTTGGTTTTGAAAGCCAGGCAGCCTTTGGAAACTCTCCCTGACACTATCTGAACAAGGATATTGCTAGACTTTTTATACAAAAGACACTTTAATTAAACTCCCATCATGAAAACAATTAGACCAAATTTGCAGTACTTAACTAGTCAATAATTTAGTAGTTGGAGCTCATTAATAGACTTCTCCCTGTGCCTGTGCTGTGCTGCTGCGGCCCTGCCAGCTGCCTGCCAGGGGATCAATCTGGGGTCAATATCCTCCCTGAGCCTGCCTCTCTGTCCCCTCAACGGTGGCACTGAGGACTGAGTAAATAAACGAGCTCCTGGCAGAGCAGCTGGGTGTTTCGTGGAGCTGCTCCCCTCGGGGTGTCCCCTCTGGGACAGTCCCGCTGGACCTTGGGCAGTGCTGGCCCTGGAGGGGACATCACAGCCCCCACTGCACTGATGTTCCTCGCTCTCCTTGTGTTTGCCTTCAGGGTTGTCATGCAAAATGTGTGAAGAGATGAATGCCCTCCTGAGGGATCGAACACCAACTTGCTCATGCAGACTTTACTCAGCATTTACTAAGTAGACAGAAAAAGGAAAGGGTGTTCTGTTTCTTAGGACAGGCTTCTCACAGACAGGCAGCTGTGTTGGAAACTCACACTGTCAGGTTTGGAAGCAAGGTGTGATGAAGGTAAGTAATTTATTACTTGAATTTCTTCCCTGAATTAGATTCTATATTTTTTCAAATCACCGGATTATCTGCTCTCAAAATTAAATTGATGTTTTGAGTCCTGATTCTTTACATCTTTTAATTGATGAAAAAAATGTTTGACCCTTACTTTTGTCTACAGAGAATAAGCAGAACAGAAATGGATTTACTTTTATTATGGTAATCATTTTGTTTCAAATACCTTTCAGAACAGGGCATGTATAACTGTATCAGTTTCTGTAATTCATTCTCATTCCTGATTTCCCCCAGGCATTGAGGCAGTTCTTCTTCCTAATGCCTCGTTGTACCAGCTAATACTGCAATAACAATTTGTGGTTCTATAGCACCTTTACACTGAAACAGTCAAAAGCAAGCCCTGGGAATTTGTATCATGTCACGCATCTTTCTCCAGCCGTTAGATGGGCTCTGCAGCTGATGCATTTACAGCAGCCCCAGCCACGTCCCCTCCAGCAGCTGTGGCACTTCAGAAGTTGTGTCTCAGTCAGAATTACAAACAGGCTAAGAGCTCTCCAGCGGAGCATCCCGAGGGAGCCAGCACCCCAGGGCCTTTCACTGCAGGGAGCCTGTCCTGCTGGCAAGCCAGGGCTAACAGCCGCGCCTGCCCTGGCCATGGGGCCACTGGGAGCCTTGTTCTCTGGAACTTGGTGCTTTGAGGAGATTTGGGGGCTCAGGTCATGCTGTGCACACCCTAAGTATCAGCAGGGACCAGGCGGTTAATTCTGAAAGGTTTGGTTTGGTTTGGTTTGGTGTTGAAGTGGTGGCAGCAGCATCCTGTGTGTTTTCCCACTGAGGGTGCAGGTGTGGGATCCCAGAGGCTGGCAGTCCCCACGGACACTCCTGTGGTCTCTGCAGACAGGTCTGTGGTCTCTGCAGACAGGTCTGTGGTCTCGGGACATTGCCAGGGCCCTGTGGACACCCCTCTGTGCTGGCACAGGGCCCGATGGCCCCAGCCTCTCGTTGGTGCTGCTGCAGCTGCTGCTGGGGTCTGTGCCTCAGCTGCTGATGGCAATGTGCTTAGTGTCCACGGCTGGTCACTGATTTGCTTGGTTTTGTAGCCCCGAGATGTCCGTGCCGAGGCTCTAACGGGGAAGAAGGAGCAGTGGCAGCCGTGCTGTGCGCACGGAGGGCGAGCGGGGACACGCGTGGTGCCGGCTGCGGCAGCAGAGCCACGGCCAGACGTGGGGGAAACCTGCCCACGGTGTCCCCGCAGGGCTGCAGAAACCCCCCACAGCTGTGCCTGCGCCTGCAGGTCTGGGACAGAGGGAGGCACAGGCACACCAGGCCTGGTGAGGTGCGCGGTCTCTCAGCCCCGTGGCCCCCTCTCCCTCAGGCTGGGTCTGGGCACCCCTTTCCCCCCAGAGGGATCCCCCGGCGCGGCCCCGGTTCTGAGGCACACCTTACCCACACGCAGGCAGCGGCGGCACGGTGATGGTGTTTAAAGTTTTGGAGTACACCCTGCAAGAGCGGCAGGGATTGATGAAGGTTCCCTGGCCCCGTTTCCCCCTTATCTCCACGCTGCCCTGCCCTGCTCCGGCTGGCCAGCAGCTCTGCTCGCTCGCAGCTGGGGAGCTGAGCCAGCCCTGCTGCCCCCTTATCTCCTGATCCCGACAGCACTGCACCCTGCCTCTGCTGGACAGCTGGCACAGATAAGGGAGCAGCGGAGTGAGGGGCAGGAAACGGAGCAGGGATCAGCTGCGTGACGAGCAGGAGAAAATACCGCATGAATATTAAATTTTGTGCATGGCTATGATAAAGCGCGTGTATTTACACAGTCCAGATTAAATATCTGTGTTTTGTAGAAAGAGAGGGAAAAGTTATGCTTCATAAAATTCTTCAAGGACACCAAAGGCACTGATTTATTTAACTATTATTTTTGTAACTGAGACATGAGCCTATTCTGTGGGTAGGGTGGGGGTTTTTTAATGCCTAATGGACTGCCAGTGCCATGTCACAACTCCTTGTATTTGTCACGTTTCTCTTATTTTATTCCAACTCTGAATAAAAATGTATGAGAAAAAGTTGTCCTGCCCCACTTTGGGGTTTTTTGGTATAAGTCATAGTGCATTTGAGTGGAAATTACAGCATTTATATTTATTTTTTATTACTTGCTCAGAAAAGGTGCTAATGAATGATATGCACTCACATTATTGCCAAAAACTCTTTGTGAATAATTCGCGAGTCTGAGCAGAAATGTCAGTAAATGCCAGCTGCCAGCACAGCCCAGTCTGGATCTGCTGGTGAGAGCACGACTTCCTCCTGAGAGGGTAAAGGAGGCTCTGGGACCTGCAGGAAAGTCTGGGCAAAGTTCCCAGCCCAGGAGGGGCAGTGCTGACCCGGTAAGCCAGGGCTGTGTGTGGAAGTTTAAAACCTTCATTACAAGGTGGCTGAATTGACTCGTCCATGTCCAAGGCAGGAGCTCCCTGCAGGGCGGGGCAGGCAGGTGAGAAGCTGTGAGAGCAGTTCTGAGCCAAGTTCAGGCCACACAGTAAAGAATCCTCTTGCAGGAGGGAACTTCTGCTATGTTGCTACATTATTTATCCCCTTTAAGTGCTCCAGCATTTCTACCATTTTCACTTGGTTTCCTTTCCAAGTTCCTTTTGCTTGACTTGAACACATGGAGGTGGCAACTGACTGCAGGATGTGTGTTTAAGTGCTCAGCTCAAATAATAACTATTGAGCTGAACAGTGTTTTGTCCTGGTTACAAGAAGAAGGAAAGGTGTTGTGGGCTCTGTCCAGAGACAGCACAAAGTGTTCTGCTGGCCTGGGGCCAGCCCTGGGCAGAGCTGCTGTGCTGACAGGGTGCTCCATGCCCGTGGCCTCTCTGTGGCCAGCTCAGGCTGCTGGTGCTGGCCCCGTGCAGCCCCTCAGCCGTGCTGACAGCCCTCAGGGCTCGCAGGAGGGTGCGGTGTGTCACAGGCGTGGCACTGCTCCCTGTCCCTGTCACCGGGCAGCCACTCCAGCTCCTGGCAGGTGTTCCCGGGACAAACGGGGCTGCTCAGAGAGCCAGTGCTGCTGGAAGCTCGGGGGCTGCTGGTTTGTGCTTCCCTGGTGGTCCTGCCAGCCTGGGACAGCGTGTCCCTGGCTCAGTGACGAGGTGGCCCGGGGGTTCCTGCACTGGGACCATTGGGGGGTCCCAGCAGCGGGGCTGGCTGGGCACAGGGGTGGCAGGATGGCTCTCCAGGAGCTGAGGGCCTCTCCAGGGCTCTGCTCCACGGCCTGTCCCCCGGGGAAGCTTTCAGCTGCAGCTGTGGAGTGCAGGGTTTAATGGCAGGTGAGCTCTGCTCTGCATTGCAAGGGCAGCCTTGCCCTCCGAGCAGTGCAAATTTAGCTCCCTCAAGCCTGGCCTCCTGGGGCTGAGATTTGTGTTTGAACTTTACTTGAAAGGAATATATTGATCAGGCTTTGATTCAGTTGTTCCTTGCTGAAAAGACACCGGGTAATGACTTTACCTGCCCTTTCCTATTTTATTCATTTAATGGAGTCCCCTCCTGCCCCTTTTCCTCCTGGAGACCATTTGGCCTGGAAGTCTGCGGCACGGTGAGAAGAAATGGAAGGAAAGCAGCTGTCACACTGCCAATGTGACTGACCCCACAGGTAACTCCCCTGGCACACCTGTGAGGCTCCACTGACGCCAGTGAGTGCTTTCTCCTGTGGACAGGGGCATGTCCAGGTGGCACTGATGCACTCAGGTACCTGCTTGTTGCCTTCAGAGCACGTGTTGGTGCTGCACAGGTGTGTGATGGTGCTGCACAGGTGCCACAGGCTGTGCAAGTGCCACCCTCAGGGCCTGGCTGTGCTGTGGGTCCCCGGGTGGCAGGTGTGGCACCATTTGGGCACAGCAGAGCACAAGGCTTCCCTTCACACTTCCTGTTTTGGTTGGTGACTGATGCTTGTGATTTGGGACTCTGAATACTGAGCAGTAAATATTTACGAAATGTAATGGCCAAGACTAAATACACTCATTAGCATATTTATTCTTATTGAGTTGCTGCTTTGCGTGCCTGAGGAAATTATCAAATTGCTTCTATTTGAACTGCTATGTGTAATTTTAGGACTGGCATTTTTAGTCTCACATCACTCTGGATTTTGGAATTAGGGTGAGGAAGCATTTGTATCTGCCCCCAGCCCCAAAGTAAGTTTATGAATAATAAATGTTCAGTAAATCCGTCCTCTTCTCCAGAGCCCAAGTTGCCCATCTGCTTGGTGCCAGGAACAGGAGATAAACGTGGTGCCCCTGGAGGGGCCGGGAACGCGGGCAGGGAGTTGGGAATGCAGGCAGGGAGCCAGGAACACGGGCAGGGAGTTGGGAACGTGGACAGGGAGTTGGGAATGCAGGCAGGGAGCCGGGAACGTGGACAGGGAGTTGGGAACGTGGACAGGGAGTTGGGAATGCAGGCAGGGAGCCGGGCATGCAGGACCGGGCCAGGGCTCTGGGAACGCAGGACCGGGCCAGGGCTGGCTCTGGGAACGCAGGACCGGGACAGGCCTCTGGGAACGCAGGACCGGGACAGGGCTGGCTCTGGGAACGCAGGACCGGGACAGGGCTGGCTCTGGGACTGCCCCAGCTCGTCCCCGCGCTCCCCTGGCCCGGGCGAGCGGCTCCGGCCGCTCCGGTGCTGCTCCACCGGAGGTGTCCGAGCACCGTGTCCTGCGCTGCAGCTGAGGCCACCCCGCTGCCCCAGGTGTCCCCGGACAGCGAGGAGCTCCCGTTGGAGCAGGAGCGGTGCCCGGCCCTGCGGGGTCTGGCGGGCTGTGCCCTGGCGGTGTCACCTCGCCCACCTCAGCAGTAACCTGCCTTTGGTTTTTTCTCTGTGTGCCGGCATGTTCCTTGCCGCTGCACACTGGCACATCAAGATAAAGATAAACATTGTCGCGGCAAACGAACGGACCAGATCTGGTGCCTGCTCTCTGTGCTGTTTTCCCCTCAGCTCCTCACTCCCCTTCTCCGGGGGCCCACGGATGGTTGCCCCTCTATTTACTGTAAAATCACAGGGCTGTGTTACACATCCCAGCCGGGTGGGGCCGGCACAGAGTGTCACAAGGCTGTGAGTGCCCGGTGCCCGTCACCGTGCCCGGCACAGCTCTGCTGGCCCGGAACGCGTGTGTCGCTGCAGCAGCACTCGGAGCAGCTGGCTCCAGGAAAAGTTTCCCCAGGAACAGCTTTCTGCTGCAGACGTTTAACTGCAACAAAACCGTGTCAGAAGGTAACGAGCTGCTTTGGTGAAGCTCCGGGATGGGCTGGGACGTGGCGGGGAGCTCTGGGAATTGGGAGCAGAGGGCAGCAGAAGGTGTGAAAATAATGACACAAAAATCCCCGTGCAGGAAACGCGGCTGGATCGCAGGTGGGACAGAGGAGCAGGGAGCGAACCGGGAGCAGGAGAGAGGAACCAGCACTCGGGTGAGGGGCCGGTGCGGCCGCAGCGGGGCGGGACACGGTGCCCAGGTGTGCGCCTCCACCTGTGGTGGTGACCACGAGCTGTCCGAGGCAGAGCCTGGCCCCGCCGGTGCCGCAGAGTTCGGCTGTTCCCAGCAGAGCGCTGATGGAAGTCTGCCCTCCTCAGCCGCTCATTTCCACCCTGGCAGCAGCTGACAGCTCCGAGTACACCAGTTAATTCAGTTCAGGGTAGCTGTGCCGTGATCTAAACCCATCGTTTAAACTCCTTGTTCCCAGCTTTCAGCTCTGTGTGATTTTTTGCTGCGTTTATTTGTTGTTTTGTAAATCGTTTGCTGTCTCACTAATGGGACAAACATTCCGGTAGGAGTGGCAGGATTTGGGGCATTACCTGCTTTAATATTCATCAGCTCCTGGATTTGGAGCGGTGCCGGGGCTCTGGGGAGCTGCGGTCCCAGTTCCCTCTGCAGCCGGGAGCCCCGGCCCAGGGAGCCCGGGACACGCGGCTGCTGGCCCAGGAGCCCGGGACACGCGGCTGCTGGCCGGGGACAGCCGGGTCCGAGCCCAGGGAGCCCGGGACACGCGGCTGCTGGCCCAGGAGCCCGGGACACGCGGCTGCTGGCCGGGGACAGCCGGGTCCGAGCCCAGGAGCCCGGGACACGCGGCTGCTGGCCCAGGAGCCCGGGACACGCGGCTGCTGGCCGGGGACAGCCGGGTCCGAGCCCGGGACACGCGGCTGCTGGCCGGGGACAGCAGGGTCCGAGCCCAGGGAGCCCGGGACACGCGGCTGCTGGCCGGGGACAGCCGGGTCCGAGCCTGGTGCCTCTCCCTCGGCCAGGACAGCCCCGGGTGCCGCGGTCACACTGCGGCTGCCCAAACGAACTGCGCACAGCGTTTGTGTTCCTGGGTCTCTCGCCCCGTGGTTGTTTGCACAGTCAGATCTTTTTGCTGAATGTGACTGAAGCTTTGTTTTGTTTTCATTCCCAGGGAATGAAGTGCTCACCTGAGCTCCCGGCTGGAGCCTGGCTTGGCCCGGAGCCTGACCCAGCTGGGGCTGTGGGCAGGAGCTGGGCACAGGCAGAGGCCAGTTAAGCCAGGACACCAGGACACCCTCCGTCCATCTGCTGCCATCGAGCTGGTGTTTGCACTGACTGAAGCACCAAAGAGCCCGGAGAAAGGGCCTGGCAGCCCAGCCTGGACCTCCTGCACTCTATGGAGCTCAGGTTTGAAGGGTGCTGAACACGTGGTGGACAGCAGTGGGGTTGGAATGAGACAGTCTTTAAGGTCCCTCCCAACCATTCCATGATTCTATGACAGTGTTTTCCTTCCTAATAAAAGTCGTATTTTCAAAGGAAATAAAGTCTGCCCTAGACTGGATCCTTTCAAAAGGAAAATAATTCAATTTGCTCCCAAGATCCTTAGACAGGGCTGGGAGAAGGGAGTTGTGGTCAGGAGGCAGGATGTGTCCAGAGCTGAGCCCTGGAAAACTCCCACATTTGCTGCTGCTTTGTGAACAGAAGGTGGTGAGAACATTTGCGACATTTGGAGGGACATTGCTGCCATCTCGGGTCACCCACCCTGCCTGTGGGACAGCACACACTACATTTCACTGGTTTTATTTAAACTGCCAGACACCATTCGTGTGAAATAGAGACAGTTCCAAATGCCAGGAGTGGAATGTTTTGTTCTTCAAGGGCACGGGCAGTCCCCCCGGGGTCCCCCCGTGCCTGCTGCCTCAGCAGGGTGCTCTGGCTGCCTGTGGGGCTGGGGGTGTTGCTTTCCCCACCTGGGGCTCTGTCCCTGCCCCGCTCCCACAGGCATGGCTTTGAGGAAGGGTTTATGGCAGAGCCGAGGGCTGGGCACGGACTCTGAGCACGGACTCTCAGCGGTGACTTCTCGGATTGCTCTGTAAATTCCTTCATGCTCATTTTTCTCTTCCTTTGGCTTCGGTTCTCATTTGCTTTACCCATCAGCAGAGGCACAGCCTTTGGCACCTCAGCCCCGTGCAGGTGATGCCGAGGCTGTGAAAGTGCCAGGGTTTTATACGAGTTTCCCATTGACACCACGGGAAAGACCTTGCAACGCAAGTGCTCTGCCTTGATTGATTCCTTCTCATTACAGCCCTGAATTATTTGCAGAGGGAAATGACAAGGCTTTATTTTCTCATGGTGCTTTATCTTTGTACAAAATGCATCTCATGAACTGCTAATGGAGAAGCTTTTAACCCGGGGGCAGGGTGAGCCGTGGCCGTGTGTGAGGCGCTGAGCTCTGGCCTGCAGCAGCCTGCTGCCACCTTCACAGTGTCCCCAGGGCACGGGAGATGCACCAGACAGCGCAAAGTGACTGGCACAGCGGCGAGGATGAGCTGTTTGCTTCAAACATTGAAGAGAACAGAAAGGACAAGCTCGTTTCCCTGCTCCAGAGGCAGGGATGCCTCACGGCGTGTCCTGGTTTCACCCGTGGGCTCCAGAGAGCCCAGCCAGCTGCAGGGATGGCGCAGTTGTGCTCCATGGCAAAACAAAAACCAAACTCCCAGGGGCATGGGGGGAATTATCGGGCACACCTTCCCTCCCCAGGCAGGCAGAGCACAGAGGAGCTGGGATGGGGCAGTCCAGGGCACCCTGAGCAGCAATGCTTCTCCTCTTGTTACATCTTGTTGGGTTCTACTTTGTAAGCCTCCAGCATTTTCTAATGATGAAAAAGCAGGCTGGCTGGGCAGGTGGGGAGAGAGATGCAGCTCTGAGGAAAAAGATAAAGAGCTTCTGCAAATATTTATGTACAGAAAATCGAAGGAATGGTAATGAACCTCATTTCCAGAGGAGCTGGATGTGTCTGAGTGGCTGGAGCAGGTGCAGGAAGGGGCAGCTGTTCCCCATGGGTTTAGGGGACAGCCAGTGACATGTCTGCAGGTGAGGGCAGAGGGTTTGTGCTGCCACCCCTGGCACAAGCCCCAGGCTCCCAGGGAAGCCCTCAGTGCTGGGCAGGTGTGTGCACTCGGGGTGAGGCTCTCAGGTGCTTCTGTCATGGCCATCAGCACCTCCCTGTGCCTGCCCACCTGCCCACCCTCATTTAATCCTCTCGGGGGGCTGGGGGTACTGGGGACAGCTGCTCTGACCTGGCAGGAGCTGCAGGGCCTGGGGCTCTGGGCACCCCAGCATGAGGTAGGAGCCTCTGGGACCTTCCTGGGAGGGGCTGCCAGGTGCCCTGGCCACTGCAGGCCCGGGGGTGGCGGGGCTGTGTCCCACCCTGTCCTGAGCAGGGACAGAGCGAGGATGAAGATGTCTCAGGTGCTGGGGTGGGGGGAGGCTCCAGGAGCAGGGAGGGCTCCCTGGGCAAGCCAGGGGCCCACAGCTGGGTTTCACATTTCAGGATGACCCTGAGCCCATTTTCACCCATAGTGTAAATTTGTTCCCTCCGGTGTCTCTACTAAAAGGTGCAAATATCTGGGAAATTCCATATTGTGCAGTGACCTACTTTACAGCTTTTTTTGTTTTTTTTTAAGTACTGGGAAAACTGCCAAAAAAGTCAAGTCTTAATTTTTCTGAGGCTGGGCATTTGCTGCTGCCTGTGTGTGCAGGGGCAGCCGTGGCGGTGAAGTGCAGCCTGGTGTCCCCTGGGGAGCCGTGGCTCCTGGAGCCTGCCCAGCTCTCCAACCTGGTAACAACCCCAAACCTTCACTGCTGCTCCTGGGAGCTTGCTTGGCACCTCGGGGTGTAGGGGTGCTGTGGCTGTGGCTGTCTGTCCCTGTGTCCATCCATCCTGAGCTGGCTCACCTCCAGGCTGGTTTTCCTCTTGGGTCGCTGCCGTGTTTTGGCCACTTTGGAGCAGAGACAAGTTGGGCTCATCAGCTGCATTAATTTTTCCTGGGTGCATGTGGTTATTCGGGTTAGAAGGAAGGAAAAGAATTCAACTGAACGTAGCAAGGAGTCAGAGCTGTTTTCCACAGCCATCTTGGAGTCCTGCTGGAGACATAAACAAGGAGTGGGAAGAGGCTGAGGGGCTGCAGCTCCAATTAGAGGCCATCTGCTCGAGTTCACGGGCTGCAGGTGATTTGTACAAAAGCCTCGCAGGGCTGTGGATGCCTCAGCTGGCTGGGGAGGGAAGGAGGTCAGTGCTTACCTGCAATGTGCTGTTACTGGCTGTGCTGCTCGCTGTTTCTGCAAGGCATCATTTAAAAACAATTTCTCTGAATTGCACCATCTGGAGGGAGGAGGAAAATCGATGAAGAATTTACATGAGGCCGGGCACCCTCCCCGGCCCGGGGCCCGGCCATGCTCGGTGAGGGCCGTGGGAAGAGGGGAGCCCGGGCTGGGCCGTGCCAGCTGCTCTGAGCTGCGCCTTAGGTAATTACGGACCCGTCCTCAGCTCCTTTGTGATTGCTCACTATCCTGACCCTGTTTAGTGGCTTTTTTTCAGACAAATGAGGCTCAAGAGCTTCCTCCCCAATCGAAGGGATGCAAAGAAGGAGCTCTTCTGGCTTCGTGGCACGAGGGCAAAACCTGACAGGAGGGGCTCGGGGTGGGGCTGAGCTGCTTTGGTGACAATGGAGGCCACTTGTGCATCGTTTTTTCACTTGAGAGAGCTGCACGGGTCTGCAGCATTCCTTGTGCTGTTCTGTGCCCGAGGGGTCTGCTGGCTGCTTTGAAATGCCTTTTTCAGCTGTCACCAGAACACACTGCTGCTTGCAGTCCGGGGTTTCAGCCGTGCTGCAGATAAACTGAAGGCGAACAAAGGGAGGATTTGAGCAAGGCCAAGCCCAGCTCTGCCTTTGCCGCCTCCCAGCTCGGTGTGTGACACCAGCGGCAAACCTGTAAGCACAGAACCCGCAGCTGTAATTGTCCTCTGAGAGCCCAGCTCGGGGCTGCTGCTGCATTGCACCTTGGAACATCCCGGGCTGGAGCAGCCTCTGCTCCCTCCCCGAGCCCAGCAGCGCGGATGTCCTGAGGCTCTCCCACCTTTCCTGGAGCATTCCCAGGTGGATCCACGTGGAGCAGGACCTGGGGCAGAGGCTCTTTGCTCTCTGCAGGAGGACAGTGACTGACAACCCGGGACAGGCAGGGGCGGCTCTGCCCTCCCCGGCTGGGGCTGGCCCCGCACCGCCGCCTGCGGGTCCCGTTTGGGCTTTGGCAGCCCCGTGGATGTGGCACTTGGGGACGTGGCTCAGGGGTGGCCTCGGGGATGTTTGGTCTTAGAGGGCTTTCCCAACCCGCTCCTGCGATTCCAGGGTTGGCTGAATTTCTGCTTTTCAGTGTCACTGTAGCTGGGCGGCCTCACCAGGTTCCTCTGTCCTTTCCCACCTGCCTGCCCTGCCCAGGTGCTGGGAGCTGGCCCCGCAGGGCACGGGGCTGGGCACGGGGCTGGGCTGGCCCAGCAGCACCAGGAGATGGGCACAGCCCCGTTCCTGGGGATGCCCGAGCCTGGGAGCCGGGACTGGGGCAGCAGAAATGCTCCTTGTTTCACTTGCAGGAAAATGTCCCCAGGAAGGGATGGCCAGGTCTGCTCAGAGCTACCTGTGCTTTCAGCTGATTGAATTTCATTGACCAGGTTAATATTGAGCCCTTGTGCAATTACTGGCAGAGAATGGAATGTCATTTATTTTGCCTTGCTTTTGAGCTGTGGAAGGAAGGTTTATATTTCAAATGTTCTTTTAATCGTGCAAGCAGGCTCTTGAAAAAGTCCCTTTAATTTAAGGCAGGCTGGAATAGTGCAGTTCATGAGGTTTTTCCCCAAGTAAAACATTTTAATTTTTTTTAAAATGCTGAATTATAGCTAGAGAAGGCATTAATCTTCATTACAGAATAAGCTTGATGTGAACCCATGTGGCCTCTGTGACCAAAGCAGTCTTACTGTGTAGCTCAGGGAGCAGGATTGGGATGGTTGGTGGCTGTATGTAGCTTTGGTTTTGGGGTTTTTTTTTCATTCTTGGCTTTATGGCTGTTCAAAATCTCACTGTACAGGTGCAGGGTTTTTTTAAATGGAAACAATCCCTGCCTTCAGGTCTCAGCTGCACTAAGAGTCTGCTGGCAGCCTAAGGGCAGGCTGGGTCTGCACAGGGCAGGGATTTGGGGAAAGGACAGGTGGCACCAAGCAGGGAAGGGGAAGGTGTCACTGAGGTTTCTGATTCTGGGTACTCCCAAAAAGGGTTCAAGCAGGGTCCAAAACCTGCTCCTTTGGCATGACACTTAAATACTGAATTTAAGTGAAATTTTGAGCATCTAAGATCAATTGGAATATCTTCAGTGCTGAATCTGTTGCATTAAAACCAACAACAAACGTGCAAATTGAAAACTATGGGATGCCTGTTTTGGCACTTCTGACAGCGTTTAATGACACGCTGTCAATGGATTGGTTGAGCGTGGTTTGAATGCAGGGCCGGTCTCCAGTGAAACCAGCTCCAGGCAGGAGCGTGGCAGTGGGAGCAGCTGCAGGGGCTGGGGTGCTGCAGGGGTGCTGCAGGGGCGCTGCAGGTGCTAGGATGCTGCAGGGGTGCTGCAGGTGCTAGGATGCTGCAGGGGTGCTGCAGGGGCTGGGGTGCTGCAGGTGCTAGGATGCTGCAGGGGTGCTGCAGGGGCGCTGCAGGGGCAGTGAGAGTTGTCTGCTGCTCTCCCGGGGCTCTGGCAGCGCTCAGCCCTGTCGGTGCTCCCCGGCTGCCCGGATCCCCCCTCCCCAGCCCGTCCCCTGCTGCCAGGGCTGGCATTATTTGTGAGTCAGAGCAGCGAGGCGAGAGCCCCGGCGCGGAGCAGCAGTAAACGGGCTCCTGCAGACTGAGAAAACTGCTGACTTACAGAACGCAGCCCTGCCGCCTCCCAAAAAAGCACCGCTAATAAGTTTGTTTTCATGTTGTCTTTACGTGGTTGCGGCTGATGAATCACGGCGGGTTCGGCCCTGAAAATCACATTCAAACACATGTGCTCGTCCCAGTCCAGGAATCCTAATTATCCAGGCTGCCTAAGCTTGGTTCCTGGTGTTTCAGCATTAACTTGTGTTTGTCTGAACGAGATTTGGGCAGGCCTATAATTGAGTAAATAGGGTTTTTTTAATCCCACCACTGTTAATATCACTGGTACCTGTAATTGCAAATCCGTGCAGCCAAGAGCAGAGCTCACCTTTCCTTCCTGCTCGCCTGCCGCCACTGCTGTAGTGTTTGTTTAATTCGGGCTGTCCCTGTTACACAACACTTCACTCTCTGCCTGCAGTTCTCAAGGTCAGGCTCGGGTTTGATCTGAACAAGCAGCGAGAGCTGGGGATCTCTGGGTGGAAGGGTGTGTGTGTAACACCTGGATGTCAAAAGCTGGCTGCAGTGGGTGTCTGTCTGTCTGCTCTGGGTGTTTGGGGAGAATTCCTTCAGAGCTTGTCTGAATTCCAAGAGCTTGTGTGCTGGTCAGTGAGCTTTCTTACATCAGCTCCTCTTTAATGGCTTTACCTGCTGGCTGGAAACACGGGCAGGGCAGTTGGTTGCCTTTAAATACAGGGAAAGGAATGAATCCTGGTTGTGGGTCATTTGCCTTGATGACATTTAATTGTAATACTGGGACAGGTTGGAATTTATCAGCACTGAGTCATCTTCCATTAATTCTGCCTGAAGTTTGCTGAACTTTGGGGTGTACCAAAGCTGTCCCTGTTTTCCAGTCGATTCCTGCAATGTTTGAAAGCTGTTGTGGCACTGAAGGCTTTGGATACCAGAGCTGTTCCTCATGTTTCTTACTCCTGACTTAGTGGTCCTGTCCCTTTGCCACCTCTCCAGGGCCTTTGCAGAGGTAAAGCCAAAGCCAGGGAAGGCCAAGTTATGCAGAGCAGCTTCTGACTGTGGGAATTTTTACCCTGTGAAGGGCTAAAACCACACAATAAATAACAGCAGCAAAATCCTGGGCTCTGATATATTCAGCCAAGCGTCCGTGCTGTTTTCAGTCTCATGCAGCTGGCAGTTTTGTGCTTCCAATATCTTGAAAAGTGGAGCCATAGAATTTCAATCACCTTCCATCTTACCAAAAGCCTGACTCCTCCAGAGTAACTCAGAGGGACTGACTCAACCATATTTGTCATGTTTCCCAAATGAGCAGTGCAGTGCCATGGAAATCAGGAAATAGGCAGCAGGGCCATCTCCATCTGAGGAGATGAAGGTCGAAGACACCTTCTTTCTTCTCAGCATTTTTCCTCCCAAATGAGTTGTAAAAATGAGCAGAGTGTAGGCAATTAATTGTGGAGCAAACCAATTCTTAGGGCGTGTTAAAGGAGGGAGAGCAGGTTCCTCTGATGGCAGGCTCTGTGTGTGGTGGTGTCAGCTCCTGCTGTCTCGGACCTCCAGCTGGTCCATGTGAGAGGCACCAACATCACAATGGCCTCGTGCAGGATTCACCCTCAGGGTGTAACCTCTGCTTTTCCCCTCTGTGGTACGTTCTGCAGCCTTCCCAACCCCTCCGTGCTCCTCGGGTGTCAGGCTGGCAGCTGCCCTCTGTCCCCTGGCACACGCCTGTCACTGCTTTGGCCACCCTCCATTCCCAGTGCCATGTGCCAAAGCTGGAAATGCCCTCAACTAGCTGTCATCTTCCCGTTCCACTCCAGACAGCTTTTATTCTTTTGTGTGGATGCAGGTGAACAATCCTTAGATTACACAGAGCTCTTAAATTTCAGTGTGTGCAAGTTAGGATCAGTGAGGGAACTGCTCATGTGTCAGCCAGAGCAAACAACTCCCCCTCTCTTACAGGGCAAGACCTGTAGAGCTTTGACTTCGTCCACCTTTGATAAAGAACTGTTACTTGTTTTCAATGAAACCTTCGTCTTTGCTCGTGGCATCCCTTTGCTTTGCACACTCGCTGTCCAGAGAAATCCTTGCTCCTTCACATTGTCTGAAATAATACCAATGGATTGTCTGGAAAACAAAATGAAAACCCACCTTCACCTCTCGGGTACCAAAGTTCCAGGTTAGATTTAACCCAGGGCCAGTTTCTGTGTGTTGTGTTCTTTGTCTTCACCTGGTTCTCACAGGTACTAATATTTGTGTTGAATAGCCACAGTGCAGCAATTTCTTGATGCTAAATCCCAAGGCTTTAGTCTGTCCTCTGCTCTCAGTCCAAGGAATAATCATAACAAAAAGCAGGAAACAAAAGGTATGATAGAGGCTATTTTCTAGAAACAACCCTGTATGTGGAGGTTTTCACAAGAGGCATCTCGCAGCTCTCAAGGAATGGCCATGTTTGCCATTGCATCAGATCTTCCAGCCTTGCTGCCTTGTGCTTTCTTATGTGTTTGGAAAAGGAGATCTGGAAGTTATCTCCTGAGCATGTTGGAAAAATATGTCATTGAACAGCTGTCAGTTACATCTGTGCCTTAACCAAGAGCTCAGAGCACAAGTCACCAAGATAAATGCCCAGTTCTGGTGGTTTTAATGTGCAACACTCACCTGTGTGGGGAGAAGACCGTGGTGAACGTGCTCATTGTGAGCTAAGCCTGAGCTCACTAAACCCTTTTTGAGCCTGTGCCTGCAAAGCAGAGGAGATTTCAGTCATGAACTGCCTGAGCTCATCCCAGCCCTGAGCCTTTCCTAAGGCACACTCTGCTCCTTGTGGAGGGAGCTGGGGCTCCCTGAGGGCCGGAGGGCTGATGGGAGGGCCAGAGGTGCAGCTGGGCTTGTCAGGCAGCAGAACAGGAGCCTGCAACATCCTCCCATAAAGGAGAACAGGCAAAAGAAAAAAATACCTGGAGCACGCAGTGTCCCATATCCTGAGGTACAACAGAGACAGTGACTGCTCAAGGAAAGGGAAAGCTCCTGAAGCTTTATGGCCTTGGGACAGCCTGTCCCATTAATCAAGGGAACAAAATTGCTTCGATGTTTCCAGAGGGACAGATCTCTTAATTCCAGCTCTTTGGTCCTGGATTAGTTACAGTAAGGGTCTGTCTAAACAACACTTGGAGATGCAGGAGCTCATTCAGATGCTGGGACATCGATGGCTCCATGAGCTGCCCGAGGTGCCCAGGGCTGTGCCCCGTGTCCCAACAGCCTGTCCCAGCCCTGCTGTGCCCAAGGTGCCCGTGTCCCACGTCCCATGTCCCGACAGCCTGTCCCAGCCCTGCCGTGCTGCTCCCTGCTGCAGCTGCCCCTGAGCAGCCCAGGCCCTGGAGCTGCAGCTGTGGGAGCTGCTCCATGCAGCACTGCAGCTGCTCCCGTCCCGGGGCTCGGCAGCACGTCCTGGTCCTGCCCTGGGACAGGGTCAGGCATCAGCCCTGTGCTCCAGAAACAGCACAAAGGAACCTGCTCTCACTAGAGCGGCTGTCGTTCTTCCTCCTGAGCGCTTCCAGTGAGGTGAGCGCCTCCTTTGACCCTGCTCCGTGGCTGGTCCGTGCTCGCCAGGGCGGTGTTTCTGCAGCCCTCACCCCCAGAGGCTGTACCTGCTGCGGTGTGCTCCTTTCCAGGGGCTGCCTCTCGCCTCCTGCTCCCTGCTGCCTTTTCCCTGCTGGTCCTGCTGCAGGCTGCTGGGCTGGGATGATGTCCAGCGGTGTTGGGGCACAACCCGAACTGTGTCTCAGGCTGGGCAACTGCTACTGAGCCACTGTCGGGCAGAAATGGCCTTTATGAAATGTTTTCTTTGTCAAGAGCTTCAAAGCAGCTTTTTAGTTGTGGTTGCAAGCCAGTTCTTCAGTTTTATTATTCTGAAAGGTTAAAAATCAGCTGAATTGTAGTGTTCTTTCTTCTGGGGTCACTACGCAGTGCTCAGCCTGGAAAGGAGGGAGATGCTTTCCATCTCTTCTGAGGCTGAGGCTGGAGCTGTTTTGTAGTAGAAAAACAACCACAATAGCATGGCAATTAATTTTATTAAAAGCCCAAACAAATGTATTTACATATGGCAAGTATATTCTACCTGCGCCATGTATTGTAGTGTCTGCTGAGCTGCTGTTATTAAAAATGAGCAGAAATTTGTAAGGACTCTGTTTGTTTGAAGCAGTGAAAAAAAGCTGAATATCAATTTAAGGTATGGGATTTTTTTCACCTGTAGTTGATGGAAACTGTTTACTGAGTTTTGTGTGAAAACCTCCAACCTGTGAATTTCAATTTCATAGTTCATTCGTACGTGGGGAGTTAATTTGAGCTGTGAGCACTCTGATCTGATTAGCAGGTCAGGAGCCCTGGCTGGTTCTGTGCGGGTGGGCAGGGGCTGGGGGCTCCCTCCCCAGGTGGGTTTTTCTGCAGTGCTGGTGTTTCCCAGAGCTCTCCCCAGGTTGGTTTGTCTGCAGTGCTGGTGTTTCTCCCAGCTCTCCCCAGGTTGGTTTCTCTGCAGTGCTGGTGTTTCCCAGAGCTCTCCCCAGGCTGGTTTGTCTGCAGTGCTGGTGCTTCTCCCAGCTCTCTCCCCAGGTTGGTTTGTCTGCAGTGCTGGTGTTTCTCCCAGCTCTCCCCAGGCTGGTTTGTCTGCAGTGCTGGTGTTTCCCAGAGCTCTCCCCAGGTGGGTTTTTCTGCAGTGCTGGTGTTTCTCCCAGAGCTCTCCATGCAGTGCCATGGGAGTGCAAGGGCACAGACCCAGCCCACAAACCACAGAACGCTTTGGGTTGGGAGGGACCTCGATGCTCCCCTTGCTCCAGCCCTGCCCTGGCTGCTCCAAGCCCGTCCAGCCTGCCCTGGGACACTTCCAGGGATGGGGCACGTTTTCCTTGCCTGCTGCACGGGCTGTACAGGGTGTGAGACCCCTCGAGCCGCCTCTCTCCTCCCTGTTCAAATCAGGAATTCACACTTTGGTTTTAGGTTTCTGCCAGGAGCCTCAATTCCATTTTGTCCCCACCTAATACAAAACAGAGAATGCCTTTTCGTGTTTATTGCCTAGACAGTTGCCTTGGCTCTCCCAAGATTTTATCTGAAGTGACTTGTTCCAACCTTGTGGAAATTGCAGTGATGGAAGATGCATCAGCAATTTTCAATCTTATTTTGTTTCCAGGGGTGCCCATCAGGCGCTCAGCAGCGCAGTGAATGAGCTCACGGGGCTCCTCTGTTGCTCTCTGAAAGGAGCCAGGTTTTGCTCAATGAGACAGGTGGGAAGAGGCAAGGTGAACTAAAGTTTATCTTCTTTCATACATGTCTAACAGGATACGATTAAATATTAAAACTGTGCAGTTAATTCTGCTGTATTTACCAAAAGGAGATTTTCTGAGGAGTGGTTGTTATGGAAACAGTAGCCCTCTGTCCTTCCACTTGGAAAGGATTTATTTTAAGGGAGCTAAAACCCTTTAAATATTCAGCAAGTATAAAAAGGTGAGATCATAATATTCATCTTACATATTCTCTGCAAAGCTTCAAATACTTCCCTGATACTGAGAAGCAGGAAAGGCTCCAGAGCCTGTCTGTAATGTGGAAAAGGGAAAGGACTCAAAATAAGGGAACTGGGACGTGGGTAAAGGGAACTGAGGCTGCTTGAGGGGAGACACATGGCTGTGTAGGATCCTGTCCAGGGACCCCGCTGGGCATCGTCCTTCCCTTGGGGCCTGGGCCCCGTTCCCTCCTGCACTGCCACTGTTACTGAGAAGCAGGAAAGGCTCCAGAGCCTGTCTGTAATGTGGAAAAGGGAAAGGACTCAAAATAAGGGAACTGGGACGTGGGTAAAGGGAACTGAGGCTGCTTGAGGGGAGACACATGGCTGTGTAGGATCCTGTCCAGGGACCCCGCTGGGCATCGTCCTTCCCTTGGGGCCTGGGCCCCGTTCCCTCCTGCACTGCCACTGTCGTGACTTGCTGTGGGACAGCCCCTGTCTGTGGGGACAGTCCCTGTTTGTGGGGACAGTCTCTGTCTGTGGGGGTCTGTGGGACAGCCCTCTGTTTGTAGGGACAGCCCCTGTCTGTGGGATAGCTCCTGTCTGTGGGACAGCCCCTGTCTGTGGGGGTCTGTGGGACAGCCCTCTGTTTGTGGGGACAGCCTCTGTTTGTAGGGACACCCCTCTGTCTGTGGGGACACCCCTCTGTCTGTGGGGACAGCCCCTGTCTGTGGGGACAGCCTCTGTTTGTAGGGACAGCCCCTGTCTGTGGGACAGCCCCCGTTTGTAGGGGCTCCATGGGACAGCCCCTGTCTGTGGGACAGCCCCCGTTTGTAGGGGCTCCATGGGACAGCCCCTGTCCTGTGGGACAGCCCCCGTTTGTAGGGGCTCCATGGGCCGTGGAGATGGAAGGTGCTGAGATCTGGGTGCTGTGTGAGGAGCCTTTCCTCGTGCTGTGCAGCAGCTCGGAGCGGGTCTCTGTGGGGTATGAAAGGAATTTTGTGTTCGGTGAACCAGAAATCAGCACAACGGTGTCTCGGATGGCAGCTGCAAACACTGTAATTTGCCGAACAATCACAGGCGTTAAAAAAACCCAACAAACCAGTTCCTGGGCTAATGGCAAAATAACCCACCTGAAGCTGCAGCAGGAAAATTGTTCCCTCAAGTATTTTCAAACTAAATATCAAGCTTCTGCTTTGTTACGTTCCCGTTTCCTTTGTGCTTGCTTTCAAAAAAACATTTAGAGCTCAGCTATAGGTTAGAGAATTTTTTTTTCTCCACTGAAAATGAATTATAAATATATCTTGAATTGGAATTTTCTATTTCTTAACCTTTCTTTGGCTACAGCACGCATTCTGGTGTGTTGTGTTTCTGACACTTTCCTGGCCGGGATTTCTTCCTACAGTAGTTATTTTCAGGTTACCCCACAGACACGGTGAATCTGAGCACTAAAACGAGGTATAAAACGCAGTTCAAGGTTTATGTGGGACCGAATCCAGAGCGATTAAGCGCACTGCTGAACCACCGGGGCTTTGGGAGGTGGCGAGGGCAGCGGGGGGATGAGGAGCCGGTGCTGAGGGAGCGCCGCCACGGCCGCGGAGGCCACGGGCAAGCCGGGGGACGCGGCGGGCAGCAGGCGCCTCTCCCTGGAAGGGGCAGGGGCTGGGTGCAGAGCTCCGGGGGTTCCCACCCGCCGGGCTGGCAGCTCCCCTCGTGTCCGACAGCCGCTCCTGCTCCTTCCACCCGCCCTGGCATCACATGCCAAGCACGGTCCTCTCCTGTGCGAGCGTTTTGATTTTAATTAACCAGGACACTGCTCGCAGATTCTCATCTGAATTCAACTGGCAAGATTTCATTGTGTGCCAGGAAGAGTTTATTAAGCTTCCAGATCAAACAGGGGCTGACTGAGGGATGGGAAATCAATGCTGCTTTAATAAATGTTTTGCATTTGAGAAGGGGAACATCACTTTCAGTGGGAAAAGTTGAAATTAACCCTCTTCCAGACTCCTCCAAAGGCAGAGCTTTTGGTAGAAGTCCAGCCCTTGCAGGAGCAGTGGAGGAAGACTGGCCGCGGCTCTCGGGGTCACAGGGCTGCTGCTCGCTCGCGGTGAGGGAGGCTCTCGGGGCACTGCTGCCCGTGTGCTGCTCTTGTGCCAGGCTGTGCCTGTGCTCTGTGTGACTCCTTTCCTTCGGGTGCAAACCGGGGGCTGCAGAAATCGCTAACGTGGCTCCATGCATTGGCCGCTATTTTGCTGGTCCTTCGCAGGGTGTGAATGTCACCTCCAGAGAGCAAAGTGCCGGTGGCCTGGGCAGCGACAGGGTTTCAGTTCTACCGAGCTGTGCTGGGTTCTGCTCCTCGGGAGGCTTATACTGGCACCGTATTTTCCTGCCAGGATTTACGCTGGAGAGAATGACATCTGCGTGACATTGAGGACCTTTGTCCTGTCAAATCCATTCTCTACATCTGCTAAGCCGTTTTTAAACACTGCCTTTTACAGTTGAGAATGAAATTTAAGGGTTTGGTGATAGGAAGTGTTAGCAGCCCGCGGCTCCTGGTCCCGGCCCCTCCGGTTCCGGCAGTCCCCAGGTGGGACGGGAGCGTCACTGCCTGTCCCTGCTGAGGCTCCCGATGGCTGCAGGGGCAGAGGCCCCGCTCCGGGGCAGAGGAGAGCCGGGTGGCGCTGCCTGCCCACGTTCCCCTCGTGCTGAGCGGGGGCTTTGGGTGACGGCTCCGGGAGCGGCTGCCGTGCCCGAGCCCCGCTCCGTCTGCCGCAGGCGGCGTGGGGCTGCAGAACATCCCTGCTCCCGCTGTCACAGCCCCTACAGACTGTTCCTGCTGTCACAGCCCCTGCCCTGTCTGTTCCTGCTGTCACAGCCCCTACAGACTGTTCCTGCTGTCACTGCCCTGCACTGCTCCCGCTGTCACAGCCCCTACACTGCCTGTTCCTGCTGTCACAGCCCTGCACTGCTCCCGCTGTCACAGCCCCTGCACTGCCTGATTCTGCTGTCCCTGCCCTGCAGTGCTGTCCCTGCTGTCACAGTGCTGTCCCTGCTGTCCCTGCCCTGCAGTGCTGTCCCTGCTGTCACAGTGCTGTCCCTGCTGTCCCTGCCTTGCAGTGCTGTCCCTGCTGTC
>VWZV01004147.1:129327-154736 GCA_013397155.1 Irena cyanogastra | reverse complement strand
CTGCTGTCCCTGCCCTGCAGTGCTCCTCCCGTCACTGCCCTGCACTGCCTGTTCCCCCTGTCACAGCCCTGCAGTGCTGCTCCTGCACTGCCTGTTCCTGCTGTCACAGCCCTGCACTGCTCCTGCTGTCACAGCCCCTGCACTGCCTGATTCTGCTGTCCCTGCCCTGCAGTGCTGTCCCTGCTGTCACAGTGCTGTCCCTGCTGTCCCTGCCCTGCAGTGCTGTCCCTGCTGTCACAGTGCTGTCCCTGCTGTCCCTGCCTTGCAGTGCTGTCCCTGCTGTCACAGTGCTGTCCCTGCTGTCCCTGCCCTGCAGTGCTGTCCCTGCTGTCCCGTGCCCGGCTCCCGCGGGTGCCTGAGCACCGTGCCACCGGGGCAGAGCCGTGCGGGGCTGCTTCGGGCACAGCGGCAGGGCAGGGGCTCCTCCTCACCCGGGGAGGAGCAGGAGCCACGGCCCAGCCTGGCTGTGCCAGCTGCGTCCGGAGCTGAGCGGCTTTGGTCGGGCAGAGGAGCTTTGTCGCGGGCTGAGAAGCTGGATTTACTGCCTGCATATCAGCGCCGGTTTGCTCCTGTGGTCCGGTGACAAATGACTCGCTCTGAAACTCAAGATAATCGCTTTGGCTACTGCAGGGCTGATCTTCACAGGCAGCCGGCATTGAAAACCAAATTCCCCCCCAAGGTGCTGATTCTGCAGCAAACTGCAGAGTTCTACAGTCCATTTGTTAAAGTCCATTTTGGAAACTCTAGAACAAATGTATTTTGCTTCTCTGCTTTGATTAATTTTTCATGAGAAAGAAAATACAATTGTTATCCCTCTCCTCTAAAGACAAGGTGCTCAGAAAGAAGTTGATTTAATCAGAAGAAAAAGTTTTAAAATCAAAATTTTAAAAAGAAAGGATTTTTTGTACCTTTGTTAAGAGAGGGAACAGCTGGGCACAGAGAAGTTTGGCTGAGACAGGGAAAACCAAACACCTCCAGCTCAGTGAAGCGGAACCTTTAATTGCTGTCTGCATCCTTTCCAGAATGGTTTCATGTCAAATTTTGAGGTGTGTGGGGCTGCTGTAGCCACTGCTGTATATGATTGTCAACAAGAAAAATAATTTTATTCTATATGTTTTTGGAGTTATTTGTCTTCTTTTTCTTCTTTTTCTTCTTTTTCTCGTATGTGGCTAAGGGTTATTCCAGCTAAGGGTTATTCCAGTCTGGTTGTTTTATGTATATTTAAGTAGGAAATGAATTCATCATGGAATGGTTCAACACTTCCAATTATTTTAATGGAATACTGGTTTTGACCCCATTGGCTCCGAGCCTGGGAACTGAAAAGCAGCTGGGCTCTTTGCTGACCCCTTCCAGACGGGGCTCTGGGTGTCGCACGTGGTTGCTCAGGCTCAGAAGAGCTCGGGGTGTCCGTTCCTCCTGGCGCTGTGTGTCTCTGATGTTTACCTTCATTAACAAAGGAACATTTGCAGAGGGTGCTCAGGGTTGTGTGGGGCTGCTGCGTGGCAGAAGTTAATCCTCCTGAAGGAAACGACTGCTTCAGGGAGGGCATGTGGGGAGAGTGGCAGCAGGAGGGTGTTTGGGCTCCAGGAGCCCCTCGCACACCACTGCCCTGCCCAGGGAGCACAGGGTGCCACTGATCCTCTGGCTGTGCCAAAAGAAACCTCTGGATGGGCTCTGGCAAGTTTGGTAGTTGACTTCTGTCTCTTCTTTTTGGTTTGCATTCTCCATTCTGCCTACAACCAAAGAGAAATCCCTGCACGGGCTGGGTTCCTGACTCCCAGAATGGGTTGGGTTGGAAGGGACCTTAAGAATCATCCAGTGCCATGGCAGGGACACCTCCCACTGTCCCAGGTGCTCCCAGCCCTGTCCAGCCTGGCCTTGGGCACTGCCAGGGATCCAGGGGCAGCCCCAGCTGCTCTGGGCACTGAGCCCGGGCCTCACACCCTGCCAGGGAAGGATGCTGCAGTAATTCTCTCTCCAGCACACACAAAAAGCACAGAGCTGTCCTGTGGTGGTTTCTGAATGAGGAGCACCTCGGGAATGGGAGCTGGAANATATATATATATAATATTTTATATCTATAAATATAATGTGCAATGAATTCCAGTATTTTTTCCTGCCTGCCCAGGGGTGTGGATGTGAATTCTCCCCAGTGCAGTTCGTGTTGTGAGGAGGTGGCAGTGGGATTTGCAGCCTGTTTTGTGGTGATGTGTTATTTGGCCCTGCCTGGCACAAACCCAGCAGGGAGCTGGAACCCTGGCAGACAGCAAAGTAATTCTTCCAGGGTGGGGGGAAGGAAGGAGGAGAAACCCGTGAGCCTGATTTTGGGCTGTCAGAAGCCAGCGAGTGGGCAGGGTGGCAGGCAGCCCCAGCTGAGAACTGCCTGCTTTGCTGGCCCTTCAGAAGAAGAATTGCAGCTGAGTACGATTTTAGCATCGGGGTGCAGGGCGGTTTGCACCCAACATCTGATCCAGCCCTGTTTGCTTTATGAGGTCTGACAGGAGCCCCGTGAATTCGGATGGCTTCAGGCAGGTGATTAGTGTAAGCACAGTGTATAATTAGTGAAGATGTTTATCGTGCAAATTAATGGAAATGAAAGCTTTACTTGTGCACATTAAATTGAAGTGTGTGTGGGGGTATAGATGTGCAATGAATTCCCTTTTATATATGTGTTCAGTGAATTCCAGTTTTCTTATACATATATGTGTAATGGATTCAATTTATATATGTGCAAAGGATTCAATTTTTATATATATATATATATAATGTGCAATGGATTCAATTTATATATATATAAATGTGCAATGGATTCAATTTATATATATATAAATAAAATGTGTAATAGATTATATATATATATAATGTGCAATGGATTCAATTTATATATATATAAAATGTGCAATGGATTAAATATATATATAAATGTGCAATGGATTCAATATATATATATAAAATGTGCAATGGATTCAATATATATACACACACATATATATATATATATATATATATAATATTTTATATCTATAAATATAATGTGCAATGAATTCCAGTATTTTTTCCTGCCTGCCCAGGGGTGTGGATGTGAATTCTCCCCAGTGCAGTTCGTGTTGTGAGGAGGTGGCAGTGGGATTTGCAGCCTGTTTTGTGGTGATGTGTTATTTGGCCCTGCCTGGCTCCATCCTCCCTCGGGATGCTGGATCTCACAGGGCAGGCCAAGGTGCTGTGATAAGGCATCCCAGCAGCACTCCCTGCTCCTCCACTCTGGGATTAAACTCTCAAGCATGCCCAAAGCTATTTTTGTATTTTATCTTATTTTGTATTAAAAGCTGGGTGGGGGAAGGGAATTTGGAGAAACTTGTGTGTTTATAATCCATTCGGGGTTGACCCTTCTTATCTTGCACATGCTTTGCCTTGGGAGGCAAGAATATTTTATTAGTTCTTAGGATTTTATACACTCCCAAATAAAGTCCCTGTATTGGAAAGCTGCTGTCCAAGCACCCTGCTTATATCATCTCCATGAACGTTGCTCCAGAAAAGGAATGCACTGAAAAAATGAAATTCAGAATGAAGTATGAGACGTGGCAATAAACTCTTTGACCAGAAAAGAAGTTATTTTTTAATTCCTTCATTCCCTGGTGATAAAGTCATACCCAAAATAACTGCTCCAGACAGAATTTTGGCTGTGACTCAGAGAACTGCAGGGAACTCTCTGAAAAGTTGTGAGGATGGAGTTATTTCTGTTGCTTTTAGGGGGGATGGATTTGGAAGACACCGTGGCAGAGTTGGATAAATAACTGAAAAAACTTTGGCAGAGTTTGGCGCAGAATTCTAAACCCGTGAGTCCGGTCTGTGCCTAACTGATCTTTTCTCTTCGTTCCTTCTCCTCCCAAGAACCCTCAGTGCTCCTGTCTGCATCCTGATTTCCCTGAGTTCTGTCCCAGCCTCTCGCTCTCCCCGCGGCTGCTGAGTGCCTCAGGGCAGGTCTGCAGGTGAGGAAGGAACCTCCTGAAAGGAGCAATCTCTTTTTGTCTGCTGCCTCCCGGGCTGGGGAGGGGTCACTGAGCCCAGTGCCTCGGCCCTGCTGCTCCTCTGCATTCCAGAGCCCGCCCGCTGAAAAGGGGCTGCAAATCCGTGAGCTCGGATGATGCCAGGGCTCTCCGGGGAGGTGCAGGGCTGTATCAGCTGTATTTTCTTATAATTGCCTCTTTTTAGAGGTATAGTGTTTAATTGCTTCTTAATTTTTGGATTTGGGTTGTTTGGTTTCTTTTTAATTTTTTTTTGCTAGTGTACCTTGAAGCACAGCAGAAGGATGCCTTGGGGTGAAAGAGCATAAAGGTGTCTTGTTGAGGACTTCAAACAAACTCTGCCATGAGTAAGTCCATGTCAAATCCACATGAAATTGGTTGGCTGGAATGCTTTTGATGTTCCTGAGTTAGGGTACCAGAAGCGCTCAGCAGAGATTATCTGCGAAGATTTGCAGGTCACTCTGAGCAAACGCAGCTGTTTGATCTCGGTGTGCCCGGCCAAGGGCAGCTCCCTCTCCCCTCTGCTCCCGCAGGCGCCGTTCCTGGGACAGCGCCGGGATCCCCAGCCATGCTCAGGCATTCCCTTCCTGGGGACCTGGCTGGGGTTTATGGGACACCCTGTCAGGGTCCCGGGGACAGCAGGATTCTGTAAAAGGGGCATTCCCTTCCTGGGGACCTGGCTGGGGTTTATGGGACACCCTCTCTCGGTCCCGGGGACAGCAGGATTCTGTAAAAGGGGCATTCCCTTCCTGGGCACCTGGCTGGGATTCATGGGACACCCTCTCTCGGTCCCGAGGACAGCAGGATTCTGTAAAAGGCCTCGGGGCTCTCCCTGCGGAGCTGCTGGCTGTGCCGTGGAGAGGAGCCCTGCGGGGTGAGCTGCAGGTGTCACGCAGGTATTTGTGTTCTGAACCCTTTGCTCATCGCTCTGCCGAAGTAAAGAGCAACAAGAAAGTGCAATGGTTTTTCTCTTTTCGTATTTTGAAAGGAGCATTAAGGCGAACTTGTTATTTCATGATTTTTCTGGTGTTCTATGGGAACCGTGGGGCTCCTGCTCCACTGACTGCTCCTGGACCCGCCGATTTTGCTGCTGTATGTAGCCCAGGGGAAGAGCCCAGTGAATCAGAGGTGGGACTGGGAATCCCTTCCTTTTGTGAGCCCTTATGCCCACGTTTTGTCTCTAACAGCCAGCACCGGGCACAGCCCGGGCACAGTGCTGCTCCAGCTGGGCTCACACCAGCACGAAGCTGTGCCGAGCCTGGGGCTCCCTGACCCTCACAGCGTGCCAGCAGTGCCTCTGGGGCTGCACGGCAGCACGGAGCTGCTGTCACACAAATCACAGGTGCAGCCGGCAGGTAATTGGGCTCCCGGGTCCTCAGTCAGGCCGGGCAGCCCACCCTGGGTACCCCCAGGAGAACGGGAGCTGTGCGTGACCCTGCAGGCTGGGGGCTCTGAGCTGCGGCTCTGCAGCACAGGGACAGCGAAGAGTCCCCCGGCACACAGCCGGCATGTGCGGGAGGTGGCCCCGGGGAGCTGGTGCTGGCCCACAGAGTCCCCGGGCACCGCGGCGGGATGTTTTCCACCAGGCTGCACTGCTCTCGCTCTATTACATGGTCCCTTGCCTCGCAGCTTGAGTTATTGCCTACATGCATGGGTAGAGCCTTTGGAAAAAAACTAAGCACGTAATTAAGCGACTCAGTGTATTTTACGGGGATAGTGACTAAAGGAAACAGCTTTTCACTTTAGGATTTGTGAGCGCCTGTCAAAAGCGATTTGTGGCGGAGGGAGGTCAGCTGGGAGGAGAGCCGCTGCCTGCGGAGCGCCGGCTTCGCTCCCGAGCGGGTGTGATCGCCTTCGTGGCGATGATGACTTTTCCCAGCTGCCGTGCGTGCGGACGAGCTCGGTGTGCCCGGGGCTGCCTGCGCGACATCCCGGGACCGAGCCCGACAGCAACCGGGACCTGCCTCGGGGCGAGCGGCAGGGCCGTGCTGTGGGACAAGCCCCGACACTCGGCGGGCGAGCGGGGTGTGCCCATAGGACAGGGGTGTCCCCACGGGACAGGGGGTGTGCCCATAGGACAGGGGATGTCCCCATGGGACAGGGGTGTCCCCATAGGACAGGGGTGTGTCCCCACGGGACAGGGGGTGTCCCCATAGGACAGGGGGTGTCCCCATAGGACAGGGGTGTCCCCATAGGACAGGGGTGTGTCCCCACGGGACAGGGGGTGTCCCCATAGGACAGGGGGTGTCCCCGTGGGACAGGGGGCCGTGCCGCGGCGCTGGGGACACTGCGGCAGGGCCACCCCACCCGGGACAGGCAGGGGGAAAGGCAGCGCATCGCTGGTGCCGCCTGCTCAGCTCACGGCTGGGCGGAACCAGGAATCCGAGCTCCCACACCACTCCCTTGTCTCCTGGGTCAGAGATCCTCACGGTCCCGCTGGTGTTTTCCTCCACAGTGCCCCGAGGGTTTCCGCGGGGGAATGTCACCATGTCACACCCGGGCAGGGCTGGGGAGCAGAGCCTGGTGCCGCCAGCTGCTCCTGGCAGCCTGCTGTGGTTTGAGATCCGCAACAGCTCCTTGGTCCTGAGTTGGCTTTTCAGAGCCTCGCACTGATTTTCTCCCCTTCAGTACGTTAACAAGTGCTTCGTATTTGCCGTTAAACAAACAAATTGGCCAATTTAGCAATTAAGGAGGAGAAGGGACTTTCGGGCCCTCTTGTGAAAGCCGCGTGGGAACAAGCAGCAGTGACTGGATTAAACAAACAAAAAAACCGGTTTATTTTTGAGTGGATTTGCTGACATCTGTAAGCAATGGCGATGGCAGACACACAGACCTATAGATAAATAAAGACAAGGTAAAATAAGGAGCTTGCTGAACATTTAGGTGGCTGTGCTCTGCAAATACCTAAAGAAGTGGCATATTAATGTATCTTACTTGTTTTCCAGTAAGTCATTAGTCGCTTAAGTGAAGTTGCTCATGCCATTTTCCCCTTTCATTAAATATTCATGTTTACTAATGGAAATTGTCTTGACAAATTGGTCAAACTGAGCAGCTTATGAATTTATGCCATAGACTAAAAAAAGTTGTTTTGAAACTCTGAGTGAGCTGAAGTAATTCTTAAAATCATTAACACTTCATTGATTTTATAATTAAAAAAATCCCTAGAATAAATAGAGCATCTTTTAAACGTAGCACGGCTGTTTATCTCAATGCTTAGGATTAATATTGCATTTTTTCCCTAAAAATATCCATGAACTTGTAAAGATGCTTTTTATTGCCAAGCCTGAGGATTCACAGCCTGGGGCTGTCACTGTCGCTGTTTTCAAGGGGCTCTCCGTTCTCGGGGTGTGGCCCAGCCGAGCTCCAGGGCGCTGCAGAGAATTTGGGTGCAGCAAGGAGCTGTCCTGCAGCAGGGACCCGCACTGTGGGACAGGGCCCTCGGCTCCCGGGGGTGACTGCAGCCAGGGGGAGAAAAGGGCAGAGCGGGGCAGCCCGGGGGGGTGACCGGCACAGAGCCCAGCTGAGCGGGGCACGGGGAAATGATGGATCCTGCCCCAAAATGGCCCAAACTGACCCTTAGTGACCCTTAGGTCACAGCAGAAAACCTGCCTGCGGCTGGGGGGGGTCTCTGGGAACCCCTGGGTGTGGGGCAGGAATAAATTGGGAATAAATTCACCGGGAATCCAGCTGCTGGAGCTCAGGTGAAAGGAATGCCACCTGAGGCAGCAATAACGAGCACTAATTAACGGATCTCTATCTCCTCAGAGCTGTGTGGCCAAAGGCTTGTGATAAAGCCAAATGGGGTAATTTCTCACGGCGACTAATTGAGCCCATTAGCCAATCGCCCGTAACTAGTTTCACAGAGAGTAATGTTTCAATTCTCTGCCCAGGCATGGCTCCTGGGGCGTCTGGAGGAGAGGTAAGCTCTTTTCAACAGGCACCGCTCTTTTCCTCTCTTTGTATTTTCAGTTTTCACTCGTTTGGTGCTGACTGCTACTTGAACCAAGCAAACAGTTTGGACCCAGGAGCTGTGGTGTTGTGGTGTCGGGGCACACGCAGGCAGCGCCCCTGTGTGAGCCCAGCGAGGACACCCTGTCCCCACGGGGGTCCTGGGGCAATGGGAACGGGAACGGGAGTGGGAATGGGAACGGGAATGGGAATGGGAGTGGGAACGGGAATGGGAGTGGCAGTGGGAACGGCAATGGGAATAGCAATGGGAACGGCAGTGGGAATGGGAATGGGAATAGCAATGGCAGTGGGAACGGCAGTGGAAATGGCAATGGGAACGGCAATGGGAACGGCAATGGGAACGGCAATGGGAACGGCAATGGGAAGGAGGGCGATGCCTGGGCTCCTGCTGGGGCTGGGGGAGGATGCGAGCTGCAGCCCAGCTCTGGCAGCAGCAGCTGCTGGTGCTGTTCCCGTGTGGAGCCTGGAATGACAAATGGTTTATTTCCCAGTCATCCAGAGCAAACAGAACTCGTTGGCCTTGCCCCGTGCCCAGCCCAGCCGCGCGTCTAAAGCAGCTGGAGAAGCACGAGCCGAGGGAGGGCAGGATGTTTTAACTCGCCAGCCTCAGGTTTCCTGGGATAACGAGCGCCTTTTGACACCTTGAATCAATCTATTTTCTAATTAGTTTTCATGTGCCTGCAAATCATATTCCGGGGGCAAACTTGGAGCAGCAGTGGCAGCCCCCTTGCTGCAGGCTGGAACAAACCATCACAAAGAGCCCTGCTGCTTTTAGGAGCCCAGGGCTTGCGGGCCAGTCTGACCCATGTGGAACCTGCTGCTGCGGGAGGATCTGTCTCTCCAGCTGCCCAAACAGCCATGAGATTAATATCCCATGGTCAGGAAACTGTTTATGAAAAACAATTTACTTAGATTCTCTATAGCACATGATTAAGAGGACAAGGCATTCTGCAGTAGACAGGGACAAATCTTGTTTAGAATGTATTTCTGGGTATTTGATGAAATGCAAAACATGAGCTTGTTTAACTGGCATTTGATATTTTCTAGGGTGGCTGGTTTGTTTGTTTTTCCATGTGAATTACTCTTTCCTTCAGACACTTCCATCTAGATTGGTTGATGAAGATCTCATGGAGGTTCACAGCTTTTCCAAGGTTGCTGTCTCTAGCTATTCAACCTACCTTGGAAGGTTTCCAAGGCAAAAATGTCGAAATTAAGCTCAGCATTAAGCTTTTATTTCTGGTACTTTATATTTGGGTTCATCAGGATTTAGCCAGGAGTCTCAGGATCCCATAAGGCTCAATATGATCTTATTAACCAAACACTCCTCGGTGTTCTATTCCTACACATCATCCATAATCCCATGATCTGTCTTTGCTTCTGTCTTTCTACAGCTTTCGTCGATCTTTAGAGAAAGCACTTTGCTGAGCTTAGTTTAAGAAAAACAAATATTATATAAAATTTGTTCTGGATGGAAATGTGCCCCAGTTCCAAATCCAAGAATATTTCATCTAGATTTTCTCTTTTTCCTTTGAGAAGAAGGAGCTTGTTCCTGGGAAAAGCCTGGATAATGAGACCAGAGATTGCACACCCTGGAGGAGGCTGTGGGGGAACCTGGTGGGGCTGGAGCAGTTGGCTCCCTGAAGCTGGCTGGTGTGGCCAGGGCAGGGTGCTCACTGTCCGGGCGGTCCTGGTGAGTTCTGCAGTTTAGGGTGACTCAGGTTACCTGAGTCAGGCACCTGCTCCCTCTCTGCTGTCCCCACAGAGGCCCTGATGGTGTCACCCCAGCTGAGAAGGCCATCTCAGAGGTGGCTGCTGGCTTGGCTGGCATTGCTTGGCTAAATACCTGTCCCTGCTGGTCCCCAGCAGCTCCAGCCCGTCCTTGGCTCCCGGTGACACCCAGCAGCCAGTGCCACTCCTGTCCCCAGCCCTCCTGGAGCCTCGGGGGATGCTGGGCTGACACCTGGTGATCGGACAGCTCATGTCCTGCCCCGAGTGCCTTCCCCTCATGGCTACCAGAGTGAATCTATTTCAACTGTGACGAGATCAACATTTAACTTGAAATCTTAGGGGAAAAAAAAAAGGCACAAGAGCACAGGAAAAAGAAAAGGGAATTTCCCTGGACTGAGACACTAAATGTCAGAGTTACGTAAGAATTTTTTTCTGGAGTGAAAGAGGACAAAAGTGATACGAAATGTCTCAAATGCCATCTGCTTTAATTGAGCCAGTGCCTGCTGAGCCTTGAGACTGCGAGTGAGGAGTTGGGGAGCACAGGGGGCTCAGCCCCGTGTGGGACTGGCTCTGTGACTGTGGGATGTGGTTCTCCATGGGTTTTATTTCGTATTGTTCTGATTTCACTTGGTGTTTTATCTTTTAAAATGATAAAATGATCTTTTGTTTCTAAGAGCAGCTGGCAATCTGATCCAGTGGAGGAGCCCCTGCCCATGGCACGGATGAGATTTAAGGTCCTTTCCAACTCAGACTATTCTGGGATTTTGTGGTGGTTACCAATGGTTATAACTTGAGTAACGGAGTTGGCCCTGGTCGTTTCCTGATGCTGGGCTGTGCCCGTGGTGTGGGTGCTCTGCAGGGCTGGGCTGTGACTGGCAGGGTGCTGCTGTGGGTCCCCCACTGGCAGCCCTGCTGCCCCAGCGCTGCTGTCCCCACAAAACTGCCCCCAGCCCCTGGCACGAGGGCTCCTGGCTGCAGGGAATGGATTTATGGCCGGGGAGGGGCCACGGGCTGCCTCTCCCTGTGCTCAGGGATCGTTATGTGCTGCTCTTTCAGCCAGCAGAACTTTCATGTCTCGCAAATTAAATTCCCGGGCAAAATAATTACATGGAAATGCTGCTGGGCTGTTATTCACAAGGGGCCAATTTCGTAGCCATTTGTTGGCATTTGAAAAGTCAAATTTCTTACGCTGTAACATATGCAACATGTAATTCAAAAACTGAACATGAAAGGCTGCAATCCAGTCGGCAGATGTAAGTTTTGAAGAGAGCTGGACATCAGAGAAAAAATAAATTACCCAAGTGAAGGAACACTTGATTTCAGCTGTGCTCCGTGCCCCGAGTGTCGCTGGCTCCACCCTGACGAGTGTTTCTCTGGATGCTTTTCCAGCTGGAATGCTGCCTGTGCAGCTGGCTCCAGGGCTGGGGCTGCCGTCCCTGCCCTCCCCTGGGGTGCAGCAGGATGCTCCCCCAGTCCCGGGGGCTGTGCAAGGTCAGGGATGGTTTCCCACACGGGTTTGCATCCACAGGGATCACAGCTGGAAATAACGCTGCACTGAGGGCAGCAGTGCTGCTGTTTGGAGAGCCTAAGCCATGCCTCCCTTGCTGTTGGAAGTTTCAGGGGTACAGGCTCAATTTTCCAGGTATCTGGACTGGAATTTTGAACAAACTCCTCAGGAAAAGCAATACCTTTCAGTGCAAACAGTTTGGCCTCTGCTGTTCTTGTTACTGTGGGAATCCCCAGAAAGGGCCAATTGCTGCCCAGCCTGGGTGTTATTTAAACTATCCCACTCTGCTCCATGCAAAGGAAAGCTTTGGAAATACACAGGCAGCTGGCAAAACGTGCTTGTCACTACTAACACAGTGGAATTTTACTGGCACACATGCTGTGTGTGATGTCTCTGCGTGGTGTCAGTTTTCCCTGGGTTAACACAGAACGATTCCCCTGTGTGACAGCAGAGCAGAGCCAGCAGTGGGACCCCGCAACAATGTTCTGTTCCTGAGGGTGGCCAGCTTGGCCTTCACTGTTCCCCGAGGCTTTTGTTGGGTTTTCTGAGGAAATCTGGGTTTTTTGCTCCCACAGGACACAGTACAGGCTGGGATACTCCCTGACAGCGTAGTGACAGTCACCCCTCTGGTTTCAGCAGCTGTTCCTGCCACTGGGAATGCAGGAGGAGCTTTGGTGGCAGTTGATGTGTGGGATGCACAAGGATGTGGCTGTGGGATCCCCCTGGGGAGGGGACACCTGCCTGTGCTCCTGCTCTGGAGCAGTGTCCCATCCTGCTGCCCCAGGGGATCACAGGAACGCCCCCGGCTGCACCCTGCTCCTCCTTTTGCTGGGTGTAAGTGAAGGTGGAGGAGCTGTGCCTGTCTTTGCACCCCAGCCCTCACCTGTAAGGTTTCTGTTAACAGGGACCCCACGCTCTCTGGTTTTCTCTTCTGCTGCTCCTGCAAAAACAATCGATCCAAATCCCCCTGTCTTTGTATGGCAGAGGACTAACGAGCAGTAATTGCTCCCCAGCCCTACAGGAGCTAACTTCAGGAGGGGCTGAGGATTATCCAGCTGTATGTCCCTGGGAGGTTGCTATTGTGGGAAATTAATTAGCTTGGAACTATTAGAAATATGGAGGGGGAACTGAGGATTGGTGGGGCAGAGACAGACCAATGTTTGTTAAAAAATGGTAAAGACTGAGTGAACGGTGTAATTTTAAGTTAAAATTGCTTCTTCCTCCTTTGGGATTTTATTGTTCTGAATATAAAACTCTGTGCTGAAGTTTGTGAGGGCAAACAGCTTTATTCTCTTCTCCTGAGCAAGGTGTGTGTAGGGACGGGAGGTGACCCGTGTGCCATCCTGCTGGCTCCCCCTGGGATGAGCAGAGTCCTCTGCCTTGTCCCAGCAGTGGCCGTGACTGTCACAGAGAGGAGCCAGGCAGACCCCTCCACGTCCCCCCAAACACTGTCCACCCCAGCTGCTTTCAGCTCTTTAAACTTGCAGAGCATTTCGGTCCCCATGGAATTCCCCTCCATTGTATTTGTCCAGCTCCCTCCACTCTGGTTTGACACGAAATCTGGCCGTGCCCTTGTGTTAGCTGGGTTGGAATGCAGCATTTTGTTGTGGTGCTCGATAAAGAGCTCAGGGCATGACTGAGTGGGGTCCTGCTGCCCCAGGACCCTCACGTCACTCTGCATGTTGGAAATGATCTGCATTCAGAGGGGACGAGAGCAGGTGGAAGTGGGATCCCTCCGTGGGGTCCTGCTGGCAGCGCTGCTCGGTGAGTCCAGCCTGGTTTTGGGCTTTGTGGAGGCAATTTCCATTTTCTTGCTTTAAACTTTGAGAAGAAGAGCTTGGGCAAATGTAAATTGTGGCTGGATGGGGTGCTCAGGCCCCTGCTCTGAGAGCACTTGTGCCAGGAAAATAACAGGCTTTGGGGTTGTTTGTTTCTGCAGGAGATTTAAGCGGCACACTCAGGAGGGGTTTATCTCGGCAAGGGGGGAGATAGGGCCTGAAATGGATTTTCATGCTCAGAGCTTCCAAACACAAGCGCTGTGCAGCTTTCTGTTTGTTTTGCAAATCCTTATCATCCCACAGTTATTGCTTGTGAAGTGGAGCAAAAAATGAAACCCGGTGAGGGCCGGATGGCAGGACTCTGGTTTTTCTCCTGGCTTAGCTGGTGTGTTCTGGAAGAGCACGTGTGCCTCCAAGAGCCTCCCAAACAGGTATCTCCACAGAGTAATTAGTCTGCAAGCTGAGCTTTCTGGGAGCTCGGTGTGCTGCATTTCTGAGTTGTTTATAGACAGCTTCTTTCTTGGGGTCTTCAAAATGATTTCATGTCTCCATGTTTTATTTATGCAGTAACTGAGTTCTCATTGAATCCCAGAATGGTTTGGGTTGGAAGGGACCCTAAAGCTCATGCAGTGCCACCCCTGCCATGGCAGGGACACCTTCCCCTGTCCCAGGTGCTCCCAGCCCCAGTGTCCAGCCTGGCCTTGGGCACTGCCAGGGATCCAGGGGCAGCCCCAGCTGCTCTGGGCACCTGTGCCAGGGCCTCACCACCTTCACAGCCAAGAATTTCTTCCCAGTATCCCACCCATCCCTGCCTTTTTCTGCTCAGTTTTTGATTTGCTTTGATTTTAAGGCAGAAGAGGAAGAAGCAGAATTCTCCTACTAATGAAATGTCACAACAGAGCTCACCTGGTGAGGCCGAGCTGACGGGTGGAAGGAGGTGGGGCTGGTGTGGGAATTGGGGGATTTGCTGTCCCACAGCCCTTCTCTAACGCTGTCAGGCAGCTGCAGCTGGCAGGTTCTCAGGTGTGGGTACAAAAGGAGGCTCCAACTGTGCCTTGGCCCAGAGGGGGCTGAGCTGTGGGGTCCAGGGGTGCTGCCCTGGCCCAGCTCCTGCATCCCGCCCTGCTGCTGGCTGCTCTGTGCCTCCGTGCTGCTCTGGGGCACCCGAGCAGGAGGGTTTGGGCCAGCCCCCTTCTCTCCCTCTGCACCTGTGCAGGCAGCAGGAGAGGGCAGGGAAAAGCCTTTGCAGAGCCCGGCCAGGGCGTGCCAGCTCCCGTCCCAGCTGGGCATCCTACAGCTGTAAAGATCAAATAAAAGTGGAACTAGGAGTACTCACATTCGAGTGAACATTAGGTCAGCACGGGGTTTGGGTTTTGTGTGTCCCAGAATGTGTATTTGGTTGTTTCTTAGATGTCTTGAGTAGAACTTTTTGTGGGTAATGGAATCATAGCCCATAATAACAGTACAATTTTACCAGCAGTTTAAGCTCCATCGTAGCATCATTACTGCCTGGAAATGTGCCTGAGCATTTCCTTCCCAGCACTGTTTATCTCACCCCACCCTGTTAGGTGGTTTCTGCCTGTTCAGAGTGGCCATGGCCTTCCTTCAGCCTCAGCTGCTTCTCCTCTTCACAGCCAAGAGCAGACACAGCACCACCAGAGTAGATTCTTCTAACAGTGCCTATCAGACAGGGTAGAGATTAGGACATGCAAACGTGCACATTTCCATATGTGCATACATGGACAGGGATGCCTTCAGCAGGGGAGAGAAGAGAGTCTGCTCTCAGCTGACGAGGCTGCAGCCCTCATTAGAGGAAGAAGGAAGCTGAAGTCCAGGTGCAGTTCCAGACTTCCCAGTATTGGGAATGCAAACACCAAAGAGCAGCAGAAAAGCTGTCCCAGCCCTGCTGATTCGGAGATGAAGGCTGGTTGGTGAGTGTTTGTAGGGGGCTGTGGGTGGCACAGAGGAGCCTTTGGGCTGTGCCCGTGGGGCTGAGAGGGCCTGGGCCACTGTTTCTCAATGGAACAATTCCTTTGCAGGGCAAGAGGGATTTCTGGTAGTTCCATTTGTCTGACAAAGGCAGAACGATACATTCTGTTTAGAGAGTGACTCAAGGCATCCATGGAGTACATGTAAATTGGCTGGAAAGTAGGTCACTGTGGCTTTGCAGAGCACAGTTGGGATGTGCTGGTGTGTGAATTCAGCCCCAGAACCGGGAGTGCTTACAGGGAGGGCAGCAGGGGATGTGCTGGTGTGTGAATTCAGCCCCAGAACCGGGAGTGCTTACAGGGAGGGCAGCAGGGGATGTGCTGGTGTGTGAATTCAGCCCCAGAACCGGGAGTGCTTACAGGGAGGGCAGCACGGGCTCGGCGTGATTGCTCTGCTTTCATCTCACCAAGCTGCTGAGGCTGGGGAGAGCTTAATGAGAGTCAGTGGCAGTAGCTCTGGAAAACACCAGCCCGGGCTGCTGCTGGTGCTCTGGCCTGCCAGCCCGCCCCCTCCTTGCCATGTGCTCGCTGCTGGGTGCTTGCCTGCTTGGCTACAGAGAGTTCTGGAGCTGGGGGTGCAGATCAGCTGGGCTGGGGCTCTGGTCACACCCTGGGGAGGGTCGGGGCTCTGGTCACACATTGGGGACTGTCAGGGCTCTGGTCACACCCTGGGGAGGGTCAGGGCTCTGGTCACACATTGGGGACTGTCAGGGCTCTGGTCACACCCTGGGGACTGTCCGGGTTCTGGTCACACCCTGGGGAGGGTCGGGGCTCTGGTCACACCCTGGGGAGGGTCAGGGCTCTGGTCACACCCTGGGGACTGTCAGGGCTCTGGTCACACCCTGGAGATGGTTGGGGCTCTGGTCACACCCTGGGGACTGTCGGGGCTCTGGTCACACATTGGGGACTGTCAGGGCTCTGGTCACACCCTGGGGACTGTCGGGGCTCTGGTCACACCCTGGGGAGCACAGCCCAGGGGAGGCAGGTTGAGGCTCTCGGGGTGCCCTCATCCACAGCCCGGGGCTCTCTGGCTTTGGTGGCTGTGGCACCCCAGGGGACCCGGCTGGGCTCCAGGGACCCTGCCCGAGGCTTGGCAGAGCTGCCCTCTGACACAAGCTGCTCTCAGTGTTGGATTCTCCATGGAGGGCCTGGAGCAGGCTCGAGCTGGCCAAGGGTCGGGTCCGGAGGGGCTGAGCGAGGGGATGGCAGCGGGAGCAGCAGCGTGGTGACAAGCAGGAGCTTGTGCTCAGGAGGATTTCTTTCAGACGTGGGAAAGATGAAAAGCTCTCAGGGATGAAAGACTGAGAAGAAGTGAGACTTCAGCAGCAGCAGCACTGTTCACACAAAGTGCCTCAGAAAAGCTCTCTGCCCGCCCCTTCTTCCCTCCTCTGCCAGCACCCGGCAGTAAATTACCCTGCTCATCCTATCACTGCTTATTGAGTGCTTGGGTAAGATGGAGTCAAATTATTTGCATGTTCAAAGAGAGAAGATAAAACTAGACTGCAGCATATTTTATGGCTTTTATAAAATGTTGAGGTGTGTTGTTGGAGTAGATGGAAAGGCACCACCAGTGCTCGAGGGCAGAGCTCCTCTCTGGGAACCTGCTGCTGAATTAATGTGAGCAGAGTCAGTAGAAAGCAGGAATATGCAGTAAAGTTGGAAAAAATAAATGTTTTATATTTATATTTGGACTGCAGAGTAAGAAAGGCACCTGAAAAAATCAAATTCCAGTGCAGCCTTAAGGTTGTATATTTAGCATTTATAACTCAAATTTGGGCAGTCGCTCATTAGAAGCCAGAAAGGCAGAGTATCAGGAAAATGGGAAGAGCAGGAAAGGGAAGGAAAACAAACAGTTCAAACAGTGTGGGGGTTTGAGTGTGCTTGTGGATTTTTAAGCTAAAGTTTTAAATGCGTTTTTCAGAGGACAGGGTTCTGCTGTGGGACTGACACCTTCTTAGTCTTGTTGTCAGCTGTAATTATTTCCTGTGTCCATCTGCTCCAGGGCTGGTTTGTGCCTGCGCTGGGCTGGCTGCTCCTGCAGGAGCACGTCACCACTTCCAGCACAGCTGCCTGGGACCTCGGGTTTGTTCAAGTGAGGAGAGCCAGGCAGCGGGAAAACCAACATCCCAATTTCCTCTGTGAGGAGCACCCAGGTGAGCTCCAGGTGAGGATGGAGCGTGCTGCTGCCCTCCCTGCAGCAGGAGCAGTGACTCCTGTCCCTGCAGAGCAGCTCTGTGTTTGTGGGCTCTGTGTCCTGCTGCTGCCTGGGGTGCCGAGAGGGCAGCAGGGACCTGCTGAGCCCCGGGTGAGGGGCAGCGAGGGCAGGCTGGCCTGCTGGCTCCCTGTCCTCCAGCTGTGCTGGGGCTGGCCCGAGGGCGATGGGCAGAGCTGAGCCGGGCTGCACACAAGAGCTCCTGCTGTAGGGCTGGCACTGACCTGGGTGTCACTGACACATCTGTGAGGTGTGCCATGGCTCCTTCCATTGAAAACCTGCAATCACCTCGAGATAAACTTGGGCTTTTCCCCTTGCTTTATTCATGACTGATGTTTCTGGTTGACGTGCCTCAAGCTTTGGGTTTTGGGGCAGCAGATTCCCATATCCATATGGGAGTTTGCTCAGTGATTGCCTGGTGATGGCATTGAACACTCCTGCCCTGGATGGGTGTTCATGGTGATGGCATTGAACACTCCTGCCCTGGATGGCAGCTGGGTGCTCGTGGGGATGGCATTGAACACCTGGATGGTGGATGGGTGCTCGTGGGGATGGCATTGAACACTCCTGCCCTGGATGGGTGCTCGTGGGTTTGGCAGCTGAGAGCTGCTGGGCACCAGCCTGGCAGGGGTCTGTGCTTACAGCTGGTCCTGTCCCAAAAGCTTCACTTGCAGGCTGTGGTCTGTAACACTGCTCTGTTCTTGGGGACACAGCCAGGGCCACCAAGGCCTTCAGAGAGATGGAGCATCTCCCCCAGAGGAAAGGGGAAGTGAGAGAGTTGGGATTGTTCAGCCTGGAGAAGTCCTTGGAGTGATCTGACCATGGCTTTCCAATGCCTGAAGGGGACAGGAAAGGGAGAGACTCTTTACAAGGGCCTGCAGTGCCAGGACATGGGGAATGGCTCCCTCTGCCAGGGGCAGGGCTGGATGGGATACTGGGAATTAGGAATTGTTCCCTGGCAGGGTGGGCAGGCCCTGGCACAGGTGCCCAGAGCAGCTGGGGCTGCCCCTGGATCCCTGGAATGCCCAAGGCCAGGCTGGACACTGGGGCTGGGAGCACTGGGACAGGGGAAGGTGTCCCTGCCATGGCAGGAATGGGATGAGTTGATCTTCCAGCCCAAACCATTCCATGGCTCTGTGACTCCTGTGTCTTGGGGAGCTCATGGAGCCCCGAGTTCTCTGGTCCTAGGAACTGTAGCCTGAATGAGTCCCTAAGGATTCCCTCTTGTGCCTCCTTCTCCAGCACATCCCAGAGCAAATGTTTTGTACTTAATAAGAGATCTACCTTCAATATTTGGTATATCTGAATTTCATACTTCATCCCTGGTGGAAACCATGAAGAATAAAATAATGTTATTTTCAGTTTTACTGTAAATTGTTTGAAATATCATACAGATAAATAATCAGGATTTATAATTAATATAGCTATACATTAATATATTAAGATATTGTTAATTACAATATAATTGTCATTATACAGGCACATACATGCAGCTGCTTGGCTGTGCATACAAGTGGGTTGTATGATTATGTGTGCCTATAAATTTGTGACAGCTGCAACATGCTGGTTTCGGGGTAGAAGAACTGGAATTTAAATGCTGAAGAAAATATGCACATGCCTGAGAAACAGGAAGAGCTCAAAGTGCTTTGCATTGAAGAGCCGTGGTGCTTCCCTTAGCCAGGCACGCACAGGAGCCCCCCAGCCAGCTCTGCAGGAGCTGTTAAGAGCAGCATCTCTCATTTTGTTTTCAGTTGTAAACTAACAATCTGCCCATTTGCTTGTCTAAATTCTCCGGTGCTGTAGCAGGAGTGTGGCTGTGCCGTGGGAGCCTGGTGTGAATTGCTGAGGATCTGCCACATCGCATTATGCATTTTTGCTGTTGTTTTAGTGGATAAATTCCAGAGAATGCAATCAGTAATTAGCTGCAATATGGCACACGGGGAGCAGTGAGGAGACACTAACTCGGTGTGAAGGACTCATCTGTAGAACTTCAGAACCTCAGCCCAGTCGTCACCACACACTGAGGGAATTGTTGGCAGTGGTTCCGTGTGCTGTTTGCCAAGAAGGTTCCTTTGGAAGATAGAAATGAATTGGAAATGTGGGGATTCACTGTGATACACCTGCCACAGGTAGGTAGCGTGGGGATGGCCTTGGGTTGGATAGATGAAAAAAATTCCAAGCGTATGTTAAACTGTTCTCCACATGAGTATGTCTCTAATTTGAGCACCACATTTCTAATAAACCTGGCAGCTTCTCCCTTCGTAAGTGACATCTTCATTTTGTTGCTTTCTAGGAGTGGAATGTCTGTCCTGGCTTGGAGGACTCGGCTTCGGTTCCAGGTGTGGGAAGTGGAGGCCAGCTCAGGGGAGGGAGGCTGCTGCAGGAGAGCAGCTGTGTGTGCAGCTGTCTGTCTGTCTGTCTGCACGCTCAGCTCTGGGTAAGTGCACACCTACAGGTGTAGGAACACAAACACGGATTTCCTAAAGCATTCCTAAGTGCATCCTGATTATCCCATCCCTATGAACTAAGATACGAGCCGAGAGGTGAGCCCTGGCTGCTGGCGCTGAGCAGGGGCTGGCCCTGCGGTGTGCCCTGGGACACCGGTGACAGCGGTGGCACCAATGACAGCAGTGACACCAATGACAGCAGTGACAGTGGTGGCACCGGTGACACCAGTGACACCAATGACACCGGTGACACCGGTGGCACCAATGACAGCAGTGACACCAATGACAGCGGTGACACCAGTGACACCAGTGACACCAATGACACCAATGACACTGGTGACACCAGTGACACCAATGACACCGGTGGCACCAGTGACAGCAGTGACAGCAGTGACACCAGTGACACCAATGACACCAGTGACACCAATGCCACCCGTGCCACCCGTGCCCCGATGCCGGCCCCTCCGCAGCCCCGGGGAGCCCGTGCGGTTGCCCCGATGCAGAGCCCAGGGCCGGGCAGAGCGGCCCGCGCTGGGCTCGGGCTCGGAGCGCTGCTGTCTCTCGGCGGTCCGTGCCGGTGCCGGTGCCGGTGCCGTGCCTGGAGCCCCGGCGGTGGTTCCGTGTGACAGGCACAGCCCGGACCCACCGTGCGGGCACCAGGCTGCAGCCCCCCGGCAGAACAGCCGAGCCGGTGTGCGTGGGTGCGGCACAGGGGCAGGTTTGGGCTCGGAGCCCGTCCCCGGGGGCCAGCAGCCAGGAGGAGCCCGTGTGCCCCGCAGCGCAGGAGCCGCCTGCGTGAATTATCCCCGGGACACAAAAGTTATTTCTTCCCCCGGCTTCTCCTGCCTCCATGACCTAGTTACCGGCTCAGCACATGCACGAAGCCACGGGAGAGAAAAGCACATTTCTGTTTGAATGAGACAAGTTGATTACTATTTTAAGCCCCTTATCACGTGAAAGCGTTTCAAGCTCAAACACCGCACTCATCTCTCGCTGGGAGGTAACCATAAAGGCTTCTCCCTCCTCACCCCGCGGCTTGACAGCCCCGCAGCTGCCGGCAGTGGAAATCCCTCGGTGTCTCTGGTGTACCTGCTGTAGTCGCTGCCTTCTCAGCCTCTGCTCGGACCTGAAACAGCAACTCAGCTTGTTTGGAGGGGGCTCTGGAGGTTGTTCTGCCCAATTGGTGCAAGGTGAGGATTTCAGATGGATTAATTTATTCAGTGCCGACTGATTTGCTGCTTTGCTTTGGGACAGAGCAAGGAAAGCCCCGGTGCAGTAAGTGGTGCAGATAAAATGCTGCTTCTTTCTCCTGTCCTTTGCAAGGCAGCTGCAGCCTTTCCACCGAGTCCTGGCTGGGAAGGTTACAGATGTGTTGGAGATGCCAATCCTTGGCTTCAGAGGATCAGGACCTGCTCTGGAGTGCTGGGATGGGGCAGGTGAGGCACTGCCGTGGGGCCCAAGTGCTGCCCTGGGGTCTGGGGCTCTGCTGCTCTCTGAGGATGGGCAGCAGCTCTCAGGCTGCCCTGAGGAGTGCAGGGAAGGAGCTGAGGGACGGGGTCCTTTGGGACAGAGGGACTCAAAGGGATTTTTGCAGCTCTTGCTCAGGGAGGGCCTTAGACCTGCCCCAGTTCCAGCTCTTCCCTGCAAGCTGCTCAGATCGAGGTCAGGCTTCAATCAAAGGTGAGCACGAAGTTTTCTCCCCTGGGACTTCAGCACATGTGTAAAATGGGAGCCATGCTTCAATTCTTGATTAAAATATATGTATTTTATATTTAAGTGCTCCCAAATAGCAGGGCCTTTACTGAGCTCCACAGGGGCTCAGGCTGCAGGAAGAACTTCAGAGCCAGGCTAAGCCTGAGCTCTGTGGTCACCTGTGTGACACACCGGGGCCACCAGCTCTGGGACCCCGAGAGAGCTGTGGCACTGTGATGTCAGTCTTGTCCTGGAGTGGCAGGTCAGACCCAGGAGGCAGGAACACGCACTGTAGTCTGGATTATTTCTTCCTGAGTGCCCCTCGGGGCAGGGCTGGAGCCCGTGGTGTCCTGGCTGGAGCTTGGTCCCCTCCGAGGGCACTGGGGGTGAGCACCCATGCCCAGGCTCCAGCCCAGCCTGGCACCTCTGTTCGGGCAGCGCTGACCCCACGGAGCAGCGCTGACCCCACACAGCAGCGCTGACCCCACACAGCAGAGCTGACCCCACTGACCCCACAGAGCAGCGCTGACCCCACAGAGCAGCGCTGACCCTACCCAGCAGTGCTGACCCCACAGAGCAGAGCTGACCCCACAGAGCAGAGCTGACCCCGCTGACCCCGCACAGCAGCGCTGACCCCACAGAGCAGAGCTGACCCCGCTGACCCCACAGAGCAGCGCTGACCCCACAGAGCAGAGCTGACCCCACAGAGCAGAGCTGACCCCGCTGACCCCACAGAGCAGCGCTGACCCCACAGAGCAGAGCTGACCCCGCTGACCCCACACAGCAGCGCTGACCCCACAGAGCAGAGCTGACCCCACAGAGCAGAGCTGACCCCGCTGACCCCGCACAGCAGCGCTGACCCCACAGAGCAGAGCTGACCCCGCTGACCCCACAGAGCAGCGCTGACCCCACAGAGCAGAGCTGACCCCACAGAGCAGAGCTGACCCCGCTGACCCCACAGAGCAGCGCTGACCCCACAGAGCAGAGCTGACCCCGCTGACCCCACACAGCAGCGCTGACCCCACAGAGCAGAGCTGACCCCACAGAGCAGAGCTGACCCCGCTGACCCCGCACAGCAGCGCTGACCCCACAGAGCAGAGCTGACCCCGCTGACCCCGCACAGCAGCGCTGACCCCGCTGACCCCACAGAGCAGAGCTGACCCCGCACAGCAGCGCTGACCCCACAGAGCAGCACAGCCGAGTCCCGGGGCCCTCTCTGCTCTCAGGGATGTCGCTGCCCTCGGTCCGGGGCAGCCGGGTGACACGGGGGTGCTGTGTCAGGGACAGGCAGCAGCTGTGGGGCCTTTGCCAGAGGCTCTGTGCAAAGGGCACGGGGGAAAGGCCCCTCGGTCCCACAGCACTGCTCCCGTTGCCCTCCGTTGTTCCCAGAGGAGCAAAGCAGTTTGCAGTTGCTCCTGCTTTCCCCAGGGTGCTGCCGGGGATATTTCCGACTGAACAAACATGTTCTCCCCTACAGCCTCTGCTTGTGCTTGCTCTCCCCAGCAGCTGCACATCTGTTCCGTGGCAGTGCTGCGTGTGGAGCCCAGCAGCAGCAGCGATGTCACCCTAACCCGGCACAGCAGAGGGGGACAGCGGGACCCCGCACCTGACGAGGCACACGCTGGCATTCTGGCACAGTGTCACTGACAGCAATGGCCTGGAGCTGGCACACGGTCTGCAGAATACGCCAGGGGGTGAGAGGTTTGTGTTCCTTTTCCAGTGCTCCCGCCCACTGCTGGGGTAAAACCTCTGCAGCCCCAGTCCGTGACACCCTGGGGGGACCCTCACCCCGCAGCTCTCCCTGCAGAGCCTCCTGTGGGAGCAGGGCGGGCAGGGGGCTGTGCCGGAGGGGAGGGGGGCTCCGTGCGTGTGCCGGCGTGTGACACACGCGGCGTGCGACAGCAGGAGCAGCCGGGGAGCGTTTGGCGGTTCTGATGTGCTTTGAAAGCTGTGTGCAGATTCAAATGAGCCAAAGCAACGGGCACAGGTGCACGGCACTAATTCTATATTGCAATTTCATTCAGATAAATTACTCCTGCGAGCTCCTAACAACAGCACATGTTGGCTGGTGTCAGAATTAGTGAACAACTCTGATAACAGGAGCAGCTATTTTTAGTTCGGTGTTATCCCAGTTCAGCCTCCCATCAGGTTGCGTTAGAAGCGGAAGATCCAAATTGGATCCGTGCTGGGCGTTATTTCCTTGGGAGCGTTCCAAGGCGTGTCCTGTGCTCGGGGTGGCCGGGACGGGGGGCGGCTGCAGCAGGTTCCGTGTCAGGGCTCCAGCAGCGCTTGTCACTCGCGCTCGGGCGGTAATCAGCGGAGCCAGGGCAGCCCCGGAACGAGCAGGGCACGGAGCCCGGCAGGGAGAGAGCGGTCCCTGCGGGGCTGGCAGGGCTGGCAGGGGCGTTAGTTATCTCTGCACGTCCCCCGGGACACGCAGCAGGAGCAGGAGCAGGAGCAGGAGGGATGGATGGCCAGGACGCAGCACCGCCTGTCCTGTGCCCTTCCCCGGTGTCACCGGCTGCCGGGACGGGCTGGGCTGGGCTGGAGGGGACCTTGGAGCCCAGCCAGTGGCAGCCCTGCCGTGGCAGGGACAGCGCGCTGTCCCGGGTGCTCCAGCGCTGTCCAGCCTGGCCTGGGCACTGCCGGGGAGGTGGGGACATGCCCGTGTCCTTCCCGTGCGCTCCGCAGGTGTTTGGGTTTATTCCCGGGCAGTCCCACGCCTTTCCAAGGGGACTCCTCTGTCTCGGGGGGTGGTGGGATTTGGGGTGCTCTGTGGGAAGCACAGTTTATCTAATGAAGTCCTGAGCTGTTCCAGACTACAGCAGCTTTTTGGAAACTTCATTTAATAATCTCAATGGTTACCATTTGGAATTATAAAATATAAAGTTTCATTTTCTCCCAAAGCAACTTAAGTGAGGGGAAATGCAATGCAAACACAGAAAAACCCATTTCCTCCTTAGTTTAGAGCACAGAGAATGAGCTTTATAATGATTCTTGAGTTCAATTTCACTCACTCCCTTTTCCAAAATTTTAGATTTTATTGGCTAATAGTTGCTTTGACATTAAGGGTGCTGCTGCAAGCATCTCAATCTATTTCTACCAGTTTTTCTTTGTGGAAAAATTTTATTTCAGCTCCTCATTATTTGAAAGTGATTTGCAGAAAAAGTGCTATTAGGAAAATGAGGCTGATGGCACTTGAGGTGAGTTGAACACGCTGTTAAGCAAATCAGAAATTAGTGTAAGTTTCTTTCATTTGGCTTCATTTGCTGTGGATCAAGTTTGATAATAATGATAAAAACCAGATCAAGCTTTTAAAAATATTTAGTAGTTTCTGTGCCATGAAACTGGAGAAACAAAACTTTGTGTTTGTTTTAAAATTTTAAAATTTTATTTTCTGATCTAAATTGGAATAATTTTAATAATTCTCTTGTCTAATCAAGCCAAAGTGTGGTCTTGTCTGAGAAGAAATATTGAAAGCTGCTGCTGACTGATACTAAATCTATACTACAGAAGAAGGAGAGGGAGAAAGTTCAGAAGGTACTGGAGAGCCCAAGAATGTTCCTGAAACCTCGCTGCTGGGATGCTCTCAAAGGGTTTGGCTGCAGCAGGAGCACCCAGTGGAACACTTTAGCCGCAGAATCCAATGCAGTGTTTACAGGGTAAAGGATCATTTTGTATTTTCTCGAGAGCCTTCCAGCTGTGCTGAGGCAGGAGCGAGCCCTGAGTGCTGTTTGTGTGCCCCAGTTCCTCTCTCTGTGCAGGTTCGCTCCAGCTCTCGTTCCTGTGAGCAGCTCCTGCCTGCCTGGGACGCTCTGGGAGCTGCTGGGAGCTGCTGGGATGCTCTGGGAGCTGCTGGGATGCTCTGGGAGCTGCTGGGAGCTGCTGGGAGGCTCTGGGAGCTGCTGGGAGCTGCTGGGATGCTCTGGGAGCTGCTGGGAGCTGCTGGGATGCTCTGGGAGCTGCTGGGATGCTCTGGGAGCTGCTGGGAGCGGCTGGGAGGCTCTGGGAGCTGCTGGGAGGCTCTGGGAGCTGCTGGGAGCTGCTGGGGGCCGCTGGGCTG
>VWZV01004147.1:110012-129222 GCA_013397155.1 Irena cyanogastra | reverse complement strand
AGCTGCTGGGAGCTGCTGGGATGCTCTGGGAGCTGCTGGGATGCTCTGGGAGCTGCTGGAAGCTGCTGGGACGCTCTGGGAGCTGCTGGGACGCTCTGGGAGCTGCTGGGATGCTCTGGGAGCTGCTGGAGCTGCTGGTCTGAGCAGACTGAGTGCTGGGGCACACGCAGGGGATGGTGCTGCAGCCCCAGCTCCTCCTCCAGGGCCCCAGGCAGGGCCTCAGGCTGGCTCAGAGAGGGCTGCTCGTGAAACAGAGAGCAGGCTTGTGCTCACATTCCTCACCCAAGACAGCCCGGTGCCGAGGGGTTGCTTTGCCTCTGTTTCCTTCCCACCCTTCTGTCGGATGTGATGGGACAGGAATTCTTCCATCTCCTCCTTCAGTGCAAGACGAAATGTACTTTGATTTGAGAATGGGATGTAATTTTAACTAGAATAGTGGAAAGCATGTCACTAGAGTAACAGCTGTAAAATTAGAAGGAAAGAAAACCCCTAAGAGACAGGAAAATAGCTGCTATTAAAGTGATAGAATAATCTTACCCTGTGATGGTGTTCTGCAGCTTGAAGCAGCTCTCTTCAGCTGGTGCCTATCAAACCCTGTCAGGATGGAAGGTGACATTATGAAGTCTCCAGATGTATTTTCACGTCATTTAGGTGATTTGTGTCATTTGATGAATTTCATGTTTGGAAAATCAATGTTCCTCGCTGTGTGTCCCCTTGTGCTTTGCCAGCATGGAGGCTCTGTGCTGGAGGCAGCAGCAGAGGTTTGTGAGAGTGGTCACTTGGTGAGACCCTTTCCCCTCCTGGGGACAGCCCCTGTTCCCTGCCCAGCAGGCTCGGTGTGAGAATCAGTGAGAGCCACGAAGGTACCCAAGGTGAGCCTTCAGTTTTGTTCAGTGACATCTCTGTGTTTCTAAAACACGAGGTGAGGAGCAGAACGAAATGCCAGCCAGAGGGGAGGGCCAGGTCCTGTTCTGCTGGTGGCTCCTGGTGTCAGGGGCAGGGGGACCAGCCCTGCCCCAGCTCAGCCCAGCCCCAGTGCTCCCCTCTCCTCCTGAGAGAGCACAGGTGACCTTCCCTGGCTCCAGGGAACGTTCAGTGCTGCTGAGCTGCGCCCACAGCCTTGGGTGCTGGGGTCAGGGCTGGGCTCTGCCTGCACCAGGCACTCCAGTGCAGTGCCAGGGGACATTTGATGTTGGCAGGTGGGTGTCGTAGTTAGTCCTGTGAAGGTTTAAATGAATTTGTACAATAAGCTGACTTGGAGGGGAATTTTTAAGAGTTCTATTTTAGCTCCAGATGCAAAGTTCAATGGCTTTCCTGATGACCCAACTTAATGCCTGACTTGTTTAGTAAAAAACCCCCATAAAAGTACCATTTAAAAGGAAATGCCTAAATACTTGTATCAGGAATGGTGTTTGATCACAGATAACATGTATTAGGTAATAATAGTGTGCAGCTCTGGGCTGGCTGATTTTCAGCACACCAGTGGTGGGTGGAGGATTTTAACAGCCTCGCTTGAGCTGTGCTTCACAGTCAAGACCACATCTACTGAAGAAAATATGCTCCATTTAAATAGTCCAAATGAATAGATTTGGTCCCTTATTGTAATTTAACTGAAGTTTTGAAATGTGTCTTTGTTATTCCAAAAAGGGAGAGCAGTATCAATAACTCAGAAATGTGACATTGCATAATTAAGCATATTTCTGGCTGTATCCATCTATCTAGCTGTCTATCAAACCCCGCAGCTTTCCTTCCCTGGAACAGCAGAAGGCTGCCAGTGCTTTCCACGCCAACGTGTTGGAAACCTTGGCTGGGCCCCTGCCATCGTAAGCTGGTGGGTGGGAGGGAAGGCACAACAAATTTGGTGCCGTGGCTTTACTGCCAGAGAACTGAAGGAGATGAAGTTTGTCAGCCCACTTTTGGGGAAAATAACGTGAAGATATTTAGAAGAAGTGAATTAAAACTCATCATCCTGAGCTGCCTCTTGCAGGGAGGTGTTTCCCATCCCTAGAGCCGAGCTCTCCTGCCAGCTGCTGCTCCTGCAGGGTGCAGAGGGGGCAGAGGTGCCTCGCTGCCGATTCTGGGGTGCCCAGGGTATAAATCCCATCCTTATGGGGAGGGAGCATCACGTGGGAAACACAGAGAGGTTTTAGGGGCAGGTCAGGTTCTGGGGCTGAGGCTGAGTGGGATGAAGGCACAGCCTGATTCTGGTCACAGTGCTGGTGCTGCTGCAGTTGTGTGTCCCTGAGCATCCCCTGTCAGCGGGGCCCTGCTCTCCGTGCAGGGCTCGGAGGTGGAGATGGTTCCAAGAGCTGCTGAAATGGTTAAAGTGGGGTGGGATTTATGAGGAAATAGGAAAGAATTGAGTACGTATTTCCTGGCTGAAGGATGACTTAGGGGAAGGATGACTCTTTCTGAGCATTTCAAAGCTACAAACACCGAGGGCTGGAAGGTCCACGCAGCGTGCCGCAGGCAGGATTGCTCAGAGTAACATGATGATGCTCTGGAAAAGGAAATGCAAATGCTGCTGAGACCACTTGATCAGGGTTAGGTGTAAAGGAAAACCCAATTCTAATGGCCTGGAGACGACAGGGATGTCTGAGAACTGTGGAGACCCTTTTTTATCTCCAGAGTTTTGATTCCTGAGCCTTTGCATGGAGAGCTTCTGCTTTCAGAAAGGTGGCCAGCTCTCCCTTCCCTGGAGGGACAGGAATTCTGAATTAGATACACTGAAGGAAATGGAGATCAGGCTGAAAGGTTGCAGTGGATTTAGTCTGGTTTTGAGGTTATTTTGTTCTTGGTTTTTTTTTTTTTCTTTTCTTTTTTTTTTTTTTTTTTTTCCTGAAGCCAGTGGGATTTTTCCATTGCATTCCAAGGTTCTGGAATTAAACCTGCCGTGGGGCCCTCCCTTAAGCAGTTTGTGTTTTTCCCTTCTTTTTCCTTAAATCTCTGCAGCCCCCGGGGAGCCTTGCTGCACTTTCCCCACGTCCCCTTCCCTGTGTGCAGGCCCTCGGTGGTGCAGTGGTTGCCCTCGGTGGTGCAGTGGTTGCCCACTGTGGGCAGCAGCAGTGGCCTGGCTGCCAGCCTGGGCCAGCGACAGGGCTGGGCAAGAGAAGCCTGCCTGTGCAGTGACAGAGGGAGGCAGAAGGAGGATTCTGCTGGAAACAGCTCTGTGCAGCTGAAATTGGGTGTATTTCTGTTGTCTTTAGAAAAATGAAGCTCCCGGTAGCAATCCTGCAGCTGAACAGAATTGTCAGCAAATGACTTCGGTTCCGGGGCTTTGGTGCCGTTTTTCCTGAGCTGTCCATCAGGTGAGCAGTGAATCTTTGCGTGCCCAGTCGAGGTGCTGAGATCCAAGTCTGTCCTGGAGCAGTGTCTCTGACAGCCCTCTGATGGTGACAGAGCTGTGGAGAGGAGAGCCCGTGCTGATGGAGCTGATGGATCCTGCACGGGCACCACGACCCCGCTGCCACCCACCCTCATCACCTCCTGTCAGATGTTCAGTTACTCTGACAGCGTCCCAAATTCCCTAAGAGCTCTGTTTGGTCTTAGAAGATTAAAGGGTGGCAACTATTTTCAATATGATTATCATCATTATCTCTGGGAGATTTTATACTTCAGAAGTCAAAGTCATAATAGCCCAACTCACTGCAATTATTTGCAAATTGCCTTAATGTATTTTCCAGAAGCTCTTTTGGCACTTTGTAATTTATTTATTTGCTAAGCCAATAACACATTAAAATGCTAAAATGTCCCAGAACCTCTGTGAAGCCAGTCTGGTGGAAGCTTGCGTGGACATTGCCAGCAGCCCCTCTAGCCACCAGTGACCCCACTCTGTTTTTGTTAAAATTCCCCTTCTTGGTGCTCTCTCTGATAACACACCTTGAAGGACTTCCCCTTTTTTAGTTGAAACTAAAGATAATTTGTTAATTGTTGCAGTAATTTTCCATGCTGATGAAAATGCTTATGAAAACGTAAACCAACAGAAAAAATATTCAGACACAAAAAAATGCGCAATTTCTCAAACAATGTGATTTTTTTCTAGAGGCATGTTTTGAAGCGGAGTTCTGGATGTGCCAAGGGCTGGAAATGCTGCAGTGTCAGAGGCAGGAGGGCTGGCTGTCACTGCTGTGACAGTGTCACTGCTGTCCAGTGGCTCTGCTGCAGGAGCCGAGGGTCTCAGAGAGCAGCTGGGCACAGCTGGTGAGCTTTGGGTCCCGGCCCCATCTGTTCCCTTTCTTGTCCCTGCTGGTGAGGACAGAGCAAGAGCCACGGTGCCCCGTGCATCCCACTGAAGCCAGCCCAAAGAGCTTCTGGAACACGCTCAGCCAGTGCTGCAGAGTAATTCACAGACCGGGAGTTGCACAGCAATAATTGGGAGTGATGAGGAGACCACGGCAGAAATGGTAAATAGCTTGCAGGCATTTTGGGAACAGAAAATGAGGCTAAACTCATTGAATAAATTAATTGCTATGGATTATTCTCTTAGCTTTAATCTGCTGCCTGCTGAAGGAAGTCTGTGCAAATGGCAGAGCTGGTCCGTGGCTTTCATGTAGAGATGGGGCTGCTTCCTGCTGAACAGAAGAGAAAAGAGGCTGAAGGGAATTTGCTGGGTTGTAAAAGTCTATCTCGCTTGTATTGCAGTGTTCACCTTCACAGTTCTACTTGCCCTTTGGGAGGGGGCAGTTTTGTAATCCCATTTTATTAGTGAGCAGCAGATGGAGGTCCTGCAGGGAGGAGAGGTGGTTTTTCCCAAGGCCACGTTGTCTCTGGCAGAATCCAGGTTGCAGTTTGGGACTTTGCAGTTCTTGGATGATGTGATATTTTTCTTGTGATATTTTTCTCTTTGAAGACTTCCCCTTTCTGCAAAAACATCTGTACTGGAGGCTGAACAAAACAACCCTGAGCAGATTTGAGACTTTACTAGTGAAAATTTAGAGGAAAAGGAGGAGTGAGGAGCCACATCCCCCAGCCTGTTTTCGAAGATCAGTTCTAGTAAAGAGGAATTATATTTTAAGAACCAGACAGATTGTCTCAGATTTACTATCTTAGAGGCCAGCAGTGAAGGTGAAGTATTTTTCTGTCAGGACTACAACTGCCTGACAGGGTCTTACCGTTACCAGGAGAAATGACCCTGATTTAGAAAAGATCTGTTCATTTGTAAGCAGCTGTTGCTTTTTAATAGCACAGCTCTTTCTTACAGCTATTAGTAGTAATAAAAATAAAACTAAGGCCTGTGTCTTTACTTGCATGAAATTTGTGATTTAAAATGAAGCTTGGAGAGCCTTTAGACCAGTCCTGGGATTTTATAAGCTGCTATTGGTGATTTATGTGGGTGGAGACCACAAAACCTACCAAGTTCTGCGCACAAGCCGTTTGTCAGGTTTTAGCTTCTGGCAGCCTTTTGTCCCTCCTCAATCTCGTGCCTGCAGTGACATCTTGGAGCCTGGAGTGTCTGGTGCCAGCTGAGGCCGAGCTCTGTGCTGCTGGCGGGGCCCAGGGCGTGTCCTGGGCTCAGCCTGTCCTCAGCTGCAGCTCTGGCTCTGCTGCCCTGGCACCCCCTGGCTCTGGTATTCAGGGTTCCAGGAGTTCTCCCGGTTCAGCCCCGGCCCCAGGGAGCTGCAGAGGAGCTGGGAGGAGCTGGGAGCTTTGCTGGGTGGGGCACTGTCACCCAGCTGGCTTTAGCAAATCCGCCCAGTTTATCAAAATAGACTTTTCCCCTCCTTTGATGGAGTTTAACAGGGCAGAGCAAAGCTGCAGATGCTCACAGTGCCCGTGAGGAGGGCAGCAGGAGGCGTGGTTAGCCCAGCACAGGGGAGCCCAGGCTCTGCTCTCCGTGCTCTCCTCCCAGACACGAGGTGACCCCGAGGCTGCCCTGGCACACCTGAGCCTGAGCCTGGCACACCTGAGCCCTGGGGGGGAGCCTGGCACACCTGAGCCATGGGGGGAGTCTGGCACACCTGAGCCCTGGCACACCTGAGCCTGGCACACCTGGGCCCTGGAGGGAGCCTGCTGTGCCAGGAGCACATCCCATCCTCAGGGCATGGGCAGGGACTGGGGCTGGTTTGCTCTTTCAGGGGCCTCTTCATTCTCCTTTTCTGCGTCAAACATTGACCGAGAATCAAAGTTTTTGCCTTCCCTTGAAACGACACCGCCATACAGAAATCAAAATACGTGTCTTTTCAGGACGTGCCCGAAGCCATAAAAGGGGTTGTATGCAAAATCAGACGAGATAAATCAGAATCCTTTTCTCCCTGTTTGGGAAGGTTAAACCTCCAGCAGCAATGGCAGCGACACATCGTGCTCCATTCTGCAGACATAATGTCAGTCTTTTATTTTAATATACAATGCAGCTCACCCTAAATTACATTTTCTTCTTTTAATTTATTTTCATGAAAACGATAGCATGGCATAAATCATCTTGTGGAGGTTGCTGGGTTATTTGCATTTCAGAGGTTGATTTTAACTTTGTATTATAAAGGAATTTGCCACCGAGAAGCTCTGGGAGGCATTAACTTGCAGTGATGGTGGTTCTCCAAAGGTGATGAATGACGTTCATTTGGCTTAGGACAAACAGCCTCCAGTTTGTGTCTTTCGAAAAAAACTTGTCGGAGACAAAGAGTGAAAGCCAGTGAGTGATGCTTTCATCTCTGGAATGAATCCCTCCCGGAAAAGCAGGGTGTTTGGGGAAGGCTGCTCAGCACAGTTCCTGCGATGAGCTCTGCCCCGTGGAGGGGCCACTGGCTCTGTGCCTCCCAGAAGGGAGGGCGTTGGAGAATTCCTGGCCTGGACGGGGGCTGAGGGGCTGCCCCAGACTGGGGGATCCTCCTGGGGGCCCTGCTGGTGCTCTGCCCGTGCTTGGTGTGCTCTCTGCTACAGCACTGCTTAATGCCACCTGGCAGAGGGCAACTGGAAGCCTGGGAGGCTTTAATGAGTCTTCAGATGTCTATTTTCTGCTAAGAAATGTGGCAAGAAGCTCTGTCTTAAATTCAGTACAGCATGGAATGCTCAGGGAATGAAACAGCGGAGTAAAACGTATTTTATTAGCGATGAACTGAGGCTGCACATGAAAGAACCCTTTAAATATCTGACATGTTAAATGCATTATTTTCCCTTCAGGAGAGAAGGAGTCAAAGGGACGGGGCTGATGAACTGTGCTCATTAACCTGAGTGATGGGAATGGTATCGACGGTGGGGCTGTGCAGACTTCAAACACGGCTGGGCTGGGAGCCCTGCTCCGCAAAAAAGGTGGAATTACTTCAGCCGCTGGTGCGAGGTCTGCAGCGAGAGCCTCATCTGCAGGTGAGTCAGGAGTGAAACGGGTCAGAGCTGAAAACAAAGCAGTGAAACACAGCCACGGAGGGGGCTGCAGAGTGTCAAAGCCAGCCCTGCTGCTGGAGTGAGTCCGTCTGCTCCTGAGCAGGGACTACCCGCAGCTCTCTAAAACACGGGGAATTCCCTTCCTGCTCCATTAGCATAAAACCATGGCATGGTTTGGATTGGGAGTGACCATCCCATCCCATTCCCCCCCTGCCATGGCAGGGACACCTTCCCCTGTCCCAGGCTGCTCCAAACCCCATCCAGCCTGGCCTGGGGCACTGCCAGGGATGCAGGGGCAGCCCCAGCTGCTCTGGGCACTGAGCCGGGGGTTTGTTTTCTATCAGAGGTTTTTGTGTTTGTCACAGGGACTGTTGTTGCCCATTCCAAGCAAGAGCAGACACATCACACTCAGAGCTGCAGGAGAGTATTAAAGCCCAGGAGCTCAGCAGTGTCTGAATGCATTGCCCATATTTTAGACAAAAACTTAATGTTCTACATGTCTTAACATTGCACATATCATTGGCTGGCTCTAAAATTGATTCACGAGGTTGTCACAAAGGAAGGAGTCTCAAATCTGTAGGAGTTGAACCTGTGTGCCTCACTGTGGGAAGCACGGGCAGTGAGTGCCAGTGTGCAACCCTGCTGTGCCCCTGGCCAGGGAGGTGCAGGGCACTTTAGCTCACCCTATAAACCAGTGCCCCCCTCTGCTCTGGCACAGCCATGTGGTTCACAGGTTACTGTAGAGCATTCACAGAGATGCAGCTGCTATTTTCCTGTTTTTGTAGTTTATTTTTAAGGTAGAATTAATATGCACTGAATTGACGTAGATGCAGTTTTGTACTTTCTGCTGCCTGGGGCTGCTCAGTCTTTGATCTGATCAGCTCTGGCAAACTCAGCTGGTTGGAGGCTGGTCAGTGCTCGGGTGAGGAGGGGTTTCAGGTGAGTTTTGTGTTGCTGTGAGGAATTGTTTGTGATGAAAGTGGCACTTTCTGCAGTGAGTGCTGGGCAGATGCCAGGGAAGGGCCAGGGAAGAGCCCTGCAGGATCCCCAGGGCTGCACGGGGCCCTGCTGCAGGATCCCCAGGACACTGCTGCAGGATCCCCAGGGCTGCACGGGGCCCTGCTGCAGGATCCCACCAGGCACGGTGCACTCCTGGCCAGCAGCAGTGTGGGTCAGTGCTGCACTCAGAGCTCTCAGTGTCTGCTGTCACCGGCCCTGCCCTGTCCCTGGGCTTGATTCACGAGAGTTGGTTCAGAGCCTGCCCGGGGCAGGGGCTCAGAGCCCCGGGGTGCTGCTGGGGGTGCCAGTGGGTGCACAGAGGAGCTGGGACAGACCAGGTAACCCTGGAATCTCTGTTCACTCCCGCTGCAAACACGGCACGGGGCATCTCAGCCTGCTGGAAACAGGAATCTTACAGTGACCATTCCAAGTATCAATATGGATATATTTTAATCTAATGGCATTACAAAGAGGCTCTCATCCACCCAATTTCACCTTTCCTAATTGAACTAAACCAGGAAGATGCTTGAAAGTCACCTGCCTCTGGATTGCACTTCCAGGCGTATTGGAAGGAAGGAGTTCCAGCTTATGAGATCCAGCATTTCCTAGAGAAGGGACCTGGCAGGGTGGGCAGGCCCTGGCACAGGGTGCCCAGAGCAGCTGGGGCTGCCCCTGATCCCTGGCAGGGCCCAAGGCCAGGCTGGACATTGGGCTGGCAGCAGCCTGGGACAGTGGGAGGTGTCCCTGCCATGGCAGGGGTGGGATGAGATGAACTTGAAGGCCCCTTCCCACCCAAACCATGCTACAGTTCCAGGATTCCGGGATTTCAGTCTCATTCCAGTCAGCCTGATGTCCCGCAGGTGCTGTGTGACTTGGCCATCCTGTTCGGGTGCTGCGGGATCCTCCAGCAGCAGGGGTGCCAGCGAGTGACCCCAGAACATCCCCCGGTGCCCCTCACTGCCCGACCCATTGGCAGCGGCAGGGCTAAAGCTGCCTCGCTGGGATTTAGCAAATGACTATCCGGTTGTTTAGTGTATAAACGCTTCTAATTGATGTGGAAATGGGAGGCGTTTCCTCCCATTCCTTAAAGAAAACATGCTGTGAATTATCACTTAACATTCGCGGAAAAAGCAGATTTTAAGCAGCGTAACACAATAAAAGGAACAATCTTTCCTCTGTGTGAGCACGCACGTTTTCCCTACTTGCAGTTTAATGAAATGCCGGGGTCTTGAAATTCCTGTGAGGCTTGAAAGTGGTGCAGCTTGCCTGAAGAGAAATTGGGGGTTGTTTTTAGAGCTTTTAGAACAACTTTGTGCAGCTTTCTGCTGATTTGTCTCCGGAATCTCAGCAGTGTGGTGACAGTGCCGTGTCCCTGGCTGTCCCCAGGATGGCAGCTGTGCCGAGCCGGGCTCGGGGAGCTGCCCTGGGGCTGCCCTGCCCTGGGGCTGCTCCTGGAAGGAGCCAGAAGAGCTGGGAGGCTCTTCCTCCCAGGAGGGAGGTGATGGAGAGCCCCCGGGAAGGGTGTGACGCTGCCTGAGGTATCGGGTGTTCGAGTGGGTCGGGGGAGCAACAAATGACTTCTAAGCTAAAGAGGAAATAAAGCGATGAAACAAGAGCAAAAACCAGCCCGAAATGTTTATCAGTGCACGTGGCACAGCTTCTGTGAAGCCCCGTTTGTTTGTTAGTTTGGTGGCAGTGCTGGAATGTTGCTTTTGTCTCTTCCCTCTTTATCCCTGCGTTGCACAGTAACGGATATTCCTTAATTAGAGAAACAAGTTTCAAAGAGAAGGCTGATTCCTTGCCAAAGCATTCTTTCACACCTGGCGGATGGACCCCTTTTTGCTAGAGCCCGAATTTTTTTTGGAAAAATTGTGTTCCAGCTGCAATTCCTGCATAATCTCCAGAGGAGTGAGGGTAGGGAGCTTAAGAAGAAATCTCTACAGTAACACACGGAGAAACACAACCTGATAACTCTGACAGATTGATGGCTTCTTCCTGCGCTTAAATCTTTATAGATTAGCAGGTCCGTTTCCTTTTCATGGCTATGTTGGTTAGCACTGCATGATCTAGCCTAATCTGTGTGGGAAGTTATTTATCCAAGGGCTGTGGGGCATTTATACCATTCACTTGTCACCGAGAGTAATGGAGAGGACAGGTAAGATAATTCCAGCTGTATTAAGGGCTGAGAGATGACTGTTTGTGTTTTGATAATGGCACACTCAGAGTGAAGGATCTGAAATGGTTTTGTAACATATTTGCTGAAAACACCCATTTAAAACGTGTTTTGTTCCTTTTATTCCTCTGTTTCATGAGGGTGCCTGGGGTTGCTCTTGGAGAAGGAGACATCAATTGCCACTTGGGGTGGCTCAAGAGGCTTGGGAGGAAAGATGTGAGTGCCTGGGAGTGTCCTGCTCGCCGTGGTTTGCTCCAAGCAGTCCCAAAACAGAGGTTCCCAGTCCCCCTGTGGTGATGGGGACACGGCACTGGGCAGGGGGCACTGGGCAGGGGGGATGCTGGGGGATGCTGGGGATGTCCCTGGGCAGGGGGCACTGGGTTATGTCCCTGGGCAGGGGGCACTGGGCAGGGGGCACTGGGTTATGTCCCTGGGCAGGGGGCACTGGGCAGGGGGCACTGGGTTATGTTCCTGGGCAGGGGGCACTGGGCAGGGGGGATGCTGGGGATGTCCCTGGGCACGGGCAGCACCGGGGCTGTTCCCAGGGACACAGGTGGGTGACAGCTGAGCTCAGTGCCAGCCCTTGGAGTGGCTGATCTCCGGAGCCCTGTCCCGGCCCTTGCCCTGTGGCAGCTCCTTTGCAGGCCAGGCTCTGTTTCAGAGCTGCTGTTTCCTATCCAGGCACCAAAGGAGCCTTTCCTGCCATCCTGCTGCTTCGCCAGATGTTCTCCATTTGCTGCCTGTGCAGTGATTTCTCCTCTCTAGGCATCCTGTGACTGCCTTCATCTCGCTGATTTCACAGCACTCCCACGGCATCAAGAGCACTCTGAATTCTGGTCCCGTCCTCCAGAGCTCTCACAATCACTGCCAGCCTCCTGGCACCCACAGATGCTGTCAGCATCTCCTGTGCTCCAGCCCAGAGGGAGCAGCAGCTCCCCGAGGTCCCCATCAGCCTCTCTCATTGTCACAGGGGACACCAGTGCCCGTCCTTGGGCTGGTGGCGGTCAGTGGGCTTCATTCTGACCCTAGGAGATTTCATTCAGACTGTGCTGTCGGAGTGTCCCCTGTGGGTGTGTTTGAGGAGCACCTGCTCACCGTGACACACCGTGTGTCACATGCCCTTGGTGATGGCCGTTTGTCCCCCAGGACCTTCTCTCCCCCCGTGCCCTCCACTTCCCTGAGCAAGCCCTCCGTAAGTTGCATTTTAGTTTTATTATTTATTCTCGAGAAATTGATAAACTTCTGCTGGCTCTGTCTCCTGGGCCACCATCTAATCTTCCAGGTGATGACAACTTGATTGGTGAACAATAGATTCCAGTCTCTTCCCAGCTGCTGAATGGAGCTGTAATTTCTAAATGCATGCTTGAGGAAGGAACAGAGCTTGTCCTTCTCCAGGGGTTGGTCTTTAATCAGCCCAGTTGTCTTTTCAGTATTGAAAACTTCGTTTCATTGTAATATTAAAAAAAAAAACCCAAAAACCTGGAAATGAGCTATTTACCTTGTATTAGTGTATAGATTAGGGCCCCAATGTTTTGGGTGCTGCAGCAATCCTTTAAGTGATCTTCTCTGCTCTGGAAAACTTTAATGTTAAGCAGGCAAGGTAAGCAACTGAAAGGACTGGAAACAGACACCAGGGGATTAAGTGAATTGCTGAGGCATAGATCAGTGTCACGATGGAGATTAAAAGTCAGTCTCTCTGAAATCCAGAAAAAAACTTTGCTGCTGCTCTGACAGCTTTTTTTTTGATGGGCTGTGGAAAATGAACAGAAAAATGAAACTGGTCCCTTGAAAACATTCCAAGTTGAAGAATAACATGAAATGTAATTTTTATAATTTCAGATATGGAGATTTTAAAAATTCACTAAAATCCCAATAAGAACTCTGAGAACAGGTGGTTTTTTTTGTTATTCTGTATTTGTACTTTCAATGCAGAAACTTGTCTCATAATGTTAGCAAAAAAAAAATACTTGGAGAAAGCTGAATTTCACCTTCCTCCATTATTGTGGATACAAACAAAAAGTGGTTATGAATCACTTTTCCTTGATAGAATGAATTTATTTGTCCGTATGGAAATGTGTTGGGTGAAGTGATTCAACCAATTATTAACCGATTATTGCTTGTGGGCAGTAACGTTACAGCAGTTCTGCTGCAAATACAAACAGAGCCAGAGTACCTGTAGGTTGTCACCACCATCGTTTCCCAGGATCTCCTCTTTTGACAAGATAATGGAGCTGGTACAGTCCAGACTTTCAAGCACAGAGGGAACAGAGGCCAGGGGCATGGCCAGGGGACATCAAGGTGGCTTTCGGGTGGCCTCGCCCCCGGCTGCCATGCCCATCCCCTGGCACTCTCCCGCACTTGCCTGCTACCATCTTGCTTTACCTCCTTCCTCATTCTCCTTTTTCCTTGCACAGCTTGTCCTTTGCCGCTCAGGGTATAAATTCTGCCTTCTGCAGTTTCCCGACCTGCCCCTTACGCTCCTAATCACCAAACACGGCTAGGCCGGCAGCCGCTTCCCCCCATCGCCGCCCCTCCGCCTGCGGAGCCGGGGTGCTCCTAAAATAGCCCCGTTTTCCTGCCTGAGCGCCGTCTGTGGCATTCGCAGCCTTTCGGGGAGCGCTGCCAGGCTTCGTGAGCCGTACATCATCCCCGTGCTCGCCCGGCTCCCCCGTTTGTCACCGCGCCGGGGGCAGCTGCAGCCCTCGCTCACGGGGCCGGGGATTTGTTCTCGCTCTGTGCCTCATCCTCCTCTCCCCGCTCTGTCAGGCTCGGTGTTACCGGCGGTCCCGGGCAGTGACAAATCCCCGAACCCGCGCGGCCGTTCCGCCGAGGCTGGGGACGGCAGCTCAGTGCGGGAAGGAGCGCAAGCAGAGGAGACACTCGTGCTGCTCCTGCAGAGGCGCAGCAGCGGGGAGCAGCATCCTCTGAATCCCGGCGGAGCTGGAGGCGGGCTGCTGCTCCACAGGTGCCTCCGATCGAGCCCGGAGCCCGAGCAGCGGGAGGAGGCGAGGGCTGGCCCAGGCAGCGGGAGCGAGCGCTGGGAATTCGGGTCATGGGGAAAGGATGGGGGGCCGAGAGCTGCGCTGCTGCCCGGGCTCGGCACCCGCTGCTCGGGGACAGCGCTGCCCCGGCTCCCGGGCCGGGATGGGCTGCGGGGGGACATCGCCTGGGGACACGGGGACACGGCCGGGATGGGCTGCCCTGGGGGACATTGCCTGGGGACACGGCCTGGGGACACGGGGACACGGCCGGGATGGGCTGCGGGGGGACACGGCCTGGGGACACGGCCTGGGGACACGGGGACACGGCCGGGATGGGCTGCGGGGGGACACGGCCTGGGGACACGGCCTGGGGACACGGGGACACGGCCGGGATGGGCTGCGGGGGGACACGGCCTGGGGACACGGCCTGGGGACACGGGGACACGGCCGGGATGGGCTGCGGGGGGACACGGCCTGGGGACACGGCCTGGGGACACGGGGACACGGCCGGGATGGGCTGCGGGGGGACACGGCCTGGGGACACGGCCTGGGGACACGGGGACACGGCCGGGATGGGCTGCGGGGGGACACGGCCTGGGGACACGGCCTGGGGACACGGGGACACGGCCGGGATGGGCTGCGGGGGGACACGGCCTGGGGACACGGCCTGGGGACACGGGGACACGGCCGGGATGGGCTGCGGGGGGACACGGCCTGGGGACACGGCCTGGGGACACGGGGACACGGCCGGGATGGGCTGCGGGGGGACACGGCCTGGGGACACGGCCTGGGGACACGGGGACACGGCCGGGATGGGCTGCGGGGGGACACGGCCTGGGGACACGGCCTGGGGACACGGGGACACGGCCGGGATGGGCTGCGGGGGGACACGGCCTGGGGACACGGCCTGGGGACACGGGGACACGGCCGGGATGGGCTGCGGGGGGACACGGCCTGGGGACACGGCCTGGGGACACGGGGACACGGCCGGGATGGGCTGCGGGGGGACACGGCCTGGGGACACGGCCTGGGGACACGGGGACACGGCCGGGATGGGCTGCGGGGGGACACGGCCTGGGGACATCGCCTGGGGGACAGGGCCAGGATGGGCTGACCAGGAGGAGTGGCCAGAATGGAATGTCCAGGAGGACACAGCCAGGATGGGCTGTCCTAGGGGACAGGGCCAGGATGGGATGTCCAGGAGGACACGGCCAGGATGGAATATCCAGGAGGACACAGCCAGGATGGGCTGTCCTAGGGGACAGGGCCAGGATGGGATGTCCAGGAGGAGTGGCCACAGCGCCGTTTCTGCCTCTGAATATTCCCTCTTCTCAGGCTGCCATCCTCCAGCAGGGAAGGNGGGGACACGGCCGGGATGGGCTGCCCTGGGGGACATTGCCTGGGGACACGGCCTGGGGACACGGGGACACGGCCAGGATGGAATATCCAGGAGGACACAGCCAGGATGGGCTGTCCTAGGGGACAGGGCCAGGATGGGATGTCCAGGAGGAGTGGCCACAGCGCCGTTTCTGCCTCTGAATATTCCCTCTTCTCAGGCTGCCATCCTCCAGCAGGGAAGGAAGTGCTTCCCTGCAGAAACCTTTTCTGTGGAAAAAGGGCATTCATTTGACAAGCCAATTTGCCATTGAAAAAAAGTCCTGACCTTAAAAAATTAATTAGTTTTGTAGGTTTGCTGGAAGTTCTTTCCTAAGTCCGGCACTGGCTGAGTCCACTGGGATCCTTCCTTTGACTCGAGCAGGAGTTCAAGCAAATCTTCTGTCACAAAAATAACTAGAATCAATACTCAGACTTCATCCTAGAGAATGGGAAGTGTGATCATGTGGTAACTGCAATTTTCACCCCTGATCTACTTTTTACATTGTCAGAACTGATGAAGCATTTTATGGGAGGAAAGAGAAAAACCAACAAATCAGGGAGTATTCCCCTAGGCTGATGAGTGCATGTGGTGTGATAAACTGCTGTTATTAATCTCAGTTGGGGGCAAATAATGGCTTCAGAGTGGGAAAAAAGGCCAGGAAAACAACCCCCAACCTCTTGGGAAAATTTCCTGAACATAAAATCGAAATAATGGCAGTTGTTCCATGAGGCTTTGTGTGTAATGGTCCAAGATACTCCCAGGCACCCAGTGAGGGTTTGGGTGCAATTACTTCTGTATATTAAAAATAGCACTCGGTGCCAAAGCATCACATGGCAATATTTACAATATTGACACGTTGTTCGTTTGTGTGTCCAGGACAGGCCTTGGAGGGATGCTGCCATGGGGTCTGGCTGGACATGTATAATTAATTTAATCTTAAATCAATTTACAGTATCAATAATGGAGCACTTCTTAATGGGCTTTCGACTGGTGAGTGTCAAGGCAGATTGTGCAGCCTGGGGGGAAGGAGAGGAGCAGCTCCCTCCTTGCCTAAGCTCCTTGTGGATCATGAATAAATCATTCTCTCTAGCTGGCAACTCCTTCACACTGCTCTAAGAGTTCTGGAGTAACTTCCTTCTAACTTAACTTGTGCCTGAACTTTTAAAGCAGCCTCACCCTCTAAAGAAAAAGCCCCTCATTCATGTGCTGCCCTTAGCTTTTGTTACAGGAGCAGAATAGCAGAAACCTAGAATCTAGAGCTGTAGAATCCTTTGGGTTGGAAAGGACCTTTAAGATCCTCCAGTCCCAGTGTTACCACCGGGGTCTGTGCACAGGCTGGGTGAGGCTGTGCTGCTGTCTGAGACCTCTCATTCACCTTCCCAGCTGAGTTCCATTGCATTTCAAGGCCACGGGAAAATGACTTTTGCTGCTCCTTCCATTTCATATTCATTCATCATTTCCATATGGAAACTACGCAGAGTTGTGCCATGTGTTATTCAGCACAGCCACAGAAAGCTGCTAAAGATAAAAATTGATTTTTTTCTCAGAACCAGAAACGAGGAGCTGTTTCTTGTCACGCTTCAGGAGAGTGAAAAGTAGCACGGGCTCAGACCCGTGGGCTGCAGTTTTCCCATTCCTCGTGTGTCCTTGAGATAGCAGAAAGTTTTCTTGCTCATGCTGGATTGAAAGTGGGAGCTTTTGAAGATTTTCTTGGGAAAACAACAAAAAAAGATGGTTGGTGTAGAGCCAATGACTCAATGTGAGGTGATGAGCAGGTTTTTTGCAAATTGATTCTGTTGTGGTTTAGTAGCAGCAGCCTGGCTGTCAGGAGCTGAGTGACACTGGGACCAGGGGCAGGTCTGGCTGGGTTTGGCGTTTCCCTGCTGCCAGCCCGGGGTCCAGCAGGGCCAGGGGGGCTCTGGCTGGGGCTGTGCTGGCTGCAGCCAGAGAAGGCTCAGGCATCACTGACGGATCCCTGCTGTCCTCACCGTCAGCAGGTCTCTTCTTCAGCTGAGCCTGCTCCTCCTGCTTAGAGGAAAGCACTGGAGGCCCCTAAACACGAGGGTCTGGGATGCCTTTCCTCAGTGAGGAAGTTTGGTTTTCCCAGACGCCGAGCCTGGCTCCCTCTCAGTGCTTCCTGCAGAGGGCTGGGCCGGAGCAGAGCTGGCTTTGGGTGCGGGTGGAGCAGCTCTGTCACACACAGCAGGTGTGTTCAGGGCTCTGCAGGAGCAGCTCCTGCTGCAGAGGGGAAGTGATCTGAGCAGCCCAGCTGTTTTGTGGGAGCCGTGCTTTGGAGACCTGCAGCTTCAGCCGTGTCTTTTCAGAGCCCTGTGGCAATGAATCCCCGGAAAGCCTGGCGTTCCTTCTGCAGGACAGCTTCCAGCCGTCCCCGAGGGGATGGCTCCGCTGGGGGGGAGTTCTCTTTTACCTGCAGCAGTGGCACAGTGGCTGCTGAAGTGCCAGGCCACCAGGGTGGCACCAGCCCAGGCTGGGGATGGTGGCCCGGCCACCCGGGTGGCGCTGGTGTCACCATCAGCCCCACAGCCTTGGTCCTGGGCACCTGGCAGGAAGGGGCTGGTCCAGAAGCAGGCTGCAGGAAAGCCCAGGGGTGGCTGCAGGGGGACAGCTGCACCGGTGTGTTTTCCCAGCTCAGTATATTGTTTGTGGGTTGATAAGGAGTTTTAAAGGCACTTTTTTTTCATGGGAATGAAGGTGGGGAGCAGTGACGACAAAAGGTGGGTGGTGAGTGCTTCTCACGGGTTTCCAACACAGCCAGTTCCTCCCTGCAGCACCCTGCTCTGGGGTTCCAGTCCTGCATCAACAGCTGAGGTTGCTGCTGGGGAGGAGGATGAGGAGGGATGGAATTGGCAGCGCTGGTTCCACATTTGGACTCCTTCATCTTAAAGGTCTTTTCCAGCCTAGAACGGTTCTGTGATTCTGTGGCTGTGCCATGGCCAGGGAGGGGTCTGGCAGCAGCAGGCCCTGCCTTTCCAAAGCTGGAGCTTTCTCACGCTGCGTGTGGGAGTTCAGCTCCCCCGAGGGCGGCTCTGCTGGGTTCTGGGACTGGCAGCCTGTGAGAACAGCCTGGATCACACTTACAGATCAGAGCTGCCACGGGCCCGGCAGGGTGACAAATGCTCTGCAAAACACAGAGAAGCAAAGGCAGAAGATGTAGAGGAAAAAAGAACATTTACATTTTTTACTTGGAGGAGTAAAATAAACATGGGAACCTTTCCCAGGAGAAGAGCTTGTTGTGGTGTCGATGCAAAGCTGCAGTTGCTGCCTGTGAGGTATTTGCAGAAACATGTCAGTCTTTGCTGCAGCTTGCTTGGGCACCCCAGGCCCAGCTGTCCCAACCTGGCCAAGGGCTTAACCTTTTCCTAACATTTTAAAGTCAAGAAAGATCAAACACAGAAAATCAGGTTTCAGTTCCTCGATTATTCTTTTGCTGATATCTCAACCAAAAGTATGACATCTTTGAGTCTAGTGAAAAAGCAAAATATGGTGTTTGCACTGCAGCACAGCCAGCTCTGCTGTGCAGGATGGCTCCTTACAGCGCCTGTGCTGCCAGGGCATCCCGGGGTGGGCACCACGGGCACCTGCCCCATCCACCCCGGGGTGGGCACCATGGGCACCTGCCCCATCCATCACAGGGTGGGCACCATGGGGACCTGCCCCATCCACCCCGGGGTGGGCACCATGGGGACCTGCCCCATCCATCCCGGGGTGGGCACCACGGGCACCTGCCCCATCCATCACAGGGTGGGCACCATGGGGACCTGCCCCATCCATCCCGGGGTGGGCACCACGGGCACCTGCCCCATCCACCCCAGGTGAGCTGCTGTGCTGAGCACTCAGTCCTGCCTCGCTGTGCCCTACTTTTAGTCTGTTGTGGCTGTAGTGCTTCATGCAGCTATTTAATGCAGGTAATTATGGGAATAATAACTTGGGAAAGGTTAAACTTGATGAACTGGGGGGTGACTGCAGCTTTTGGCATTGACCTGGTGAGCGTGGTGCTGGTACTTATTGGCAGGAAACTTGCAGATTCAGTACATTTTAATCCCCGCACATTTCTGTCTCTCACTGCAGCTCTTTGATTAGTGGTGCTCACCTCGGGGTCAGAACCTGGAGAGGAAATCTTCAGTCAGAGGCTGGGCTGGGTGTGAGCAGGCAGGGGCCATGGGGAGGTGGGCACTGGGGGCTGCCCTGGTGCCCTCTCGTTTCCCAGGCAGTGAGGGAGAGCCCACGGCGTGCTGAGCTGCCCCGGGCTGCTGGAGGTGCTGGGGCTGCTGGGGGTGCTGGGGGTGCTGGGGGTGCTGGGGGTGCTGGGGGTGCTGGGGCTGCTGGAGGTGCTGGGGGTGC
>VWZV01004147.1:90066-107651 GCA_013397155.1 Irena cyanogastra | reverse complement strand
CCTTCCAGCGGAATCCACATCCAGCATCCCTCATCCCACATCCTGCATCTCTCACTCCACATCCTGCATCCCACACCCCACATCCAGCATCCCTCATCCCACATCCTGCATCTCTCACTCCACATCCTGCATCCCACACCCCACATCCAGCATCCCTCATCCCACATCCTGCATCTCTCATTCCACATCCTGCATCCTACATCCCACATCCAGCATCCCTCATCCCACACCCCACACCCTCATCCCACACCCCACATCCCACACCCTCATCCCACATCTCTCATCCCACACCCCACACCCTCATCCCACATCTCTCATCCCACATCCCACACCCCACATCCCACACCCTCATCCCACACCTCTCATCCCACACCCCTCACCCCACATCCCACACCCCACTCCCCACACCCACATCCCAAGTGTCCGTGTCACAGCACTGGGCAGTGTGAGCTGAGCCTGGCCCTGCCTGAGCAGCCAGGGAAATGTTTTGGGATTTTGAGGTGCCGCAGCTCTGGCTAAGGAAAGAGCAGAAAAGCTCAAGGGCACTTCACACCTTTCCTTCAATTGACTCTTTCCTGTCCACTGAAGAAAGCCTCTTATCCAACTGGCCCTGCTCTGCTGGGGAGCAAAGGGAGAGGACAGAACCCCTCACCTGCCATCCCCTGGTTTGTAACTCCCCTTGGGATCCCCTGTGACCGCCTGTGGCACGGGAATGGGGCGGGAGATGAGCTCCCACCCATCCCGTGCATCCAGGAAATCCGAAAGGCTGCCAAGGGTGGCACGGGAGAGCCTGGCAGGTGGCTCGGTGAGGAGCCCTAAACCCCTGTGCCACACCTGGAGAGGGCTCTGAGGTGAGCGGGTCCTGAGGATTGCAGGTAATCACTGAGCCCTCGTTTGATGCTGGGCCTGTGCCTGGCTGTACCTGTGAGCAGGGTGGGTGCAGATGGGTGAAGTGGAGGCAGAGTGGGGCTGGCCCAGCTTCCTGCAGACACAGATGGAATCTGCCCAGCCCTGCCCGGCCACGCTGACCTAACCTGCCCTGCTGCCAGCAGGGCCAAGTGTCTGAGATAAAGACTATGCTTTGGACAATTTTTATTGCCTTTGACATTCACTGCTGCTGTATCCATTTTCAGACACAAAAAACGTGCTCTGGCTCTCAAAATCTCTGGTTTGGAGCCTTTTCTATTTGCCAAAGGACTTGGGGTCCAACTGAAATGAGATAAGATTAAATCCTATTAACGCTGAGGGGTTAGAACCAGAAGGAGGTTGTTTATCACTGAGAAATGTTAAGGAAAACCCAGAGGCCTGAGCAGATACCTGGCCAAAGCCCCTGGCTGCTGTGGCAGTGCGAGGTGACCCTTCCATGGTGGTCAGCGGGGTGTGAGCAAATCCCTCCCAAATTCCTGCCCAGGCCCAGCTGAGCCAGCCCCGTGACCCCTGCGTGCCCGGGGCTGGGGGCCTTTGCTCTAATCTGATTTCTGCTGCTTCTCTTTGGGCAGCACAGATCCCACTGCCCTTTGGGAGAAGGGAGAAGCAGCTCCAGGAGCTCTGTGCCAGCAGCTGGCTGTGCCCTGGGGCACTGCAGAGCCACAGGGCTCCTGGCTGGAGAGCAGAGGGGCTGTGTGAGCTCGGGCTCGAGGTCCATCCCACTGGGGCTGACTGGGAAAATGGGCATTAGGGCACATCAGAGGGAGAGGAGGAAGATAAACTGGTTCTTATTCAGCTTCCACACCTCACATCTACACCACTGCATCCATTAGCACAGCCTCTGCCAGGAGTTTTCCTGCTTGTTTTCTGCACTCACTCACACATGGTGTTTTTCAAAGCATTCCATGGCAATGAGCTCCAAAATCAAATACATCCATTTCTTTTTGTTTTAGAACTGCTGGAGTAATCTATTGTTGTGTCCCTTGTATTACATGAAGGACTCATTTTTTTTCCTACTCGCCTTTACTCTGCTATTCTTAATTTTACAAAGTTCATCAGTCCCCCCCACTCTACACAGAAAATTATGATCTACAGCTCACGTGGCTTTAGCATGTGATAAGCCATCAAATGTTAAAATAAGAAAACCATCCCCATAAGCTATAGCATCAAACAATCCCCAGTTGAAAAATGCTGGAGATTTGCACTGACTCCAGCTCTTTTGGCCAAACAGCTCAGGCTCTGGGCAGATTTACACCTGCAATTACAGAAATAGATCTGCCCGTGTGCAGGCGGTTTGGAAGAGTAAAAAGCAGCCCTTGATGTGCCCGGCAGGCTGTGCCTGTGCCTGTGCCTGTGCCTGTGCCTGTGCCTGTGCCCAGGGCAGGGCTGGGAGCTGTCCTGGGTGTCCTTTGCCACAGACAGGAGGAAACAGCAGCACTGACCGTGATTAATATGAGATAACTAATTGGAGCAAACCTCTGGAGAGAGAGGTAAGGATTAGAGATAAGAGAAGCACAAAGCTTTCTGTTTGTTCTTTTTAAATGGAAGACTCCCGTGCTGAAATTGCTCCCTATTGGTATTCCAGGTGGGGACTTTCTCTGCCTGTTGTCACAGACATTTTAAAGGGTGACCTTTCAAGTCACTTAATGGATGTGCCACATACCTAAATATCAGTTGTTTCTTCTAATGAAACATTGGTTCTGCTCTGTTTTGCCTTCTGGGAAGGGACGTTTGGGCCTGCTGGAGGCAGCCAGCTGTTCCTGCCATGGCCCGGGGCAGCACAGCTGGGCTGGGGACGCTGCAGCGTTTGGGAGCCGCCGCTTTCCGAGGAAAAGGGATCGACGTGAAAGGGTTTTCTTTGGCAGTGAAGGTTGTGGACACCTGAGTGTGCGTTTGTCTGTTCAGAATAGATTCAGAGAGGTGGGAAGCTGCTTGGCTGCATGCTGGAGACTGAGATTTCATTGTTTTCCTTTGGAGCAAAACCAAAGACTTTGCAGTGTTTGGAAAGGCGAGGAGGGACAGGTTACAAGGGTTTATTTCTTGGTGCTTGAGCCCGTGGTGGGAGGCCTGTGCTCCTGTCCCTCGTGCCAGCTGGGCACAGTGCTGGGGTCTCTGGGTCTCTGGGTCTCCTCAGTTTGACCATACTTTCATGCAGCAGCTGGAATAGAAATTCCAGTTGAAGATGTAGTTGAAAGAGCTGTATTCTCACACGTGTTTCCACTATAATAAATCAGCCTTTTGGGCAGGAATTAAGGATCTGCAGTCTCTCTGCTGCTGCTGCTGCTCTGAGTTCCCCAGAGCAGGGGCAGGTTTGTGCCCACAGTCCCCAGAGCCAGCTCTGGTCCCTGGGCTCCAGTCCCTTGGCCCTTGCCCAAGTGTCTGCAGGTAGCCCCAGGTCTGCTGGGGGGCAAACCAATACACCAACAAAACTATTGAAGTGTGATCTATCTGTATTTTTCCTATTTATTTTTTTTAAATGACCAGGATAGTGTAAGCTCCAGCTAGCAGCACACAGCACAGATGATGAACAGCATTCCCCTTTGAAAGTTGGTATTTGAAGTGCAATAAAAATAGGAACAAATACACTGAAAATGCCCAGGTTGAGAGCATTCTGGCCAGTCTCCTGAGCAAGGGAAGCTGGTTGCTCCTTAATTATAGATGAGGAGAGAAACAGATTTTCCAGCCCACTGGAGATTTGAGAATCCTGGTGTTGGAATGCAGCAGCAGTTTTGGAGGACTGTGGTTCAGCAAGTCCTGGCTCCCAGGGTTCAGTGGCAGCTCCAGTCCCCGTTTGAGTCAGAAGAGCTGCAAGCTCCTGCTTTGGATGCAGCACTTCAATCCTTCCACCCCAGGGCTGGTCCCAGGAATATCCTGCCATGGGGCTGTTACAGGTCCATGAGCTCACCACCCATGCACTGCAAATGCAGGCTATCCTCTAGAGCCTGCAGCAAATGCAGTTTGACAGGAAAAGGGATGTGTTGCAGGGTCTGGGCAGTCACACCCTGAATTCCAGCTTGAGCCAAATGAGAGATGCAGACATGCCCTGATACCTGCTGACAGTGCTGGTCACTCCCAGCTCTGGCTGTGAGGAATGTTCAGGGATTGCTGAAGCACTTCAGCTTCAGAGGATAAAGTATTTCAGCCTCCCTGATCGCAGAGGACATGTTTAGTTACCAACCAGAGAAATGGTCTTCAAACAAAAACATGTTTACTCTGAAGGAAAGAAGCTCAGGTGGTGGGAGAGTAAGAGCTATTCTTTACTTTTTTTTTCCCTGAAAAATAAACCAGCCCATTTGTACATTGATTTATCAAGCTTATCCCAACTGTCTTCCAGCCAGGATTCACAATCCTGGCTTTTTGTTTCTCTGCATGCTCCAGCACACAGATATGGCTTTCAGAGTGGAAATCAATACATCTGCAGGACGCCTCTGGTGCTAGCAGAGTCCACAGCTTCTTTGATTAAGCTCTACTAAAGCATAATTATCTGGAACGCCTTGCCATTTCCTTGGCACTGCTCACACAGCTTTCCAACCAGGAAGCATTTTATCAGGGCATTAGAGCCCCACACAACACATGCTGGAGAGAGAAAATGACCATCCTCGGGAGGAGAAAACGTTTGTGTAACACCCCGTTCACAGCTGAGGGGAATGCAGCCCTGCATTTGAGCCTGGCCCAAAGGGGCAGAGCCCGGCTCTGGGCTGTGCTGCTGCTCCTGGGCAGCCCGGGGGGTGCCAGGGGGGACCTGCACATCCCAGCTTCTGCTCACGAAGGGATGGAGCTTCTGGGCTGTGCAGGGGCAGCTGCCCTGGCCTTTGCTGGGGACACCGTGGTCCTGTCCTGGGGCTCAGCACCCCTCCCCACCCCCAGGTTCCCAGGTTCCCAGGTTCCCAGGTTCCCCGGTTCCCAGGTTGCCAGGTTGCCAGGTTCCCAGGTTCCCAGGTTGCCAGGTGCTCCTGCCCCAGCACCCCAGCCCTGCCCTGCTCCGTCGCTCCCATTCACGCAGTGTGGCCATAGTAACAAAACAACTGTGACATTCTCCCCTGGCAGGCCGGGCTCAGGCTTGCTCCAACAGGAACAGAAGGAGAGCTGTCACGTTAACATTTCAGCTGACTCCAGCCTCCCCCTTTTCTCCTCTCCTCCGAGGCTGTGTGTAAAATCCGCCTCCTCTGCCCGCGCTGCCAGCTGAAGCTGCGGCACACGGCTGCTCTGGTGTGCCCACCCCGCGCTCCTGGCAGGGCCTGAGTCACCCGAGGCACTGCAGGGGCTGAGTCAGGACGGCTGCCTGGTCGCCGTGGGCTTCGAAGGAGGCGCTTCAGTCCCACGGGGCTGTGCCACCCCAGGATGGTTATTTTGGACGATTTCTGTCTCTGCAGAGTGGGCGATGCTGGCCAGGTGCCCACAGCCATATTTCAGCCTCTCCTTTCCTGTGAGGATGATAGGTACGGTCAGAGCTCGAGACGTGACTTGTTCTGTGACAAGGGGACGGAGGCTGAGCAGTGGGCACAGGAGGGAAAATTTCCATACAAATTCCTGCGGATTCAGAGCACAGAGAACGTGCATCCTGCTGGAGACCACGGTGCCCAGGTGTGAGGGGACGTGTCCTCTGCTCTCAGATGTGCTGAGGAAAGGCTCTCTGAGAGCCACCCCAAAGCCCAGTCCCAGCGGTGCTGCCCCACGCTTGGCAGGTGCCCGGGGAGTGACAGAGGGCACGGGGATGGCACCAGCCATCCCTGGGGCTGGCACCAGCCCCACGGCCACGCCGGCCCTCCCGGGAGTGATTCTCCAGAGAGCAGGCTTTTCTCTGCCACAACATCTTTGGCTTGTTTTGCTTGGGAGAACAACGCAGCCACTGAGGGCCACCTGAGGAATGCCTGAAGCTCCTGGTGTTCCTGACTGCGTGGGCTCACCTGGGAGAAAGGGAAATCACTGCCAGCGCCTCTCCACGGGCTCGCAGCGCTTCGTGGAGGGACGGGAGGATCTGACAGCCAAGCTCCAAACCACTGCTTCCAAGCAAGGAAGATGTTCTTAGGCTCCCTCATGTTGCCAGCTAAAGAGAGGAAAATAAAAGAGCTTGTTCCTCGGCCCAGCCATCAGCCAGCCCAGGTCTGGGGCAGATAATCCGAGGCAGCTGCCAGCAGAGGATGAGGAGCAGCACCCAGCAGGACCTGTGCTTCCCCAGCACCAGCAACAGGCTCTGACCCACATTCCTGCTCCCTCCAGGGACACTGCAGTGGTTTTTCCAGATTTTTGGGAAATCATCTTACTCTACTTTCATTCTGTGGGGCTTTAAGGCAATTCTGCTCTATAGCTCAGTTCATCTGCTGCAGCTTCTGCAGTCTGGACTGCCCCAATATGATTTGTGAGAAATCCTAATGGGGAGCCACTCAGCCTGCTTGGGGTTTAAGCTTTACTGAAAAGGGATATAAACAACTCTATAATCAGCAAAATGAACTAAGGGCCTTTTGCAGCTGTGCCTCACTGCACGAGGTGCACAGGGACTTCTTTCCTGCTGAGGTCACTCGTTTCTTGTGGACACTCACTGTGTGAGGCATCAAAAACCTGAGTGTCCTGTGCAGACAGAGAGCTGCAGGTTGCTGGAAGAGAATTTGTAGTGATGATTTTGCCTCTGTGGCTTTTTTCCACATGACCAACACCAGTAGAAACAATAAGTAATTAACATATTATGGAAAAGGGGATACCCAGGACCTGATTTTTGCAACCCGCAATGTGCTGATGGTGAGATGCTGACAACAGCACACAGAATTTGAGGTTTAGTTGAGCTGCTTCTCTTTCTGATCACACAGGCAATTACACAAGGACAATTTGGCTGAGGCAGATTTGTTGTCTACCACGGGCTCAGCTGACCCGGGGCTGGGCACAGCCTCCTGTGGCAGATTGAGCACTCCAGCTGTTTCCCTGCCCACGTCCATCCGTGTGGCACCTTCCTCAAGTCCCTGCAGCTGCAGAGGGCAGAGGCAGCCAGGAAACTCAGGAGTGCCCTGCACGGCAGCTCCTGCACTGTAGCCCTGTCCTGGCCCTCGTTTGTTGTGTGTGCAAACATTGCCCAGGGGTGGGTGGGTGCTTGCTGAAGCTCCTCAATGCAGGGCTTGGGAAGCGTTTTCTTTGTACCGGGAGCTGGTTTGTGTGCCAGTGCTGGGATTGTACCCGAGTGAGGCTCTCCGAGCCCTCTGCTGTGACACTTGCCCTAGCAGCAGCAGCCTGGGGCTCTGCTGGGCACATCCCCTGCTGCACCTGTGCTGGGGAGCTCCTGCCGTGCCCAGCTGTGCATCATGAGTCTCACTCACTGATCCCTTCATCCGGGAGGAGCTTCCTAAGGCGAGAGACAGCCTTTAAATGGCCTGAGGCGAGGGAGCTCTGTTTGTTTGTTTGCTCCCCAGTGCTGTTCGGTGCCTGGGCAGCTCTGGGCCAGCAGTGGGCTCGCACTGGGGCTGCTGTGAGCCCACCCAGACACACAGTTGGTGCCAGGTGATCCTGGCACATCCAGAACAGCCAAAGAGGAATGCCAGGAACCTGAGGGTGATCTTCAGCAGCCCCTGGTGAAGGTATGTGCAGCCAGATAAGATAAGAATCCCGTAAGAACTGCTCGTGGAAAGGGAGAATTTAGGCTGGTGTGTGAGGCTGGAGATACAGGCGGCCCAGTTCAATAAACCATAACTCCTGTTTGGGAGGATCTGTGTCTGCAGTCGGAGATAGCAGGATTGGAGCAGCAGCTGCAGAGCCTTAGCCCAGCCCAGCTGAGTCCCCCAAGGGCTGATCCCCTTGTGCTGTGGGTGACCAGGGCGTGTGTGNTGTGTGTGACCAGATCCTGTGTGTGTGTCCCTGTGTGTGACCAGATCCTGCCTGTGTGTGTGACCAGATCCCGTGTGTGTGTCCCCGTGTGCTGTGGGTGACCAGGGCCTGCTGGGGATGCTGGTGGCACTGCCAGCAGCCTGGTCCCGCTGTGTCCTCAGGAACCCTCCTCTGCAGGACAGCCCAAGCCCTGAAGCTGTTCCTGCCTTTCTTCAGTGTGCCTTTAGAAGCTGTTTCTGTCGCTTCCCTTGACTGCAGTGCTCGGCCAAGCATCATTTTAGGGAACATTAGGTTGTGTTTGGGATATTCAGTGCTTTAGTATTTCCTTCTTGACCTTTTTTCGACCCTTTTCTCTTGGGTGTGTTATGCAGGGAGAAATGCGGTTCCCCTTTTCACAATTTCTCTATCTGTAAACACTGTAAATGGCAACAAGCTCTGCTAATTCTTGTTAAAAGCCCTCGAGTCCTGAAGTGAACCCCCAGACAAGAGATTGAAAAGGCAACAATTAGGAGAAAAGAGAGAGGGACAAAAGGGATGTAAACAGGTCCCTACTGCAAAAGCCAGAGCAGCCAGTGAAAGCCTCACAGGAGCACGGGTTCGAGAGGCTGGAGGTTTTTGGATGTTTTTGAAATATAAGCTTAATAAATATTAGGAATAATCTTTAGCCACATGCTAGGTTTCTCCACTTTCGGTGTTATTTTTTGACATTGGATCTTGGCCCAGATCCTTCATTCAAAGCAAGACAAACTCTCCTAATCCTTGTTTATAGCTTGGGAGAGACAGTACTTTGTGGTGGTTATATTTGTGAGGGATTATTGGTTTGGTCTGTGTGCTTTCAAATGCTGTTCTTCACTCCTTACAGGCAGCCAGGGACGATTAGAGCAGAGAGAATGCTCACAGCAACTAATTCCAATGTCTTTCCATTTGCCAGTGGTTAACTTTCCCATGGCCAAGTAAAACTCTTTGAAGGAAAACCAAGAAGTGTTTTACAGTTCCATGCAATAGCAAAAGCCCTCAGTAGCTGAAGCTGAGGACGTTTTAGACAGAAATGCTGATTTCTTAGTGCCCCTACAGCATCTGCTGACCCCTGTGGGTGCCCCTGGGCTGCTGGTGCTGGGGGGGGACTGTGGGGTGTCCCTGGCAGCAGCTCTTCCTCCAGTCCTCATGCCCTGGGTCTTGCAGCCCTTTTCAAACACTGCATCTCCTTCTGCTTCCTTGGGGAGCTCCCATCCACGGACCAGTTCATATCCACAGACCGCGGCACGTTTTGGACAAAAACAGAGCTGGGGAGCAAAGTGGGGAGGGACGTGGGGACCCACCTGGCTGAGCCTCTTCCCCTCAGGGTTTGTAGAGCTCTTTGTAAAGCTCTGTTTGTGCCACGGAAGCTCAACACACAGGGACTGGAAAATAGTTCTGTGGGTCTGGAAGAAAACAGAAACTATTTTGGTCTTAGAGTCCCTTTTCTCTGTCAGTGTTTGAATTCATGGGCTCTGGCCACTAGGCCAGACCTGGACAAGGAAGGGACAGAAACTGGTGGATTATGGCAAAAATGTGTTCTTTGTCAGAGGTAAAATTCTGTACTCCCAAAGGTCTTGGAAGTCTGTTTTTGCCACTTGTTTTGGGAGAGGCTTTGAGCATTTAAATGGCTCCTGTGGGCAGTTTTGCAGAGGGTGGGAAACCCGCAGTGCCACAGAGTGTCACACGTGGTTCTGGGCACAGGCTTTGTCCACGCAGCGTTTCCTTGGGAGGTTTGAGAGCCCGGGCATCCTGGTGGGCACCAAGCTGGACACGAGCCTGCCCTGCACAGGGCTGGTTAACCAGCTTGTTGTGTCATCCAGCTGGGAGCAGAGGCAGAGCTGAGTCCAGTGGAAATCCTTTCATGTAAGCACTGTGCTTTTGTATTGATTCTGTAAAGCACCGGTTAATATAGGAATAATAGCTGGGTGTTTATTCTTAAAAGGGCCAGACTGTTCTGCCAGGAAAACTAGGATTCGTAACAGCCTTGAGATATTTTTCTCATTTAGTTCACAATATAAATGATATTTGAATTAATATTCATGTTGGAATAAAATCTGAGGGGGCCTTGGTAGTAAACCAGTAAACAAAGCAAGGAAAAATGGCTTTTTATGGTTGCATAAAGATGCAAAATGACAGGAGGATTGGGAGCTTGTTTTCTTCTGTCACATCTCCCAAGAAACCAGAGCCAGTGCTCTGTGCTCTGTGCCTGTGTTTTGTTCTGCCTTTGCCCAGGGTCATTAGTTATCCCCACGCGGCGCAGGTGGCAGAGCCCAGGGTGGCAGAGCTGCGTGTCCCCCCGTGGAACACGGACCCTGGCGGGGTCCTGAGCCCGTCCCAGGCAAGGCCAGGCACGCGGTGCCCCAGGGAGCAGCTGTGGCACTGACAGAAGGTGGCCCGTGCCGCTGGCAGTGTGGGTGACCACGGGGACGTGGGGCCGGTCCCTGCGCTGCCCGGGGACGCCGGGTGCTGCAGAGCCACGCCTGGCCTCTGCTTCCCTGGCGTGAGGCTTTCCTCTCTCCCTTCTCCTGAGCCAGCAATAGCACACCAGAAGCGCCACTGCTTGGGCCACCTGGAGAATTCCTGGGAAGTTCCCCCAGCTGGTAGGGGCTGCTGGCAATGAGCTAAGTTGATGAGTGCTTGCCTCCCATTCCATTGTCCAAAACTAAGGGATGAACCTAGATTAATTACAACAGAGCTCGTTTGTGCACAGCAAACAGCTCTGAGGAGCCTCGCATTTGCTGTTGAAGCAAAGCCTTACTAAGGAAGGCATTTTACAGCAAGCATTTAGTGCAAGCTGAACAAGGATTGGTCAGTAACTATCACAAACTACTGCAGCAGCTTCTCGTTGTTGTGGTTATTCCACTTCCTTCAGGTAGCTCTGGTGCACTTCCAGGGATCCAGGGGCAGCCACAGCTTCTGTGGCACCCTCTTAAACCTGTTACCCCTCTGTCCTGTGCCTCCTGACTGCCTTCTGGATGTGCACTAAGTGAGCAACTGGCCCAAGGCCATCTGTTCCCTCTCCTGCTCAGAGGAGAAACCAGCTCATGAATTCCAGCATTACTGTTTGTGTTCTCAGATTGTACCAGTGGAAGCAAAGGCAGGAGAAAAAAGTGATGGAGGAGGTTTGTTCTGAAGGATATTATCCTGCTTGTCCTCTCTGCTGTTTTGGTTTAATGAAGATGCCCATAAGCAATTTTAGTTTGGGAAAGATGACCTGGAGGACTGGGAGGAACAGGCAATTCCCTGTTTCTCCATCTCTACTTGTTCACCCTTAAGGGTCTCTTTATGAGGTGGAACTGGGCTAGGAACAAGAGTTCAGGGTTATGCCATCTGTGCACAACTCTCATGAGATTCAGATGATTTTGCTCATTCACAAAGTTAAGAACACCCCAAACCCTGCCTTTTCTTGCTTCTGCATTGAGACATCGCCCCAGTGCCTTGTTCTTTCTTCCCTGCACTTGGGAGCCAATTAACATACCCCCAGGAAAAAAAATAGAAATAAAAATTGCAGCCTAGATTAATCTACCCAAACAGCTAATAAAAGGTCTGGTTGCTGCTTTTTAATCTGCTTTGAAGAAGAAGAAATTTATGGACACTGAAGGAGTTTGTCATGTGGCCCCACGAGAAACCTCCAGAGACCTTATGGGGAGGAAGCAGCTGAAGACGCTGGTACCCGTGCTGGGCACTAACAGGCACTCAGGCAAGGTGTGGGATGGAGCCAGCTCTGCTCCACAGAAACCTGACAGGGGGTTTCATGGGCGTACTGGCAGGCTCAGCCAAAAGCTACACTTGCCATTAGTTCCAGCTCATAAACTCCAGAGCTGCTGCAGACGGTGCTGGAGACGCAGCCATGGAACGAAGCTGCTCCGGGGGCTTCAAGAAAAGTAGTAATGGCAAGAAAAGCAGAAAACAGTTGTAACTGCCAGGAGATGATAAAGCATCAACATCAAGATGCATCACAGCACAGAGACACTTGCTCAATAACTTCTTTGGCATCTGCAGCGAGTGGTTAAATAGCTGGAGAGGTGCCACCCCAGAGCTGTCCCTGTCCCTGTCCCTGCAAGCGGCTGTCAGCAGCTCAGGGAGCGCCAGCCTGCTCAGGGAGTTCGGGGCACTGCTGCAGGGACTGCCCTTGGATGCTGTGCTTTTGGGGTGGGGCCAGGCTGTGTGGGAGGCTGGGACACCCCGGGGCTGTGCTTGGGGACTGGGGACCGGGCAGGGGCCTCGCCTGTGGCACTGCTGGGGAGCGCCCGGTGCCTGAGCCCGTTTGGGTTCTGCACCAGCACCTGGGTCTGCAGCTGCACACAGACTGGGGGACACCTCCCACTGGCTTCAAGGCAGAACGTCTGTGCTTCCACGGCTCCGAGCTTTGGGGATGCTCCTTGTGGTACAGAACACTACAACTCCTGATCCCTCTGCTGCAGTGTCCCGCTGGCTCAGTGCCACTGGCATTGCCCCAGGTGCCTGAAGGGCCGTGCTGTGCTGGGATGCTTCCATAACCTGGTTCTTGGGTTCCAGACCAGGAGCTGGGAGCTCTGCATGTCAGGGATGATGCTGACAGACTTCTGCAGTACAGGAGCTTAAGCTTCCAACAAAACTGTGCCATAATGGACAGTGAGAGCTACCCCAAAATCCAAATGCCTTGCTCCTGCCTCTGAGGATGTGGTGCCTGGGAGCTGGCTTTGGCAGCGACCCCTTTGCGTGGTTGTGGCAGAATATTCTCACCATCACCGAGGGCAGGGAGGCAGCGTGCTTTCCTGCTGTCCTTCAGCACCTCGGTGCAAGGTTATTGCTGCTAAACAGGGCGAGGAAAAGCTTCCCTCGGGAAGCTCAGGGAAAGAATCCCTGGGATTGGGGTGGGGGCAAGCAAAGCAAGTATTTCCTTCATGGCAGATGTTCATGTAACTGCTCTGAAATTTGCTTATTTTCACCTTATGGGATTTCCAGTTTCAGAATTAATTCCCCAGTGTGCAGTCTCGGCTGTCAGAAGCTGGGGTAGAAGAAAAACACAGGTAGGATTTCTCATAGGGGAAAAAACCCTACTGACTACTGAAAAACTGACTGGCAGTCCTGCCAGTGCTGTCTAGTCTGCTCAGAGTTAATATTTTTTCACCTTATTTCCTCAGAAATATGACTGTTATTTTCCCCCCTGGTTTCATGAAACCAATTTGCATCTGAGATGCATTTTCTGGGACCTCGGCAGTGATGGGACTGGCATTGCCTCTCCAAACAGAGCACCATATGCTTCCTTCTGTGTGTGTTTGCTGCCTGCAAAACCCTCCCAGATCATCTCCCCGGCTGAGTACATGACAAAGTACCAGAAAGGCGTTAGCACACAAACGCTGACACTCCTACAAAAGGGGAGAAGTGATAAATGCTTTCCCGTGTAGAGAAAAAGATAAGGATGTATTTTTGGGAACCAAGCTGATGGTTGCAATACCTGCGAGTATTTTTAAATTGAGATCAGGAATGTAAGCAAAGGTAGATAGAGGCTATCATTAAATCTGCATTGGTTTATTTGAAAAACAAGCACTGGATGTTACTTTCAAAGCCTCTCTTATCAGAGATGCAAAGGAATTGCATTAGGGTTTTCAAATGCATCTGAAGATGAAGGGCCTTATTTCCTTCCACATGAACTTAGCAAGAGTTACTCCCAGATCAAACCTGGGGCTTTTCCTCTTAGAGGTGGAAATTCTTGGTTTTCAGCCAAGCAATAACAATATAAATTTCAGAAAATACACATTATTCAGCCATGAAGGAAAAACCCACCACGCCTGAGGAATGGCTTAGTAAGAAAAGCGTTGCCTTTCAGAAAACCTGCCTGGCTGTGTTGGTCCCAGTTCTTGTGAGGTTTTAGGCCTGTCTGTCCTTTGGGGAGTGCTGTGTGGATTTGGTGATGTTTGCCTGGATCTCCTGCCTGCCAACACCGGCTGGGAACGAGATGTAAGTACACACTCCGATCAGCTCCGGTTTAAACGGAGCAGCTGCCGCAGGGACACTCCGTGCAGCCCCTGGCCAGGACGGGGACAGCTGAGCTCCGTCTGACACCGAGGGCGCTGCTGCCGGCCCGCAGACTCGGGCACGCTTCCCCCGGCTCCCGAGAGAAGTTTATCGCGGCTGCGAGTGCGAGCAGTCCTGGGGGGGACCGTGCTCCGGCCATCCCCTCCGGCCCTCTGCCTCCGCTGCCGGGAGCTGGGCCCTGGAGCATGGCTCAGGGCATCAGCGCACGGTGACAAATAAATCAGCGCTTGTGCCCCGCTGGGAGGGCTGCACAGCGATCGTTAGCCCTCAGCGAGCGCCGTGCTTCCCGCGGAGCGTTAGTGATCGCTCTCCGGGCTCCCGGTAAGGCACGGGCTGGGCTGTCACCAGCAGCAGAGCGGAAAGGCTCCTCGCAGGAGCTGCTATTACTGTGTCAGGTCTGCTAAAGGAAGAAACGTCACCTGGATTTCGGCAGAGTGCCAAGAAGAGCAGGACGGTGCTAATCTCCACGGGCAGCAGGTAGGGCTGCACAGGTGTTGCTGCTCTTCCGGCTGGGCAGTCCTTTGCTAATTATCAAAGCACTGAGATTTCCCTCCCTCGTTCATTCTGCTCAGCTTCTCCCATCAGGATCGTTTATCTCTTACAGAAACACTCGCGGTGCCTGTTCAGAGCAAGGGCCGCAGTTTTACATTTGTAATCCGTGGGCTCTCGCTCCCAATTTGCCTCCTGCCGCCGCTCATTACCGGGCTGTGTTTATAGGAGCAGCCCAAGGTAAAGCCGCCCTCCAGCTCTCCCCTCGGAGCCGGCAGCCTCATTCCAAATAACCTGCCTCTGTAGTGCCCCTCAGCCTCCTCCGAGCTGCCCCTGCCTCTGACGTGCTGTGGATTATCTGTGGTAGAGGCGTCGCAGAATCACGGAATTGTTTAGGTGGGCAATCCCTCTAACACCACCGAGTCCAGCTGTCTCCCACCACCCCAAGGCCACCATTAATCCATGTCCCCAGACGCCACATCTACATGTCTGTTAAACCCTGTGGGGACGGGGACTCCATCACTGCCCGGGGCAGCTGTGCCGGGGCTGGGCAGCCTTTCCATGAAGGGAATTCTCCCCGTGTCGGGTTGAAGCCGTCCATCCGTGCCTGCTGGGGGCACCGGTGGGATCACCCTGGTAACCGAGCAGCGCAGCCCAGCACAGGCAGCTCCCATCGCCAGGAGGGCTAACGTCTGTGCTGCACCGAGCTCTGGTGGGCAGAGGAGACGGCTGCTGTGTGAGAACTGAAAGCAAAGCGGGAACATGGCTTGGGAATGCTCCCGTGGCTGCTGACAGCAGCGTTTCATCCCTGGCTGCTGCCAGCCCCGCGCGGGCAGCGCTGCCCGGCTGCCAGGGCCAGTAGCGGGGCTCGTGTTTCTGGAGCAGCAACATCGCAGCTGCGAGGACAGCAGCAGAGAGGCACCAACAGTCGTGTGCTTAGAAGTAGGTAATTACGTGAGATGCTTCTGTTTCCATGAAAGACAGCAGCAGCTTAGCCAGGAGCTGTAAAACTTGAGTGCAGAAGTTGCTTCATTAGTGAATAGCCTCAAAACCTTCCTGAGAAGGAAATAATTTGGGCTTCAGACGAAGCGCTCAAGTAATTTGAAACAGTTTCATTTTGAAATTAATATTATTGTAATTTTGGAAGGGTCAAGATGCACAGAATTACTCAAGTAGAATTTTCTTGAAACCAAACACTCTGGAGAGTTTAAACAGGGCCTTTACAAACAGTCACAACAATCCTGTTATCTGTAAGCACCAGGCATACTAATGAGGCAAAAATTCCCTGAAATAATAGCTTGATCAAGCTACAGACTTGCAGATTCGGAGGGTGTGGAGCATGATCTGCCCTGAGTGCAGAGGGAGCAGGTAAGTGGGCTCTGCTGCGCGGGGAGCAGGGGAGCATCTGCTGCCCCTGTGCTGTGTGTGTCCCCTGCACGGAGCCCTGAGCAGCGTCCCTGGAGCTGGCCTTGGGTGGGAACTGCCTGCACAGCCTCAGGCCAGAGCTGGCTGCAGAGGTTTGGGATGCAGCTCTCAGTACTTCTGCTTCCCGGAACACACGAGCCTCCAGAAGCCGAAAAGCCGGGAAGGGAAAAGGGTTTTTCTGCTGCCTTAAAGCTTTGCAAAGCTTTTTCTCTTCTGTGCCACAGAGTGATGGTGAGTAAAGAGCCCTACGAAGCTGTAAGTGCTGTGTAAGGCACAGGCTGCCCAAATGGGTCTGTCCCCCTGCCACGTCCCTTCCCTGCAGGGGCCTGGGGCTGGCTGGGGGCTCCTGCTCTGAGCTGGTGGCCCAGGCTCTGCAGAGTGAGGACAGGTGTGTGAGCCAGCCTGGCTCCAGCCCAAAGCCTCATCCATGGCAGAGCGGGCACTCTGCTGGCGCTGGGATGGGCTGTGGCAGGAGTGTTCTGCGTGTCCCTGCTGGGAAGGGGCAGCACCTGCACACCCCCTGTCCCAGGTGAGTGCCATGCTCAGGGGCAGAGCTGTCCTGCTAACCCAGCCCTCCGTGTGGAGCTGCTGTCAAACAGTGACAAGTGGGGGACAATGAGGACCACTCTGATGGCATTTTCTCTCCTAATTTTGGGTTTCTGACGGCTGCTTTCATGCTCAACTCCTCCTTAAAGCTGACCTTTCTACTCCAGACTCCTCCATCCGTTTTTCTGATGCTGCTTGTCTGATTGAGCTGTCGCTGACTAATGTCAGTGGGAAAAAGGGAAAACTCTCAGAGCTCTTCCATGTCTTGCCTGCTTGAAGCTCCTGGAGGCCCCACTCAGTGCATTTGTTTTGTTATGATGTTACATCAAGGGTTGGTTTTTTAGGGAAAAAACCCCTTAGTGTCCTTGATTTCACTGTTTGGTCTCTGGGTCACTGTGCTGCTGTTGGGATGCTGTTGGAGGCATCTTTGGGAGCTTGCAGGGCTCCACTGGGCTGTGCTTGGGGATGGGGTGTGTTAAATCTGCCCCTTGGGGCAGCCTGCACAGGGCTGCAGCCCCTCAGTCCTTGGAGCACTCAGCCAAGGACAGACACGAGTCACGGTCACTTCCTCTCGGCACAAGGACATTTAGGAAGATAATAGGTGGGAAAAATAACAGTTGATCCTGAGGCTGAAACTGGAAGCTGTTTCTGAATATAAATTAGAATGTGACCTCAAACTGTCCTGGTTCCTGTCTGCTTGGCAGTGTCTCTCCTTGCCCGAGTCCAGCCTTTGTTTTTCCTTTGTCCCTCTGTCACTTCCATATCGGAACCCTCTTGTTTGTCCTGTGACTGGCACAAACCTGTGCTTACATGTGCAAGACAATGCAGCCTGTCTGGACGTGGAGATGAGAGACATCCCGCTCCGTGGTGACAGGAAAATCCCATGTTAATTCTGCGGGGCTGGCTCTGGACTTCCCTGTTTTCCATGGGCATGGCCAGTCCGTTTCTGTAACGGAGTCCCTGAAACCTCTCCCGAGGCAGAAAAACGACTTCTCCTGATCAGTCCTGCCAGAATGGAGCTGCTGCAGCCTCTGTCAGCTCCCTGCCGGTGCAGCCGTTCCCTGGGCACGGGGCCGGAGCTGGGCTGGCCAGCTGGGCTGGGTGGGCACGGGGGCTGGCAGTGCCAGTGACACGGCCATCCTGCACCTGCAGGCAGCAGGAGGGCTGTGCTTTGTGCACACAATCGCTCGGCAGGCACTGCAGACACGGGGAGGGCAGGGCTGGCCGGGGAGCGCCCTGGCCTGGGCTGCTCCGCTCACGAGGCTGCGCAGGGCGGCACAGAGCTGGGGGCACGGGAGGGTCTGGGCTGGCCCTGCCACTCCTCGTGTCACTGAGGGTCTGGGGAGGGT
>VWZV01004147.1:6481-53884 GCA_013397155.1 Irena cyanogastra | reverse complement strand
GGGACAGCACAGGGACAGCACAGGGACAGCCCAGGGCTCAGCACAGGGACAGCACAGGGACAGCACAGGGCTCAGCAGAGGGGACAGCACAGGGACAGCACAGGGACAGCCCAGGGACAGCCCAGGGCTCAGCAGAGGGGACAGCACATGGGACAGCACAGGGACAGCACATGGGACAGCACAGGGACAGCACAGGGCTCAGCAGAGGGGACAGCCCAGGGACAGCCCAGGGACAGCCCAGGGACAGCCCAGGGCTCAGCAGAGCTGCCTGGGGGTGGCTTTGGGACCGGGTCACTGGGTCACAGGGACTCGAGGCTGGGTGTGTTTTTCCAGCTCCCCTCTGGGCTCTCTGAGGATTGTGGGCTCCGAGCCCTTGTCTGACACAGCCCTAAAGAAACAAGAGGAGTGTGTGAAATTATGGCAGCACAGCACTGAAACGTTACAGAAAGTGTGGATGTTGGCAATGGCAGCGTTTAGCTGGTGTTGTTTGATGTGGTAATATCTGTGTTTCCACCAGGGAAAACAGAAACACCTGAGGCTGCTTTCCCTTTGTTATCCCCGTGGGACTCCCAGGCTGTGGCCAGCTGCGATGCCGTGGCGCTCTGCAGGGTTTGGGGATCAGGAGTGGGCAGGGCTCTCACCAGGGCTGTCAGACCGCCTGTGCTGCTCCAGCTGAGGCTGTCCCAGCCCTGCAGGCACGGAGTGCTCCCGGCGTGACGGGTCCCTGTGTCCCCCTGGACTCACAGCAGCCCTGCCAGACCCGTCCATCCCACGCTTCAGAGCTCTGGGAGGAAGGTTTGTAATTCCTGCAGGAGGGAAATACCCACACGGATGTTCCCCGGTGGATTCCCTTTCTTTAGGATGTTTCTGTAAATAATATTATTTATTTAGAAATCCAAAAACTCCTTGGATGCCCGAGGGTTTGCTGCACTGTTCAGAATGGAGATTTTGATCAGAATTCTTCTCAAACTCTGTATGAAAGATGGGGAAGGTGCCATATGGGCTCCGGAACGCTGCAGGTGTGGGGCTTCACTGAAAGCCAGGAGAAGGTTCAGAAGTCCCTGCACTTGTGTGGAGGCACCTTGGTGTTTGGGGCTGCAAACCCAAACCCTCCGAGACGGTGACGCCTGAGTCAGTGTGTAACACACAGCCAGCAAAGGCTGTCAGGAGATCGTTGTGTGACAGGAGCAGGAATTAATGTCCCTGCAGCACAGCCTGGCCCTCCTGCCTGGGCACTCTGCCCCTCTCGGGGGCTGTGCTCTGTGGGCAGCACCAGCCTGGCACTGCCAGCTCCCCTCCCAGGGCTGCCCAGGGCTGCTGGTCAGTGCCCAGAGGGCTCGGGGCTTCCTGGCTGTTCCTGGGTGTTCTCCTGGGGTGTTCCTGGGGTGTTCCTGGGCTGTTCCTGGGTGTTCTCCTGGGGCTGTTCCTGGGCTGTTCCTGGGGGTGTTCCTGGGGCTGTTCCTGGGGTGTTCCTGGGGTGTTCCTGGGGTGTTCCTGGGTGTTCTCCTGGGGCTGTTCCTGGGGTGTTCCTGGGGTGTTCCTGGGATTTCCTGGGGTGTTCCTGGGGGTGCTCCTGGGGTGTTCCTGGGGTGTTTCTGAGTGTTCCTGGGGGTTCACAGCTCTGGCCCTGATGCCCAAACCCCACATTTCTGCCATCTGTCAGCTTGCCCTGCTTTGATGGCATCTTTCACGTGGTAATTAGAGCAGCCAAACAATCCCAGCCCTCCAAGGATGCCAGCCCCATCCCTGGGCCTGAGGCAGCTCCCCCTGCCCAGAGCAGCTGGGGCTGCCCCTGGATCCCTGGCAGTGCCCAAGGCCAGGCTGGACACTGGGGCTGGAGCAGCCTGGGACAGGGGAAGGTGTCCCTGCATGGCAGGGGTGGCACTGGGTGGGATTTGGGGTCCCTCCAGCCCCAGCCATGCTGGGGGTCTGGGCTGGAGCTGGCAGGAGGGTGGCCCCGGGCTGTCCTGCTGGCCACTGGGGTTTGTCCCCTCTGGTGCAGCTTGGGGGGCAGCTCAGCAGAGCTCCACAGCAACCCCACGTGTGCCATAAAACTGTGAATTGTCTCGTTTGGAAGAGGTTCATTAGGAAGATTAATGAGGTGTTATTTCTCCCTCCCTCACTGTCGGGATACAGAGGGAACCCAGTAATTTTCCCAGCTGTGCTCAGCAGCGATTGCTCCTCTCCAGGGCCCCGGCAGCGCTGCCTTGCCATCAGTTCAACTGCTCAATCCTTGCAAGTGTTATTTGTCAGCTTAATTAGCCCTAAAGGAAGCACTCGTTTTAAAACGAGACAACAGTTTTGTTTTTCCCTGAGAAAGACATAATGTTCTTAGCGGAGGCAACTTGTTTAAATTAAAGAGCTTTTAAGCTGAGTTTGGTATCGGTTTTAGGTTGCTCCCCAGCCCTCAGCCTGCCTGTCCCCTGTCCCCGTGAGCCACCAGCCTCACCAGGGCCACGGCAGTGCTGAGGCTGGCCAGGCAGTGTCCCACAGCAGGGACAGGGCAAACATGTCCTGGAGAGCAGGGGCCAGGCTGGGCATCGCCCTCCTGCCAGGGCTCAGTTCCACAGGATCACTGAGGTGGGAGCAGACCCCCGACACCAGCGAGTGCCAGCTGTGCCTGATCCCTCCCTGTCCCCAGCCCCGAGCTCTGAGTGCCACCTCCAGCCCTTCCTGGCACACTCCAGGGGCAGTGATTCCAGCTGGGACGTTTCTCTCCTTGGTTTCTAGCAGAAGAATTCAGAATTGCTTATTTCACTGTTCTTCCAGGGTAGAAAGTTCAGAAGGAACTCGGAAAAAGCCACGGGAAGCCCTGGCTGGGTGAGTCTGATGTTTGCCCCAGACATGTATGACCACAAGAGCCACTTCAGCTAAAACAGCTGCTGAGTGAGGTTCCAGGTAAATGAAACCAGGCGGGAGCTGAGGAGGGGCTGGAGCTGGGTAGGGGATCAATAACCAGACCTGTACCCCTGCTGCCAGCCTAAGGGAGAGAGCTCCAATAGACTTCCCCCTTCAGAAAATTACATGATCTTTTAAAACATCCCAACAACCCCCCAAAAAACTCTCTCGAAAAAACCCAGTTCTACCTGAACGTTCTGTTTCAGTCAGAAAATGCCTCCTGTTTCAGGAGCCGGGCTGGAATTAGGATCTCAGCTCTCCATCTTTTCCTTATTTATTATTATTCACACTAGATGTAACAACTGACTTCCATTTAGGGGTTTTTATGGTGTGCTTAAAAACACCAGGTTTTCAGCAGAGATGGCTGGTCTGTGTTTTCTGTCCTGAGCAATTATTTGCCAAGCTCGAGCTGCAGTAAATGGATGTGCCATTTTCCACTGGCACGAGTGGAGGCTGTGTGGGAGGGAGAAGGGCAGAGCTGCCTGCCTCGGGAGGATGCTCTGCAGAGGGGAGAATCAAATTCCTGCATTTGGGGCCCTGGGGAGGCTGACTGCCTGTTCCGAGCGGGGAGGGGAAGGAAGGGTGGCAGCTGGGAGCGCAGTGTCCTCGTTGCTCTGGCGTGGGCAGGGTTTGCCTGCAGAGATCGGGAGAAGCCAGAATCCCCCGTCAGCAAGAGGCTGGCCTGGAAACGGCTGCTTTGCCCTGCTCTGGCCCCTCTGGCTGAGCTCTGCAGCTTTGCCTGGGGCTCTGCCCTTCCATGCCACGCTTGGCTCTGGGTTCTGCTCCTCCTCTTCTTTTTTCTCATTTCCCTCTCCTCTTTTTAACTCCCTCTCCTCCTTTTCTCCTCTCTGGATGTCTCGGGCACCACCCAGCCAGCTGTGCCTCCCTGACCCAGCCAGGCTCACCCAGGGGTGCCTCTGCCATTGGGGTCAGCTCCCCTCAGCCCCGTGCCATTAATTGCTTTAATGATGCCTTCATTCTGATTGGAAATATGATACCGGTGAAATTTAATTTTAAAGATCGATAACTCGTTAGCACTTTATTGCTACAGCTACACTTGCAGCAGGTTGGTCTCCTGTGCTGGAGGAGCACTGGGCTCAGCCTGGCCTGCAGGAGCTGTGCTGGGAGCAGCTGTGGGTGGGTGATCCCGGGAAGGGAGTTACTGACTCACCACTTGGTCTCTGCAGAGATTTTGGCCACTTCTCCTGGGGCCGGCAGGGCTGCACAGCACCCTGGCCAGGTCCATCCTTTGTTCTCCCTCAGACAGCAGCCCCTGGGGTCTGTGCACACTGCAGCTCTGTCAGCCCACGGGGAGCAGCGAGCACCAAACCCCCAGCGAGTGCCAGGGCCCTGGGGCACAGCCTGGCAGCTGGGGGACAGGGACAGGGACAGTGCCAGGGCCCTGGGGCACAGCCTGGCAGCTGGGGGACAGGGACAGGGACAGTGACAGGGCCCTGGGGCACAGCCTGGCAGCTGGGGGACAGGGACAGGGACAGTGCCAGGGCCCTGGGTGACAGGGACGGGTGTCCCTGCTGCTGCTGCTGCTGTGCCTCGACAGCCAGCACTGCCCTGGGCTCGGTGCCTGCTCCATGGGCTGGGGATGTCTGTGTGTCTGTGTGTCCATGTGTCTGTCTGTGTGTCCATGTGCCTGTGTGTCCGTGTGTCTGTGTGTCCATGTGTCCGTCTGTGTGTCCGTGTGTGTGTCCGTGTGTGCACAGAGCAGAGCCGTGGTTGGTTTGGCTCGGGGGTAGGAATGTCCCTGTCTGTGTGTCCTTGTGTCTGTCTGTGTGTCTGTCTGTCTGTATGTTCATGTGTCCGTCTGTGTGTCCATGTGCCTGTCCGTGTGTCTGTCCGTGTGTGCACACAGAGCAGAGCCATGGTTGGTTTGGCTCAGGGGGTGGGGATGTCCATGTCTGTGTGTCCGTGTGCTTGTCTGTGTGTCCATCTGTGTGTCCATGTGCCTGTCTGTGTGTCCATGTCTGTGTGTCCGTGTGCCTGTCTGCGTGTCCGTCTGTGTGTCCGTGTGTCCATCTGTGTGCCCGTCTGTGTGTGCACAGAGCAGAGCCGTGGTTGGTTTGGCTCGGGGGGTGGGAATGTCCGTGTCTGTGTGTCCGTGTGTCCATCTGTGTGTCCGTCTGTGTGCACACAGAGCAGAGCCGTGGTTGGTTTGGCTCGGGGGGTGGGAATGTCCGTGTCTGTGTGTCCGTGTGCCTGTCCGCGTGTCCGTCTGTGTGTCCATGTGCCTGTCCGTGTGTCTGTCCGTGTGTGCACACAGAGCAGAGCCATGGTTGGTTTGGCTCAGGGGGTGGGGATGTCCATGTCTGTGTGTCCGTGTGCCTGTCCGTGTGTCCGTCTGTGTGCACACAGAGCAGAGCCGTGGTTGGTTTGGCTGGGGGCACAGACGGGAGCAGGAGCAGCAGGGACAGCTGGAACCCTTCCAAGCCCTCCCATGGGAGCTGAGCTGCAGGCAGAACGCTCTGGAAATGCCTTTAGCCCTTGGTGGATACAGCACTCTCACGACTGGTGCCCTCCCGTGCATCTCTTGGTGCAGTCTCTCATTAAATGATCCCCAGCTGACGCAAAGCCGGGCTCAGGCAGGGCCCCGTGCTGCCAGCAGGAGCCTGGGCAGGCTGTGGGACCAGTGCTGTGCCCCCAACAGCAGCAGCACAGCTGCTCAGAGCTGTCCCTGGCACTGACCAGGCTGGGCAATGTCCCCTCTGTCCCCTCTGTGCCCTCTGCAGAGCCAGCGTGTCACAGCCAAGGTGTGAACGAGGAACGTGCTCAGGGACCGTGGCCGCAGGGAGGAAGAGTTTAAGAACACTTGTATCCCAATTATTGTAATTTTTTCTTTAGGAGTTTTTACTTTCCCAGTTCAGGAAGTACTTGAGGAAGAAGCACATTCGTGTGTGCACCCATTGAAGCTGGCTTTGCATTCCCCTGGAGCCCACTTTCCACATTCCCCATCCGACTGCTCCAAGGCTCTCAGGAGATCCCTTCGGGGTGTCCCCCCTGCAGGACCAGCCCCAGCCCCAGGGCACAGCCAGGTCAGGGATGGTTTTTGTTCATGACCCACCCTCCCCAAGGCTCAGCCAGGTCAGGGATGGTTTTTGTTAATATCCCACCCTCCCCAGGGCACAGCCAGGTCAGGGATGGTTTTTGTTCATAACCCACCCTCCCCAGGGCGCAGCCACCTCAGGGATGGTTTTTGTTAATATCCCACCCTCCCCAAGGCTCAGCCAGGTCAGGGATGGTTTTTGTTCATAACCCACCCTCCCCAGGGCACAGCCAGGTCAGGGATGGTTTTTGTTCATAACCCACCCACCCCAAGGCTCAGCCAGGTCAGGGATGGTTTTTGTTCATAACCCACCCTCCCCAAGGCTCACAGCTTTCCATTTCCATGGTGCTCCCCGAGCAGTAACCAATAAATCTCCACAGAATCCCAGAGAGTGGGAAGTGCTGTTATTCTTGTTTTATGGATGGCAAAATGAGATGCAGAGAGGTTAATAGCAAGTCTAATTGGACAATAATTACCCACTTACCACGCTGAAAATTAAGAAATAATCCTCCCATTGTCATTACATCAGCAGAACAAGGCGAGAGCAGCGTTCACGTCCTCCCCATCCCACCATTTAGCCAAAGAGCTGACGTGCAAATGAAAGCAAACGGAGCACAGGAGCAGATAAATAAATTGTTCTTTCCTTGTTTAACATCTATTTTGCACCACTGAGTCACTCAGAATAGAGGAAAATTATTAAATTTCCTCTGGCATCTATTAAGACATGACAAAACAAAGGCAAGCTCCATTTGTAGAACACATCTGTTGGAAAAGAAATGGAAGAAATAGGATTTAATTACTGCTATGGACTGGTTTCACTTCATTTTTCTGGGAAGGGAAAAAATGTAGGATAAAAATTGCTGCTTTAAAAAAGACCAGTGCTCTGATAATTCTATTTCTCCTTACATTTTGTCTTTCCTCCACCAAGCAAATAAGACCATTATACCAATGGCACCCCCTGTATTGGTTTAATACCCTGAATATTGGATCTTCACTGACTCAGTTTACAAAGGGAGTTTTTCTTCCAAGTCAGCACTTAGAAGCTGTTTTGGTATGCACTGAAACTCCAATTTCAGTGTTATGAATGAAAAGAAATCATAAGACACATAGGAGCAAATGTTGTATTTCCTTTTGGGTTAGCATTTGAATTTAAGTCTTCTTTTCCTTTCCAGTTTTTCAATGAAAACACCTGTTGGGAAGAACCCATTCCCTGTGACCTACAGGTAAGAGTTAATAACCAGTGACTGTAAAAAAATCAGGCACTCAAGGCATTGTGGAGTTTTTTAAAACTTTATCTCTGAATTAATTTGGAAATGTGGGTGAGGTCCCTGACCCTCCTTTGAGAGCCTGAGTGCTGCAGGAAGTGTCACCTGCAGGAGTGGCTCGGGGGGTGCCAGGGGGGCAGGAGCAGCTGGCACTGGGGTGGGCTGTGCTCAGCACCCCTGCCTTGTCGGGGGAGGGAACTGAGGGAATTCAACAGAAACAGGTTTTTTCAAAAGTCTGTGACATCCAGCACAAAACCATCGCCTCTGTCTGGTTGTGGATTCTGCAGCTTCAGATTGAATCCCATAAAGGCGGTCGATAAATCTGCAGAAATCCGGTATCTGCAATTAAATTCCCTAGAGCTGCTCCCTCAGTGCACAAATTGGGAGCTCAGAAAGGGCCTCTGCCTCCTGATGCATCATTTTTTTTGCTGGGAATGCTCCTCCTAATGAAAAATGATGGTGAACAAAAATAGATTTTCTGTCATGGGGGTAATTGTTCTTTTTCTTAGTGCACTCCAAATATTTCTGTAAAGCATCATCTGCTCTTTAAACACATATTGTAGAACATCAATGGAAGTCAATACCTTTTGTCAATGAGTAAAATATTAAAAGTAATGAGCTGACCTGTTTCTTATTTAGCCATTGATCCTGCCTCTCTCCTGGCGGGTTTGCCTGGAACGTGCAGCGTTAGGGATTTGCTCCTGGAGCCAGGGAAGAGCCCGGGCTGGGGGCACTGACCCCCTGCTCAGAGGGGCTCATTCCGTGGTCATTCCCATGCTGGTGAGGGAGTTAAATAATTCTTAAATTGTGGTGAGTAAAGCAATCAATGAGGTGCTGAAAGGGAGGGGCTTCCACTGATGTTATTCACACCGATGCTGCTGTTAGTGGGGAAATGGCACTTTTGGTGTATAGATTTTAATTAAGGCTGCAAACAACCTCTCAGAGATACAACTAAGATTGGAGGGAAAAATTAATTTTTGCGAGTCTGAACTGCTTGTTTCAGTAATTGTGAAGACTGAAAATTGAACTGGGGATTGAAGATACTGGATTGAGTAAACAGTGGAGTATTTTAAGTTGCATGCAGTGCTGCTGCAGGTGAGTTGGGTGAGTGGCAGGGAAGCAATCGTTGCACCTTTGGTCACACTTGTGACCTGGGCAGCTCACCCCAAAGGGATTAACGTGATGTGCTCCTGGAAATGTCTCTGGGCAGGTGCTGCTCTGGGAGAAGTGAATTCCCTCCCCAAAGGGCTTTGGGCACGGCTGCCAGGGCAGGGGAGCAGGGATCCCTGCAGGGATCCAGGGCTGGCACAGGGTAAGCACTTACAGTATATTGAAAAACTGCACTAAGCTCAGTTAAAATTATGATTATCTCATCAGAAAGTTATCAGCCTTTTTTTTGTTTGTTTGTTTTACCAAAAGTTTTATGTTTTTATATTCCAGGATTGCTTTTATACCTCACAGGAACTAGAGATGTTTTTAGTGGATTTTCATTATTATTGGGGTTAAGACTTTCAGTTGGGCAGAACTGTTGTGAAGGCCAGGGTGTGATTTTGGATTAACCCTTTTCCTGCCAGTACAGACAGTGCCTCAGCCACAGCAGCTGCCATCCCTTGTCTTGGCCAGCCTGGACCTGCTCCAGAAGTGTGGGAGCCAGCTCAGCCAGACATTGCTGCCAGGTAGTCCAGAAATATCCCATGGACAGAAGGGATAAGGACAAGGTTACTGTTTGGGGGTTTGGGCTCCCTCCCATCTGCTGTCAGGGTAAAGTGTGTCCTACTCTTGCAGAAACTTCCAAATCCCCAGCAGAAATTGTGTGTGAAGAGGGGGAGTTATTGGCAGTTTAGCAGCGACAAAGCAGGAGAGAGAGTAAATGTTAAATGCACTTTACTATACAACAAATTTTCAGTTTATGGCATCCCAATACATCAAGAAATGTTGCTCGCTTCTGGCCAGGAAAATGTCATTCATTTTGCTATTCATATTGGAAAAAATAACTGCAGTGCTCATGGTTATTTACACCGTCCCAGCTCCTGGGCAAGGCTGCTCTGCCACCCTTCCCTGCCTTTGCTGGGGAGTTCCTGCTCTTCCCCAGCCCTGCTGGGGCCAGCACTGGGTGTGTCCTTCCCCAGCCCCACCAGGCACCTGCACAGGGAGGGAGATGCAGAGCAGCCAGGCTGGAGCCCAGCTCTGCCCTGGGCAGCCTCGGGCTGGGCTGGGCTGGGTTTGTGCCTTGCCCAGGCTGGCACCTGCTCTCTGAGGCTTTGGCAAGCCCAGATCTTTGTGCCCTGGCCCCAGTGCCCTCCTGCCCGGGGCTGGGTGCAAACCTTCTCTCTGGGTTTGGGTTCAGCGCTCGGGGCTGGCCGTGCTCCCCTCTGTGGGGCTCAGACAAACCTCTTCAGAGAGCATTTGCATGTTCAGAGCCCCTGCTTTACTTTTCCAGTCTAGAAAATTGTTTATTATCTTATCTTTGTCACTTATCTAGGAAAACCATTGATTTCCAATGGAAAGCCCTCCAGAATACAGGAAAAGCCAAGGAAGAGCTCAGGGTGCGTGTGCTGGGAGGGAGATGCCAGGGGAAGGGCTGGCAGAGCACAGGCAGAGACAGGACCTGTTCCCGTGCCCTCCGGATGAGCTGAGGGGCAGGGGCAGGGGCCCTTCCAGGGAAAAGCCAGGAATCCTCAGCACAGCATCACGGTGGGCACAGGGACCCTCCTCCCCTTTTCCCACGTTAAATTTAACACAGTTTTCTCCTTCCACACAAGGACATGAGGGAACAAGTTAACCAGAAACTTCCATTATTTGTAATCCCAACGAGGCCCCTGGGAAGGGATAACCAACCAAACAAACCAGCCTCCTGCTGTTCCCCAGAGGCAGCTGCCAGGACCAGACTCTCCAAGAGTTAGTGCCAGCCAGGAGATGGCCAGGGTGGCTGCCACAGCTGCAGGAGCCCTTTGGTGCTGGTGTCACTCACGTGCTGCAGGTGAGTTAGAGCTCTGTATCCCCAGTGATGTTTGGTTTCCAGCCCTGATAAAGACCCTCTGTGCCTGCTGCACTTCAGCACCCACAGCTGCTCCAGGCAGTGGCAGCAGGGCAGGGCTGGCACTTTGCTGCACCCGATCTGGGGCTCTGCTATGTTCACTCTTGGTCCGAAGTTTCTTACCTGAGGCTGCTTTAGATCAGAAGCCAACTTAATGCCGTGGGCTTTGGTGTACCCTGTGTGTCAGTTCCCTGCTCCAGCCAGGGTGAATGCAGACAAAATGACAAATTCTGGTGTGAGTTTGGCTCTTGGAGCAGATCAGGCTGAGCACTGTAACAAACATAATAAATGAAGCACAATCCCCTCTCTGGAGCCCTTTCCAGGCACGTCCCCTGCCCTGAGCCCGTGGGATGGGGACACCAGGGAGTGTCACCAGGGAGTGTCACCAGGGAGTGTCACCAGGGCTGCCTTTGGCTGTGACAGGATCCTGTCCCTGGGGGGGACCAGAGGAGTCCAGAGCTGTGCAGGGAAGCGTGGCTGACAAGGTTCACTCATGGACTGACTGCTTGGGAGTGTTGCTGGCCCTTACTGGAGTGAGATAAAAGCGTTCCAGGAAGAGAGGAGCAGGAGGGAGAGAACAGCCCCTCCGAGTGCAGAGGAGTATCTCTGTTTTACAGCTGCACACAGCATCGATCAAAATGCCACCTGCACACCCTGGCTGCTACCTGGAGTTACACAGATCCCCTGGGCTTACAGCATGCATAGAGCACACGTTTAATGAAGCAGGCTCTGTCTGTGCATCCAGGGGGCTTAGAAAGTGAAGTACACAATATATATGTGCAATGCCTGCTCTCAACAGAGGAAAAGGGATTCATTTCATCAGAGCCACCAGCTTTAATTTTTACAGCTTAGTAGGTGGCGTTCTGAAGTGTTCAATCTAAGTCCAGATGCTCTCAGGAGTCTTTTGGGGGACGTGCAGGTCCTTGTAGGGCGTTCAGTAACACCGGGCAGGCTGAGTAAAGGCAGATGTTGGAGAATTTCAGAGGTGTCTGTGCAGAATCAGCCCCAGACTGGTCTGGGCTGGAAGGGATCTCAGAGCTGATCCTGTTCCCCCTGCCATGGGCAGGGACACCTCCCAGCAGAGCAGGCTGCTCCAAGCCCTGTCCAGCCTGGTGACCAGCACCCTCTGCAGAGGCCAAGGCAACCTCAGTCAGTCTGTTCCTCACACCCCCAGGGCCGAGGTGGGGAAATGGCAGGGAAGAATGGGCTATTTTTATTTCAGCGTGCATCAAATCCTGGTTTTATAACTTATTAATGATGGATTGATCTCAGGAGATATTAACTCTGTATTTACAGAGTGTTTAGACATGCTGGGGGCTGTTTTAAATGTACCAGCTGCTCAGTGCTGATTTAAGTACACAGATGTTCTTATTAGCATAACATTCAAATTCGATGCCCTCCTTATCTGCATCCTGCCAAAGCACAAAAACAGCAGCTCCACAGCCCTGGAGTGCCAGGCAGGAACAGCCTTTCCTCCCCTGGTACCTCATCAGCTCCCCATCCCATCCCATCCCATCCCAGTTTCCCAGTTCCCATCCNTCCCAGTTCCCAGTTCCCATCCCATCCCAGTTCCCATCCCACCCCAGTTCTCAGTTCCCATCCCATCTCAGTTCCCAGTTCCCATCCCATCTCAGTTCCCAGTTCCCATCCCATCCCAGTTCCCAGTTCCCATCCCACCCCAGTTCCCACCCCAGCCCCTCAGGGCTCCAGGCAGGCTCCCAGCAGGTGCTGGGGATGGACAGAAGGGAATTCTTGGGGTGATTTGGAGCCACTCGGGCTCAGGGCTGAGCAGCCCTGGGTTCCTGTGAGCCGAGGGTGGGGGTGACAGCTGCTCGCTGTGCTGGCCGGGTTAGCAGCTGTTTGTCTGCAGCTGTTTGCAGCTGTTTGCAGGTGTTTATTTCAGCTGTTTGCAGCTGTTTGCAGGTGTTTATTTGCGGGTGCTTATTTGCAGCTGTTTGTTTGCAGGTGTTTATTTGCAGCTGTTTGCAGCTGTTTGCAGGTGGTTTTAGGTGTTTTTGTTCTATCTGTCGCTCGCAGCAGCTCTGGCTGGCCTCGCAGCCCGTGCTCCTGTCTTTCTGCCCCGCGGTCCCGCCTCTCCCGCTGCGGGGACCGAGCTCGGGGGGACCCTTCTGGTGGCCGCTGCCCCACAACAGACATCCGGCATCGCACAGAGCAGCGACGAGCACAGGGACGGGAATCGCTCCAAAGTCAGGCTGACATCTCGAAGGAGATGAGGGAAAGGTTCCGAAGGAATCTCGGGGGCTGCGGGAGGATCTGCCGGGACTCTCGGTTAGCGCCGCCGCCCCCCCGAGGCACCGGGACTGGAGCAGGCTGCGGTGGGGACATCGGTGGGGACATCAGCGCAGCCAGGACCGCGTGTCACAGATCCCCGGGGCAAACACACCCCGGAGCTGCGGCACCGCCGGCACCGCGCTCCAACCGCCCCCCTGCCTCAGGAATGAGTAAAAGGGTCGTAAACAGCAGAGAGAAAATTTTTGCCTGGTGACTGCAAATAAGCACCCAGCAGAGCTGTTAAAAGTTGCTTGCTGAAGAGAAAAATATGATTCTTCCAGTTTTATGGGCCACGTTCAGATAGCTCTCACTCCCGCGCCATAAATCCAATTTCCACATAGATTAAATGGAAAGGCAGCAGAGGCTCTGCTGAATAATGCACGGGTCGTGGTGGATCTGTGAGGGGCAGGGATGGATCCCGCCTGTGCCCACACCCGGGGCTGCTCACGGCCACCCTGGGGCTGCTCACGGCCACCACCGCTGTTGTCCCCGGCCACCAGCCCGTCCCCGCCCGCTCCCCGGGCCTGCCCGCCCTTTATCCAAAGCCGAACGCTCACCCAAAGCCCAGAAGCTGCGGCAGGGCTGGGGATGAAGCGTGGCCTGAGGCCGGCTGGCTCCTGCAGGAGGATGCTCAGAGAGGGCTGCCCGGGGCACAGCCAGCACGGGCACCCGGGAACGTCCCCCGGGGTGGCATTTCGAGCCATTTAACGTGTCTGGGGCACAGCCAGCACGGGCACCCAGGAACGTCCCCCGGGGTGGCATTTCGAGCCGTTTAACGTGTCTGGGGCACAGCCAGCACGGGCACCCGGGAACGTCCCCCGGGGTGGCATTTCGAGCCATTTAAGGTGTCTGTGCCCGGGGGCAGCAGCTCGGCTGTGCTGGGCGAGTCCCCGTCCCTGCAGGGGCTCCGAACCAGAACCAGGGGTGGACACCAGGCTTCACGGTGGGGTCCAGCGAGGAGGTCAGAGGTCAGATTCCCTGGTTTGGGGTTTTGCTTTGGCTGGAAATTAATACTGGAATTAACGAATGAATTAATTAATTACCGGAAGTGGAATGAAATACTGGAATAGCTTTAGCCATTGTCCCTCTGGAAATGCACCTCAGTGCCAGTGTAACCCAGCAGTGACGGGGGCTGCACGAAGGAGCCTCTCCAGAAGAGGAAAGGTCCCTCTCAGACGTGGCAGGACATTTGGGCTGAGGGTCCCTGGGCCCGGCTGGCACCCGGATGGAATCACCAGAGCCAGGCAGCTGTGGGCGAGCACTGCAGCCTTTGGTTTCTGAGGGGCAGAGAAAGCACTTGAGCACGGGAATAATGAATGTTTGTAGTCCCCTGGAAGACCTTTCATCTCTCTGCCACTCAATATCCCACAAACAGGGAGCTTATGGTTTGTTCTCTCTGAGTGCTCTGCCTGTCTCCTCCCAGCCCTGACCCAGCACCTCCTGGAGCCCTCCTGGCCCAGCTGAGGAGGTGGCTCTGTCCCCCTTGTCCCCATGGAAGTGCCTGCTCTGCTCTGTTTGCTGTTTCTCCCACTGTGCCAGCAGCCCCCTGTCCCCTCTGCTGTCCCTGAGGAGGGCAGACCCCCCGGGCCCCCAGCCCCGCTCCCTGTGCCTTTGGCTGCTCTGCTGAAGGGGTTAATTTGTTTAAACCACGCTTGTTCTCCTGAGTTATGGGCTGGCTGCTGCCAGCACAGTGGAAAAGTGATCTGATTTTCCAGTTTCAGCGTGGCAGATGTGTGTGTGGGAGGGCTGTGAGGGAAGGGGGGTCGTTGTTGTTCATAAGGTGACCAAAATCTGCTCCACCAGATTGGCTCTAACCCAGTTCCAGCCCGCTGGGTGGTGACAGCTGACACGGCACTGCTGTCACGGGGTGCACACAGTGGGGACAGAATGGGGGGTACAACAGCCATGGGGCTGTGCTGGAGTGAGAGGCTGGGGGCAGAGGGGCAGGGATGGAGTGGGAGCAGCTCCCAGGGCAGGTTTGGTGTGGGAGCAGCTCCAGGCACAGGGATGGAGTGGGATCAGCTCCCAGGGCAGGTTTGGTGTGGGAGCAGCTCCCGGGGCAGGTTTGGTGTGGGAGCAGCTCCTGGGGCAGGGATGGAGTGGGAGCAGCTCCTGGGGCAGGGATGGTGTGGGAGCAGCTCCTGAGGCAGGTTTGGTGTGGGAGCAGCTCCCAGGGCAGGTTTGGTGTGGGAGCAGCTCCTGAGGCAGGGATGGTGTGGGATCAGCTCCAGGCACAGGGATGGTGTGGGAGCAGCTCCTGAGGCAGGGATGGAGTGGGATCAGCTCCAGGCACAGGTTTGGTGTGGGAGCAGCTCCCAGGGCAGGGATGGAGTGGGAGCAGCTCCTGAGGCAGGGATGGAGTGGGAGCAGCTCCTGAGGCAGGGATGGAGTGGGAGCAGCCCTTCACACCACCCCTGACCCTGAGAGCTGCTGCCCCAGCCCTGCCCAGAGCTGCCCTCCCTGGCACAGGCTCTCCTCGTGCCTCCTGCCTCGTGCTCTCCTGGGCTGTGGGGATTTGCACGTTCTTTGCCTGGAAATGTGTTTTGCTTTAACGTTCAGTCAAATGCTGTGAAGGTCAGAGCCCTGCCTTGAGCTGGGCCTAACAGGTGAGAAGCTGTGCTAAGACATCCAGCGTGAGAAAGCTTTCCCACTTCCTTCTGCCAGTGCAGGGAACACTTGGCTGGTGCCTGCAGAGCCCTGGGCAGGAGCTGGAGGAAAGCTGAATTTTCTTTGTCATCCTTTTCTTTCTGTTCTCCTTTTAGAATAATCTGTTATTAATAGATAATTCAATGGACAATAGTAATAGATAATAATCCTATTACAATAATTAGAATTATTCTGCACAAAACAATCTTTACAAATGTCATCTTTCTTTACTCTCCAAAATGAGTCTCTCCTTGGAGCTGTTGGTGAGGGAGCATGGAGCAGTGCTTGTGACTGACAGGCATTTCTTTGCCATGGACAAATGCAAGTTCCTCACCTTTGGGAGTCCCCTGACAGCTCTCTGAGGCGGCTCTGGGTCTGTTTTCTTTTCTTTAAACCAGCACAGGAACTGCTCTTGTACCATTGTTACATCCAAAACTGCCAGTGAGAGGTGTGAGGAGGTTCTTTTTAGAGGTTGTTTTTTCTCTGTCCCTTAGAACCTTCTCTGGTTTTGCAAATTAGAAGAATCTTTCCCATCAGATTCAGTTTCTACTCCAAACAAGTAGTGTTTAGGCTGGGGAAGAACTCTTCAAACCACTCAGGAATTGAGCAGTGAATCAATGGCAGAACCAGTTAGTGATGTTGAGAGTCAGGGATGTCAGGAAGGGTTTTGGGAAGACACACAAGAGGAAACCTTCCCTTTTGGGGTCAGAATTCTGGGTATTTGCTCTGAGAAGCTGATCCTTCCTGGATCTTTCTGGATCTTTCTGGATCCTTCCAGAGCATGGTGGTGTCTCCCTGAGGAGGCAGCAGGACCTCGTGCCCGAGACTCTCCAGTTATTTAAGGCTATTTAAGATTATTTAAGGTTATTTAAGGTTATTTAAGGCCACTGCAGATTTTCAGCAGCAGATAAAACCCCGTGGCCAGCCGGTTTGCACAGCAAGCACGCGTTACCAGACAGGGCTGGGAGCCTGCCCGGCTCTGGGGGCAGCAAACCCCTCCCCGCGCTTTTCCGCGGGCAGTCGATGCGAGCAGAGCGGCTGGAAGGGCTCCTGGCTGCTCCGGGTGACGGCTCGCAGCCCCCGGAGAACAAACGCCTGCGGCCGAAGCTCTCCAGGGACTCACGGCTGGAGGAGACCCGGAGTGAGCGGAGCCTGGGAGGAGCCGGCTTTGGGCACGGCCGTGCCGCAGCATCCCGGGCAGCCGGGCCGTGCCGTGCCGTGCCGTGCCGTGCCGGGCCGTGCCGTGCCGTGCCGGGCCGGGCCGTGCCGTGCCGTGCCGCAGCATCCCGGGCAGCCGGGCCGTGCCGTGCCGTGCCGTGCCGTGCCGGGCCGTGCCGTGCCGTGCCGGGCCGGGCCGTGCCGTGCCGTGCCGCAGCATCCCGGGCAGCCGGGCCGTGCCGTGCCGTGCCGTGCCGTGCCGGGCCGTGCCGTGCCGTGCCGGGCCGGGCCGTGCCGTGCCGTGCCGCAGCATCCCGGGCAGCCGGGCCGTGCCGTGCCGTGCCGTGCCGTNGCTATCCTCGTTAGTTATCCTCGTTAGTTATCCTCGTTAGTTATCCTCGTTAGTTATCCTGGCTATCCTCGTTAGTTATCCTCGTTAGTTATCCTCGTTAGTTATCCTCGTTAGTTATCCTGGCTATCCTCGTTAGTTATCCTCGCTATCCTCATTAGTTATCCTCGTTAGTTATCCTCGTTAGTTATCCTCACTATCCTCATTAGTTATCCTCGTTAGTTATCCTGGCTATCCTCGTTAGTTATCCTCGCTATCCTCATTAGTTATCCTCGTTAGTTATCCTCGTTAGTTATCCTCGTTAGTTATCCTCACTATCCTCATTAGTTATCCTCGTTAGTTATCCTGGCTATCCTCGTTAGTTACCCTCATTAGTTATCCTCGTTAATCACCCTCGCTGTCCCCGCTGCCGCAGCCCGTTGTTCCCGGAGCTGGTTTGCCTGCCCGAGGCTCCGCGCAGGGCGCTTTCCGAACGTTAACCCTTGCGGAGCGGATCCGTTCTGCGGCTCAGGGGCTCTTATCACCTGATTTGCTTCTCTCTCAAGGCCTCTGCGCCTCGCCCCATCGTGCCTCGCTGCAGCTCCTTCCAGGGCCGGCACCGTTTGCAGGGCAGGCAGCGGCAGCAGCGCTCCCCCAGCCCGGCACTCGGAGCAGGGTGTGGAAACGATCCCATCCATCACCCGGGCTCCGTCCGGCACAGCAGAGCGAGAGCACAGCGCTCATGCAAAGAAGACACTGTTTTATGTGTTGAACAGTCGCCGTGCTGTCACGTCCCGACCCTCCTGTGGCTGGTGTTTCGTGCTCAGGTTTGCTCTGTTCCCAGCCCCGTCCCTCGGTTAATCCTTCTTCCCCACACGAGCCCTCAAATGTCATCTCCTGTGCTGGCTCAACGTGTCTGCTTTGTGATTAATCTGTCTCATGCCTGAGCTCTGAACCCATTTAAACAGCCTCAGCAGCCTGGGACTTCCTACAAGGTTTTCCATTTTCTTTTCTTATTTACTGTAGAAAATTGCTGATGGAAGAAAAAAAGAAGTTCCCCTTTGGCTCATTGCCCGCAGCTTGAAGGGTTGAGGAGCTGAGGTCCATCTGGCTGAGATGGGAAGGCAGGAACAAAAAGGGAAAGATGAGAGTGAGAACATCTGGATTTTGGTCCCAAGGTGTCCCTGTAACAGATTGAAGCCCTGAAATACCAAACCCACCACATTAAGTTGTCTTGGTCCGTGTGGCTGCTGCTGAAAAAGAGTGATGGAGAGAGGGGAAGGAGGATAAGCAGGGAGTCCATAGAATATTAATATTAACCAATGCCAGGCTGTCACTCAGCAACTGGGCCCTGCAAGCTGGGTTTCCTCTGGAGTCAGGGAATGTTTCCACGCTGTCAGCCTGTCCTGGTGACCTTGGCAAGGCTCTTCGTGTGACCCTGCTCATGTCATGAACTCATTCAGGTTGGAAAAGACCCCTAAGATCACGGAGTCCAACCGTCCCACGAGAGCCCTGGGTGGTGCTCGGGAGGTGCAGGAGCTCCCACAGCTCAGTGCAATGACCTTATCAAAAAGTTTTCTGTGCTGGAATACTTGGAGGTGACTTAGAAAGCAGATACATAAGGTTTTTATGGCTGGAAGTGTTTATCACCGTGTCTCAGCAGTATCTCATGACGTGAGTAACAGTTATAAAAGCACTTTGAGCTTATTTGACAGTAAATGTTTTGTGGCCATTCTCTATTTCTTCCCCTTGTATTTTAAGCTGCTGAGCTGTGCCATCAGTGTTTATGGGCAGCCGAGCCCAGTGTGCAGAGCTGTGCTGGGGGGAGCTGGGGGGGTCTGGGGAGGCCGGGGCTGCTCGGGGATGCCAGCTGATTCCTCGCTCCACGGCAGAGCTCAGCCAGACTCCCGTGGAAGGGGAGGCTGCAGGCCAGGAGCAGAGCAGCAGCTCTGGGTGTTGGGCGGGCAGGGCAGAGTGCATTGCCTGGGAGTGCAGCAGAGCCCAAGGGAACTTGTCTGCCCCAGGGAGCAGCGTTTGGGAAGAGCCCTGAGCCAGCTCTGCCCCTGTGCAGCCCTGACCCCCGAGCCGTGCCTGGGGCTGCGAGGGAGCAGTGAATTCTCCATGGATGCTGAGAGATGCAATGCCTGCTGCAGGGCCCTGGGCCTGGGGGATCCTCGCTGCAGGGCAAGGTGCTGCCACTCGTGCATCGTCCAGGAGGCCAAAGGCACTGCAGATGCAGGGGTGTCTGCACCCCCTCCCCAGGTCCCTCCTCGCCCCCCTGCCCCAGCCCTGCTCCTGCTCAGATGGGGACGTGGTGCACACCCCGAAAACGGAGCTGAGCCTCGCTCAGCCCGTGCCTAACGAGCTCTGCTCTCACCCCAGAGAGCCAATTAAGGGAGAACCCGTGCAGTCCTACAGAGGAGCAGGGAGGCACACACGGAGATTGTCACCAGCTGCTCCGCTCTGTCACTCGCACGGCTCGGCTGCTCTGCTGCTCCAGAGGAACTGAACCAGTGCTCCACTCATGTTTGTAAATGCTCCCGGCCCACGGCGTGATCTGCTTCTGCAAGCGCCGCACGTGGAGCGCTTTGTGTCACAGGCCGTGTCGCAGCTGGGCACAAGGACAGCAGGACAATGAACAAGGGACATTGCAGCGGCTTTGCACATCAATTCACACCAATCCCGTGAGCAATGACGGATAACTGCAGTAACCCAGGCGAGCATTTAGCAGGAGACAGTAAAACCAGGTGAGCCTCGAGCCCGTGACCCTCTGCAGTGGAATCCAAGGACCCAGGTGTTTGTGTTGCTTTTTTCCTGCTGCCAGGCTCGGAAGCCAGAGGAACGGCTGTGGAGTGTCCCCTGGCCTCTCGGGGCACAAAATCCCCCCCAGGCAGGAGGATGTGCTGCAGGACACGGGGGCTGGAGGGAGCTCCAGGGACATGGAATGGGAGCAGGGGCTGCTCTCCACGGCCAGGGCAGTGACGGGACAGGGGGGAGTGTGACAGCCAGGACAGACGGACAGCAATGTGGGGGAGCGCCCACTGAGAGCCTCCAGGAGCAGCACGGGTGTGTGACTGGCTTGTCTGGGTGTGCCTTGAGACCTTTTGTGGTTTACAGCTCTGTGGCAGTAGGATCTGAGTGTCACACAGGTGTGGCTGCAGTTCCCCGTGCCATGCTGCCCTCTGCTCAGCCAGGTGCCAGCACACGGAGGGACAGTGACAGAGCTTGCACAACAGTGGTTTGCAGAGGATTGCTCAGGCATCTAAATAATTAGGTGTAGGAATTACAGCAGGGAACGACATGCCAAGGGCACTCGAAGAGCTGGGCAGAACATTTTTTATGGAAACAGGAAAAATCTGTTGATCTTGAAGAGTGAGGCTTCCCACAGCAGCCTCCTGCTTAAAGGCTCCACTGAAAGCAGAGCCAGGAGGAACTGCTGCTGATGGGGAGATCTCAGGGGCTGCACTTCCCAGGAATGGAGCCCTCTGGGCAAAGGGACAATTCTTCATGGAAAGTTAAGAGAAGGGAGTGCAAGTGAATAAAGGCAGGAATGGAGCTAAACTGACACTAAATCCTACTTTGACTCTCCTGCATTGGACCAAGGTCCCTTTGGTTCTGGAATAATTTTAGATTTAATGATTCAGTTAATTGTTTGGCCTGATTGATAATGCACAATTCACGGGGAATTTAGACTCCACAGAGCTCAGGTATTTTTCCATGTGACTTTTCTTTTAGTTCTTTGTATGTTAGGAATCATCACATGGATGCAGGATATTGAGAGCCAGAGGGAAATCATCCTGCTGGAGTAAAAAGATTTCCAATCCACCTTGACTCAATATTTTTTATTGCTCTGAGCTATGGGGAATTCCGGGGGGTTGGGCAGCAGGGGGGTCCCCCACCCGCTGTTGGGGTGTCTGCTGTGACTGTGGGCTCGGGGCCAGCCTGGATTTTTGGGTCCTGGGGAGGATTGTGCTGAAGGGAGCAGGGGCTGTGTACGTGGTTTGCTGTTCTGGGCTCTCACCCCATCCTCGTCCTCCTGGTGCTGCAGCAGCTCAGATCAGACTCCAGAATGTTCTTTGTGGTGCAGTCTCCTTTCAGCCCAGCTGCCCAGCCCAGCAGCAGCCAGGATCTCTCCTCTGTGAGGGGATTTGCCGTGGGGGTCCCCAGGGGTTCTGTGCCAGCAGCCGTGGCAGTGCCCTGCTGCAGCCCGAGCTCTGGCTGGCACCCCTGGCACCCTCCTGGGGAGCACAAACACCACCTGCACCACATCCCTGGGCTGCTGGGGCCCCTGCCAGGCTGGGGTGCTCCGGGGACCACGGGCTGCTGCTGCTGGCACATCTGTGTCCAGTGTGGCACAGGGGCTGCCGTGCTGGCACTTCTCAATAATGCTTGCTCTTAGAACTGCTGGCCTAGAGCAGGAATAATTCTGAGGTGATGGTGAAAGAGCACCAGTGCCCATCCCTGGAGTGCCCGAGGAAGGGCTGGAGGTGGGGGCCTGGGGACAGTCCCTCTGGGCTGGGGACAGGGTGGGGGCCTGGCACAGCTGGGGCTCGCTGGTCTTGGGGGTCTTTTCCAGCCTCAGTGATTCTGGGGAGTCCCCTGTGCATGACACTGCCCCTTGTCAGAGCAGCAATTAAACCATGGAGTAATTCAGTCATCAAGGGGAAGCATGTGGAGAAAGGGAAGAAAGTCTGAGTACAGGGAATATAATTTTTTCCCTTGTCTTTTTGAGTAAACGTTGTGGAAATCAAGGGAAGGCTTTGATGGCAGGCACTTAACCACTAAAGATTTTTGCAAGAGTCATTTCCACAAATGTCTTACAGGCCTTCTATAGATCGGGAGCCCGTGCTTTTAATGGACTGACAAATGTTCACCAACCCCAGCTGACTGTTGCTCCGTTGCTTGGCTATCCAGATAAGAGGAATGCTTTCCTTTGATTGAGATCTTAAATCAATTGTTCCTTTACCCAGTGGCTGGTGGTTATTATCCATGGAGAAGATAAAGTTCAGATAGCAAATTGTTAATATTGTAAGAAAAATGTCTGTTGTGTCCTGGTTAAAGTTTCCTGTCTGGATGAAATACACTCTGCTGTAATATTTCCCACTGCGTGCCATCCATCAGAGCCTGGTGCAGCGCTGGCACTGCTGCCTGCGGCCCTGCATGCCACTCTGCTGGGCACCTGGGGCTCTGCCTGCCCTGGCACAGCCTGAGCCTCTGGGGACGGGGCAGGCTGGGCAGGGAGAGAGCTGAGCCACGGCACAGCCCGCTCCTGCCCCGAGCCTCAGGGCTGCACAGCAGGGCTGGGCTTGTCCTCCTGCCTGGCCCTGCCCTGCCCTGCCCTGCCCTGCCCTGCCCTGCCCTGCCCTGGGACAGCCCTGAGCCCCCGGGGCCATCTGAGTGCTGGGCAGCACCGAGCTGCTGCAGGAGGCAGCACAGCCCTGGGATCCCGGGCACTGCCAGCCTTCCTGCAGCTCCTCTGCAGCACTGGGCTGGCCCCGTGCCCTGCCCTGCCCATGTCCTGCTGTCCCCGTGTCCTGCTGTCCCCATGTCCTGCTGTGCCCATGTCCTGCTGTGTCTGTGTCCTGCTGTCCCAGCACTGGACTGGCCCCGTGTCCTGCTGTCCCCGTGTCCTGCTGTGCCCATGTCCTGCTGTCCCTGTGCCCTGCCCTGCCCATGTCCTGCTGTCCCTGTGCCCTGCCCTGCCCATGTCCTGCTGTCCCTGTGCCCTGCCCTGCCCATGTCCTGCTGTCCCTGTGCCCTGCCCTGCCCATGTCCTGCTGTCCCTGTGCCCTGCCCTGCCCATGTCCTGCTGTCCCTGTGCCCTGCCCTGCCCATGTCCTGCTGTCCCTGTGCCCTGCCCTGCCCATGTCCTGCTGTCCCTGTGCCCTGCCCTGCCCATGTCCTGCTGTCCCTGTGCCCTGCCCTGCCCATGTCCTGCTGTCCCTGTGCCCTGCCCTGCCCATGTCCTGCTATGTCTGTGTCCTGCTGTCCCAGCACTGGACTGGCCCCGTGTCCTGCTGTCCATGGGCTCTGCAGGACCAGCACTGACCCGTGTCCTGCTGTCCATGGGCCCTGCAGGACCAGCACTGGCCCCCGAGCCAGCAGCATTGGAATGTGGAGTCCTTAAATGCTTCCTGGGATTACTCATTCATTATTCACTGCCTTTTTGAGTTCCATGACTACAGTAAGAAATGAAAACTATTTGAAGGTTCTTCCTTTATAGCTGTGTTACCAAAGATACCAAATTTTCTCTCAAGCACTCAAAACACATCGTCTCACATTTGCTTCCCAAATGAGCACCGACTGTAATCCCTCATCTACTCATCCCTGATTTACTTGGGGTCCTAATATTTCACCTCCCTTTGCTATTGAATTTTCACCTCTTGTCATTGAGAGAAATAGTTCTGTTATTTTGTAATGGTGACTCATGTTGTACCTTATGAACTTTAACTACTCCCAGGGTCATTCTCCTGACAAATTGCTCTAGGCTGTTGCAGTAATTATTTGTCCTTGGGAAGATGCATATCCTGTATTGAAGGTACCCTAAGAATAAAACAATCTTCAGTATTGAAATGTCTGGTCTACCAGGGGAAGATTAAATGCTCATCCTTTGACCAGTTCCTGCCAGTCCTTGAGAAGCAGAGATCCAGCAGAAAGCACTAAAATCGACTCTGTGAAAGACTCTAAGAGAAGGTGTGTAATTAACATGAATGCATATAATTAGTTCTGATGCATTCCTATTTTCATTTCAGTTTTGTGTTTCAGATCTGACAGCGATCACCAAGGAAACTGAAACCTGCTGGTGCCTGCTGACATCCCCACAGGGGAGCTGAGGTTCCTGCTGGGGACCCTGCTCTCCACCTGGGCAAGGCCAGGCAGCCCAGCTGGCCCAGCGCTGGCATCTGCTTTCTCTCCTGGGTTTGGGGCCCCTCGAGCCCCTCTGTGCTCTCTGCTGTCACAAGGGGACTGCCAGCACCTGCGGGCTGGCTCTGAAGGAGGCAGGGCAGGAATTCCAATGTCCTTTCCTGGCCGAGTGAGCTGCACAGGTCCTGAGGGTGCCCAGCAACAGGACCCAGCTGGGAGTGCTGCCCTGGGGGCTGCCACAGCACAAGGGCTCAGGGGAGGAAGGCAAACCCACTCCCATCAAAAGCAAAGTCACAACCTGGATTTGGCCACAAAAGGGGTAAGGGAGCAGCAGAGGGAAGGAGCTGTGCCCTGGCAGATGCCAGCTCCTGCAGCCACGGAGCCCAGCCCCACGGGGAAGGAGCCAGAGCCTTCCCCTCCCTCTGCTGCCCCAAGGCCCTGGCCCCACACAGCCCCAGTTGCCACACTGGCCCCTCAAAGCCCTCCTCTCTCCCTCTCCTTATCCCAGATTTGTGGCTTTGCTGCTGCTGCTGCGGTGACAGATGCTGAGGGAGGCTGGCAATATTTCTGGTGTGAAAAGCAGGACTTCTTTGCTGACAAGCTGTTAAAGGAAAGATGTACTGTTATGAGGCTGGTTCCCCTCTGGGCCGTTTTTGAGAGGGAATAACTTTGGCTCTGTTGGCTGGGGACGTCCAGGTGCTGTCCCCTGCTCTGGCCACAGAGGGGCCAGGGGCAGTGGGCAGTCAGTGCCACTCCATGGGAAGCAGGATGGTGTCCATGCCCCCCTCCATGCAGCCTGGTGGTTTTCTGCATGCTTCCCTGCAGAGTTTGTGCTTTTCCTGCTGTGGCAGTAAGGGATGGCAGTTGTCAGTCCAGGCCACGTCCCCAGTGTTCCATCAGAGGCTTTTTGCTCTTCACAGACACTTTGGGGATTGACTGAGCTTTTTGGCTGGTAACAGAATTTACAGAGCTGTGCAGCTCCAGCTGCAGACATTCCCCTCCAGCGTGGCTCCCTCCTGTACCACATTCCTGATGTTTTCCATTGGCAAGGATCAAGAAGAGCCTGTATGAGGAGACAGATAAATAAATGTATATCTGGATAACGAGGAGTAAATGGCTCTTCAGAGCAAGTTGGCCTCATAGATTTCTATTTGTTTCTGCATTTTTTCAAGTTTTGGCTAAATATTCAGCTCTGCATGTTATGCCCCTCACCCTGGATGTCTCCAAGCTCTCTCCCATGTGCTTTCAGCGTTTTGCAGCGTCAGATGTTGCTCACAGCTGTAAGAGCAATTACCTTTTATACTTCTTTAGAGGCAAAGCAATTGAGAGCCCTTCCATCTGCAGAAGGAGGCTCCTGGAGGGGCCCAGCCCCGGGGGGAGCTGGTTCTGCCTCTGCTGGGTGCTGCCAAAGCCCCGCTCGTGCTCGGGGAGTTAATGAGCCCCTCTCCACGGGAGCCCTCGCCTTTTCTGCAGGGCCTTTATTATTCACACCAATCTGTCTTTCAGATCATCTTCCACAGACACTCCAGATTAAATTTTCGTCATTATCATGATAGAACTGGATGAATAAGTGGCACATCTGTTCATGAAGTGCTTTATTATCTGTTCTGATGAGGTTTTGGATGAATAGCGGGATGACTTCGATACGGAGCAGAGAAACGCACACAGGTTTATGCATGATCTTAAATTCATGGCCAGCAGTGCCAACTCAAGGCATCTGATTTTATACAGAAGAGGTAATTATTAATTAGTGATTTGGGCCAATCTATCATGAGGGCCAACTTAATGAAGTGACAAGAGGAGACAGAGCAAACCTGACTGCGGAACAGCACTAATGAAGCCCCACACATTGTTAAACTGGTTCTTGCTCCATCACTGCAAAGGAAAACTCCATAAATATTTTATAAACACTCCATTCTGGCCGTGTAAAACCAAATTGCACCAATAAATCTATTTATCCAGAAGTTATTTCCTACTCTCTCCCAGCTGCATCCCTGACAAAGGAGGACACTGATCCTTTGTCTGTCAGACTGAAGGGCTGAGTGTCCCACCCCGATGTGGAGGGAGCTCCAGGGACTCTCCTGAGCTTCAGAGCTTCCCTCGGGCCCCCTTCTGCTCCGGGCTGGTCTCAGGGGCAGGCAGAGCCAAGGCCTTCCAGCTGCAGGTCAGGATCCTTTTTGGAGGGGGGATTTTTCTCTTCCACACAAGAAATTTTGCTGAAGTCCTGAGGAAATGCCCCAGTCCCAGTAAAGGAAGCCTGCTGCACTCGAGTGCACTGAGCACAGCTTGATGCCAAAATCCCAGAATCCCTGAATGGTTTGGGTTGGAAGCACTTTAAATCCCATGCAGTGCCACCCCTGCCACGGCAGGGACACCTTCCCCTGTCCCAGGTGCTCCAAGCCCTGTCCAGCCTGGCCTTGGGCACTCCAAGGGCTCCACCCTGCCAGGGAACGATTCCTGCCCCATACCCCATCCAGCCCTGCCCTCTGGCAGGGGGAATCCATTCCCCTTGTCCTTCATGAGAGTTAATAGCCACTAATATAAAAATTTGCCCCTGTATATGAGGCCAAACAAAGCCTCAGATTCCTGTATGAGCTTTAAATCTTCATTCTGGGGGTGTAAGCTCTGAGCCCGTGTCAGAGGGAGGAGTCCCATCCCTGCTGCAGGTGACAAACCCCTGGGGCACAGGGACTGTCGGGGGCACGGGGCTGCAGGAACTCATGGTGCAATTCAGCCTCGTGCCCCAGGGCTCCGCAGCCAGGGCACAGAAATGGAGAGCCATGAAAGCTGCTGCAGGGTCACGGGGGGTCACCAAACTGCTGCAGGGTCACAGGATGTCACCAAACTGCTGCAAGGCTGCAGGGTCACAGGGGGTCACCAAACTGCTGCAGGGTCACAGGATGTCACCAAACTGCTGCAGGGTCACAGGATCTCACCAAACCGCTGCCAGGCTGCANGTCACAGGATGTCACCAAACTGCTGCAGGGCTGCAGGGTCACAGGATGTCACCAAACTGCTGCAGGGTCACAGGATGTCACCAAACTGCTGCAGGGCTGCAGGGTCACAGGATGTCACCAAACTGCTGCAGGGTCACAGGATGTCACCAAACTGCTGCAGGGCTGCAGGGTCACAGGATGTCACCAAACTGCTGCAGGGTCACAGGATGTCACCAAACTGCTGCAGGGCTGCAGGGTCACAGGATGTCACCAAACTGCTGCAGGGCTGCAGGGTCACAGGATGCCCAGTTTGGGCAGTGACAGCAGCACTCAGTCATGGCGTTTTGACAGGTTCTGTTCACAGCAATAAAAATCTCAAGGTCTCCTGTTGTTGCCTGGATAACAGGAGAACAATTAAGGGTTTTGCCAGCTTTTATGGAAGAACAAATCTGTGGCCCTGCCCTCAGAAATCTGAAATCCCCGGGGCAGAACAGGGATGTGACAAACACCAGGAGGAGCCTCCTTATTCCTGTGGCCTCTGCCAAGCCAAGTGCCCGGCAGGGAAGGGATCCTGGTGGATTTCCGTGGGAATTTCACAGGAGAGGAGAGAGGAGCAGGGCAGGGAGCGGGTGTGGGTGTGGGTGTGGGTGTGGGGGGCTCTGCTGCAGCTGCCACACGGCACCAGCTTTCTCATTTAATAGAGGAAAAACCTCATCTAATCCCTTTGGATGGTCTTTTGAAGTCTAGAATTATGTGAAAATATTTAACTTCCATCTGAAAATACATAAGGAAAGCTAATTTAATATATCACTTAAAGAACAGGTCATTGTATACTCAACTCTCTGCCTTATTAAGGCATTAAGAGCTTAATTTTGGGCTTGAGCTGGGATCTGGGAGAGCAGAGCCATTCCCAGCCTCCAGGCTCAGGCCTGCAGAATCTCTCCATTAAAACATGTTAATACTTTATGAAAAAATATCAATTGAATATTGGCACTTTCAAAAACAGGGCAGAAAACACAGCTTGCCCTAGACTGTACTCTGGCTGTGCTCTTGCCTACAGATTTGGAGTTGCTTTTCTTTTCTTATTACTTCCCCAGATTTAGAAAAAGTCTTTACTATGGCTCTCCAAATGAGGCAGGATTCAAAACCAAATTGCCGTGGTAGGAATTTTAAATATTTTGGAAGTGTTCTGCACTGCTCAGTTCAGAGCATTGTTTTTGAGATCTGCCACAGTGGCAGATCCTGCACAGAACATTTTTGTCTGCTTCTGAAGATAGCATCAATCATGTCTGCTCCTGACAAGCCCTGAGGAGAGGAACATTTATCAGTATCTATTAGAACAGTCTAAAAAAATTCTAGAAATGACATTTCATAGCGAGGGTACGATCTGGTTGGAAAATAGCAGAAGCTTGATGCTTTCCCTCAAGAATTCTGTGCTGCCTCCTTATATAGCTGCTGTCATCACACCCTCCCCACACCTCACTCCTCTTTCTTCACGAGATCCTTTTATACATGCCCACGCCAGCGCAGGGACCTTTCCAAACTTCCAAACGGGGCGAGAGGAGGGCAGAGCCCCAGCCCCAGGGTGCTGAGCCCGCTGCTCCTCTGTGCCCAGGCCCTGGGCAGGGCTGCAGCAGGGATCTGGGGGCTGTGTCTGGCTGGCAGGGTGGGCAGCCCTGGCCCAGAGCAGCTGGGGCTGCCCTGGATCCCTGGCAGTGCCCAAGGCCAGGCTGGACACTGGGGCTGGGAGCAGCCTGGGACAGGGGAGGTGTCCCTGCCATGGCAGGGGTGGCACTGGGGGGGATTTAGGGTCCCTCCCCCAGAGCAGGCTGGGGTTTGGTGGTTCTGAGGCACAGGGAGGGACACAGCAGTCCCTGTTTCCCTGTGGCTGCCCCAGGGCACTTTGCTGTCACATTGTCCCCGGCAGAGAGCACAGCCGTGGGCGCTGCTCTCCAGCACTCCCCGGGACTGCCCAGGCCTTTATGTGCCTGAATCTGACACCACATACATTTATCTGTAACAGTAAAATCAGTGGGCCCATTAAAGCAGATTATGCGCTAATAATTATGCAAATATTCCTTCAGTGAAACTATAAAAAATCTCATGAAGATTTAGCACATGGCTATTATGGGAGAGGAATGTGTGGCAAATGAAAATGAAGATCGTCATTAACTTTAAGGAGTTCAGGGAATTTTTGGCTGTAATTTAAATCCAAGATTTGGGACATCTTTGAGGGTTTAACCTGGAGGAGATGATTGCTCATAATAGTGCTAAAACACAGCTGCAGGATGGAAATCTGCCTTTCCTGGAAAAGAGAGCTCACCTGCTTTGTCCTTTTAGAAGGAACTTGAAGGCCGTGTTAGGGCATTTACAAAAAGCAGAATAACATTTGTGTTCCCAGCAGGCAGCCCTGAAGAATATCCTCACTCCTGTTCCAGGGCACAGGTCAGGGCAGGGGAGGAATTCCCAGTCTGGCCACTCCACTGCCCTGCACTGAGCTGTGGCTGCAGGGTGGAGCAAGGAGCCTGCTGCCCAGGGACAAAATACTGGGTGAAGAGACCACCCAAAGGAGAAAATCTCGCTCTGTTCCACAGCCCAGCCAGTGCAGCTGCTCAAAGCCATTTCCAGCACGGAGAGCTGAGCCACCCTGACAGCCCAGCAGTGCCCAAAGCTGGAAACTGCTGCACGCCCTTCCCCGGCAGTTCAGGGGGTTAAACCCCAGGCAGGGTCTGTCCAAATTCTTTCTGCTCTCGCAGCTCTATTTCACGGGCAAGCAGCCACTCAAGGGGTCACAGACATCACTTCCCCCTTCAGTCTGCACTAAGTCCCAAAATTTGGAATCTTTTGCTCTGGTAAAGACCAAATAAAATTTGCTAATGGGTTTGGATGTGGCAGTTTGGTGTGGCACGGGCACACCTGCTCAGGAATTTGGTAAGAGGAGGTGGTTCCTGCTGGCTGCTGCTTGCTGGCATCCCTGGGACAAAATAACCCAAAGAGCTGTGCCTTGTTTTCTCCTCCCATGAATTGGGCATAATAATAAAAACACATCTGGAAAGATGCAAAATTTATGCCACAGAGAGGATGGTTATAGTATTAATGGTTGTAGTGATTTTTTAAATGAGTCTCTGATGAACCCATTTTTCTCAAGCTTTTCTTTGCAAGGCAGCTCATTAAGATGCAGTTTAATTGCTGCAAGTTTTGCTTTTCTTGCTGTGCTTTAAAAATCCTGAGTGTTTTGGGATTATTTCGCAGCCATTAGTGATATTTGTGTCATCCCAGCCCTGCTGGGTGACTCAGTGTCAGGGGCAGTGACCCAGAGCTGGGGCAGTGCAGGGCACACCCGGGACGGTGACAAGCTCAGGGCTCCTCTTCCCACGGAGCTCAGGGGACGTTTGCTGCTCCCCTCCACTTCCCTGGGCCACGGTCTCCGTTTGGGAGGGTCCCCAGGGGACAGGGACGGGCTGAGGGCTGCAGGGCCTGTGCCAGGGACAATCTCTATAAATCTCTATAAATGCCCACGAGCCGCGTGGTCCCGCTCACACAGACGACGCCGAATGCCGGTTTTGTCTTTGGCTGGTTTTTATTTATCAATAAAACAATACTACAAAACATGGGAAACATCTGCATTAAATACAGACTCGCCGATACTGTGCCAGTTTTTAACCTGCTGTATTTATTTACAGAGTTCTCCCCCAGAGCCCCGGGCACAGGAGCCCCAGGAGAGAAGCGCGGGGCCAGCAGGGAGTGAGGGTCCCGAGCCCCGAGCCCAGCCCTGCCCCTGGCCCTGCCCCGGGACAGCGGGGGCAGCCAGAGGATGCTCTGCACCCCAGCCTCGCCCTCCCACCCTCCTGTGCTCGCTTTGGGGCACGGTGAGAGCTCGGTCCCAGTCTGGCGAGCCCGCCTGACCTGCAGGGTCACCCCTCAGTGCCTGCCGGGAGCAGAAGGGTTAACAGGACCGAGCACAGCCTCCCCAGGCACTCCTCGGGCCAGGTGCCAGCTCAGCATTTGGGGCAGGGGCTGTCCCTGGGACAGGGGCCCTCTCCTCTGAAAAGGCTTCGGCCAAGCTTTGAGCTTGCCTGCTCGTCCCAGCCACTCGCCCTCGTGGCAGCAGAGGCAGAGAGCACGGCCAGCCCAGGCCTGTGCTGCCCAGCCAGAAACACACTTGTGGGGAGATAAATACACAGATAGATAGATAGATAGATATTTCTATATATAAGCTCTCTTAATGATATAGTTGTAAGGCAGATTAAAATCATTTTCTGGTATCACCTGGTATCAAAGGGAATCTCTCCTCCTTTCCCTGCACATCACCCCGTGCTGCGTGGGGGAGGTAATTACATCCTCAGTAATTATTGTGCAGGTGTTCTACCCCAACACCCACTGCTCTTTCACATCTGCCCTGACACGGAAAGCAGACAAGGCAGTGCTCAGAAGTGCTCAGAATAACCAATTTCAGCTTCCTGCTCTGGATGCGAGTGGGCAGCCACGGAGGTGAGCCCTGCTCGGGACTGAGGGGTGTCCTGGCCAGGAGAAGAGCTGTCACCAGCCAGGACCAGCAGCCCCCGGCTGTTCCCCTCCCCTGGGACCTGGCTGGGTGGAGAGATGGAGCCTGAGACCCAGCCCAGCCAGAGGGGACAGGGCTGCAGCCCCACTCTGCCCAGGAGCAGCAGCAGGAGGGTCCCCTTGGCTCCCCCTGTGCTGTCCCCCAGCCCCTGGGCTCCAGACGGGGGTGGTTGATGGGGAGAAGCTCGTCCCAGAGCTGGGAGGGCACTTCAGGGGCACAGGGCAGGGCCTCCTGCAGGGGCTGTGCCAGGACAGGGACCCTGGCATCAGCTGGCTCGTGGCACTGCCAGCCCCAGGCTGGTGCCACAGGGGAGCTGAGCGAGCGTCCCCTCAGCTCTGAGGGACACGGCTCCCAAAGCTCCCAGAGTGCAGGCTCTGCAACACCCAAATCCCAGCCTGGGGAGAACCACGGGCTGCAAAGGCTGCAGAGACGGATCTTTCACCTTCTCCCAGGGAGGGGCCATGGGAAAGGGCTTCCTCCCAACCACAGCCAGGTACTGCAGACTAAAAATAATAATAACCAACCCAGAAATAAGCTGGGAAAAACCCCACTGCTTTGGAGGGAGGGTAGCACCCAGCCAGCAGGAGGGAAGTGATCACATGAGCCAGTGAGCAAGAAAGCCTGGAGAATCCATGGGTGCACTTCTGTGGGTGTGTGTGACAGCTGGAGGGTACCAACCCCTCTGTCCTGGTCTGTGCCCTCCCAGTGCACACTCACTGCTGAACTGGAGTGACAGACACCAGCTCCCAGTACAGAGCACTCACTGCTGAACTGGAATGGCAAACACCAGCTCCCAGGGCACACTCACTGCTGAAATGGAGTGGCAAACACCAACTCCCAGTACAGAGCACTCACTGCTGGAGTGGGATGTCAAACACCAACTCCCAGTACAGAGCACTCTCTGCTGAACTGGAATGGCAAACACTAATTCCAGTACAGAGCACTCACTGCTGAAATGGAATGGCAAACACCAACTCCAGTGCAGTTCATTCTCTGCTGAACTGGAGTGGCAAACACCAACTCCCAGTACAGAGCACTCACTGCTGAACTGGAATGGCAAACACCAACTCCCAGTACAGAGCACTCTCTGCTGAACTGGAATCTCAGACACCAACTCCAGTACAGTTCATCCCCTGCTGCACTGGAATGTCAGACACCAACTGGCTGCAGCTGTGAGCCCCAGCACCCCCAGAGCACGGCTGAGCCCCCCATGCAGGGTCCCCCAGCCCCAGCCCGGGGCCAGCTCTGCTGCAGCAGCGATGCCAGAGCAGAGGCAGCAGCAGCACCTTCCCTTCCACCTGCCAGCCTCTGCAAATGGCATTTTTAGCACTTGTGGCACAGCCACCCGGCGGGGGCTGTCACCAGCCTGCTCGGGGCACAGCTGTGACTTCATCTCTCCCAGATCTCTCTCCTTCCTGGTGCTCTTTGCACCAGGGAAATACAGCAGGCTAAAAGCTACAGGATTTTTTTCACATACCACAGTAGAAACAGTTACCGAGTTATATTTGTCAGAGTCACAGTAGTTTATGCATATTTGCTATTCACAGACTGCAGAATATTGCCAATAACCTCACTGGTGGGACTGACAACACGGATACATGCATTCAGGTGAGACCATTAGCAAGGATGTCTATACTGTATTAAGCACATTCATTTTTTTAAACACCTTCCAGTAAAATCGATTCCTTTAAATTTGTAGTTAAAACTTTTTTTTTTCTCCACAATTACGCACAAAAGAACCTGTAAACAGTTTGACATTACACTTATGTACAAGTGAACCACGCTGGAAAGTCGAGAGGTAATTCAGTGGGTGCCACTTAATCTACATCAATGTGCAACAGTCTGACTCGGCCTCGGCGAAGTCATTTAGTGCTGAATGAGGTCTGGAAATGTGACGTAGGCAAGGCCCCGAGAGATCCCAACGGCACCAAACCCCCTGCATCCCCCGTGGGCTGGAAATATTGCACTGGCAGCACCTCAGTCCAGCCCCAAGGCCCGGGGCTGCAGCCAGAGGGGACCACACCGGGCAGCATCTCCCCCCACGGCAGTGCCACCCTCCTGCTTCACCTCGCTCGTTTTCTCTGTGGAACTCTGAACTCGTGTTTGCTCGAGCATTGCTATAGTTTAAAATCTGCAATATCCTATTTATAAACGGATTTTTCAGCTAAGTGACATCAATGCCAAGAAAAATAAAGAATGTCTTTTTATAATATAAATAATTTAAAAGTGCTTTTTCTTTTTTTTTTTTTGTTCTTTTACTATTAATCTACAAAACCCCGTTGGGGCATAGACTATCCATAAGACTGGACAATTATTTTGTACCATGATACACATGGGGCCTTATGCATAAATACTCTGAAAGCCAAGGCCGTGCTCGCAGTGGTGGGGGGCTTGGGGCAGGGGGCTGGGGTTCCTCCAGCCTTCCCAGGGCTGGAGAGCAGGGGGACACGACTGAAGGACTCGGGTACGTGATGGCCATTGCCAGTAAAACCCAGCCTTGTCCTCCCCTTCAGCCCAAACAAAACGAATAAATGGACTCACCCAACTCGACCCCAAACATTCTCCAGAGCACTGCGAAGCCTCTGTGCTGTGTGTGCAGATGGTTTGGGGAGGAAAGCAAAGCACCTGGTCCCCAGGGTGTGTGGAATGACACGTTCTCTGTGCCCCCCCAGTGCTCTGAGTCCTGCCCAGCTGTCTCAGGGGTCTGGGGGGGCAAACCCTGGGAACCAGGAATTCTGCCACTGGCGGCTGAGCCTCAGCCCCACTGCAGACAAGGGAAGCCCTCAAATTAGTTGCAACAGAACTTGTTCTTTGTACTGGCGGAAAGCAGCTCAAAGTCCAGTTTTCTCCCCAGATATTCTAGAAAGAATAAAGTACTCCACGAGTGGAGTTAAATTTTGGCTTGCTACAAAACCTGTCCTAGGGAGACACATGGGTTCTCTCACTGGAACCAAGTTGAATTTGAGTAGGAAATGTTTTGTTTTACAGCCCGAGCCCAGGTCTCTCTCAGGCAATCTCTGTCCAGTTTCCTTCCTGCCCTGTGCTGCATCTCCGTCTCTCCCTCCTGCCCTGTGCAGCCCCAGCAAAGCCCCGCGGGGAGGAAGGGGTGAGCTGGCAAGCACTGGCCCGGCTGAGGTGGCCCTGGCTCCGAGTGCCACTGCAACACCACCCCCTGGCACCCCAGGTGCCACGTCCCTGGCTCAGAGGGGGAGCAGCCTTGCCACAAAGGCACCGGCCCTTGTCTGTCACCCAGGCGGGTCTGTCCCACCCTGCAGGGACACACAGCCCTTGTCTGTCACCCAGGTGGGTCTGTCCCACCCTGCAGGGACACACAGCCCCTCTCTGTCACCCAGGTGGGTCTGTCCCACCCTGCAGGGACACACAGCCCCTGTCTGTCCCCCAGGTGTGTCTGTCCCACCCTGCAGGGACACACAGCCCCTGTCTGTCACCCAGGTGAGTCTGTCCCACCCTGCAGGGGTGCCCGTGCAGCTGTGCATCCCTGTGTGCATGGCACCAATGCTGGGGAGGGATGTCACCCTCCTGCCACCATCCTGGTGCCTGCAGGAGGTTTGGGTGCTCCTTCCTGACCCACCATGAGCCGTGGGGCCATCCTGGAGCAGCCTTTCCAATTGCCCTGCTGGGTCTCAGCCTCCTCTGCCCCCTGCCAGGTGCCCCTGCCCCTGTCCCAGCACAGGGAGGTGCCCCAAGGTGCAGGGCTGCTGTGGGCACTGGTGGTGCAGAGAGCAGCAGGTGAGGAGGGAGAGAAGGGAGCTCTGGGCAGAGCTGCTGACCCCTGCAGGGCTGTGAGAGCCCCCAGCCCCTCTGAGCAGCACAAAACCTGCCAGCACAGCCCCAGCTGTGCACAAAGCACTCGTACAGCAGCTGTCCCTGGGCTCAGAGCAGAGTCAGGTCCCTCAGAGACGCAGCAGAACCCCCACAAACACACAGGCACCAGCCCCAGCCCCAGCCCAGGCTGGGCTTCCCAGCATGTTGGGCCTGCCTGTGGCTACTGAAGTTTAAGACCTTTATTTCTGTAGCACTGGAGAGTAATAACCATTTCATCTCAAACTGGAGACATGAAGGCCACATAAATCAAGCCCACTTGGGCGCATTTCATTTGGTCTAATTTTCCCCCAGTGATGAATCATGGAGCAATCCCAGGTCCCTGGGAACACGAACACACACATCCACACACACACAATCCACACACACACACACACGCAATCCACACACACACAAATCCACACACACCCGCACGCAATCCACACACACACACACGCAATCCACACACACACAAATCCACACTCACCCACCCACAATCCACACACACATCCACAATCCACACACCCACAAATCCACACTCACCCTCCCACAATCCACACACCCACACTCACCCACCCACAATCCACACACACATCCACAATCCACACACCCACAAATCCACACTCACCCTCCCACAATCCACACACCCACACTCACCCACCCACAATCCACACACATCCCCCAACGCCTGCTCTCCACCCTGCACACGCTGCCTGCAGCCCACAGAGCTGGGACATGAAAAGAGACAGGGGAAGATGTGGAGTGAAAGCACGAGGCTTTAGCTGCAGTCTCCTGCTGAGGAACAAAGGTGACCTGTCCTGAACCCCGTGCCCTGCTGAAATCCAGAGGAGAGCTCTATCTGATCCCAAGTTCTTGCTTGGTGCCAGAGCAAGGGCAGGGTGCCAGGGGGACAAGATGCAGGAAATGTTGAGTAGGGAGAGAAAAATGTCAGAAACTTACCACAAAATAACTAAGCAGGGCCAAACCCGTGGAGCTTGTACAAAACATTGATTTCCGTGGGAAGATGTGCCTTTTGAGCCTGTAAGCAGAGCGTGGCACAAGAGCCTGAATTCCAGTGGGAGGGAATGTCCTGAGCCCTGAGCTAGCTCTAGAGCACAGTGCCAGAAGTGCTGAGTCTGCTCACTGAGCATTTCCCAGGCAGAGCCTGTCCTGTGGCACCCGGAGGGGACAGCTCCGCCAGGGACAGCTCCTCCTCCCGCCCCAGCGCCCCGGAGGGGAGCCCAGCTGCCCACGCCAGCCCTGCTCTGTGTACACCTGCTCTGCAGGTGGATTGCTGGCAGGGCTCCCCTCCCCGCGTCAGCTCCGGCCCATCGATCACTCCGGACAAGTATTGCTTCCTTTTTTAGCTGGTATAAGCTGCACCCGACCCAAACACAGCTGGGGGCCCGTGGGGACCTCCGGGCTCCCTGCCACCCCCATGCCAGCCCGGCGTGATGGAGCCCTGCAGGCACCGAGGTTCTCCTGGCTGGAGCTGCCCCGGGAGCACAGGGAGAACCTGTCGGGCAGGACAGCACCTCCCCAGCAGCGGCTGGAACCGAGCAGGGGGAGCCCTGGGACCTGCAGGACACGGACTGAGCCAGAATCCGAGCGTTCTGCGCGACCAGCGCCGGCACTGCCCACAGTTTTATATCCATATACATCTACTGATATATATATATAATCTTCTTCCTGTGCCTTTAGAAAACAAACAATTGATCCCAAATCCTCCAGCTGGTTTGTTCCCAGCTGTGGCCTCCCCAGCTGGAGCACTGGGGTGTTCTGTCCCTCCCCACGGCCGGCCTGTCCCCGCAGCCCGAGCCCCCTGCCAGCTCTGGCTGTCCCCATGCCTGTGCCAAACCCTGGCCAGTCCGTGCCCCCCTGCCCTGGCCCGACCCCCACTGCCCTTCCCCGGGCTCTGGGGCACTGCAGGGCCGCCCAGCCCTTCCCACGGCTCCGGGGGGACACGGGACACAGCCGGGGTTTGCTGCAGTGCCACCACGGCACCGCTGGGATAGCCGCTCCTGGCACACACACCTGGCACACACACCTGGCACCGCTGGCACACACACCTGGCACTGCTGGCACAGCTGCTCCTGGCACACACACCTGGCACCTGCAGGAGCAGCATCCTCCCCAGCATCCCCGGAGCCATCCCTGTGGCTTTCCAGCGGGGATCAGCAGAGCTTTCACCCACGGCAACCGAGCCTGGGCAAACACAGGAGGCGTGGGGAGGGCACAGAGGGACAGAAGCACCCCAAACAAACGGAATATTTTGCTGATGGTAGCACAAACGCAGAGCCTGCACCCTGGTCTCCGCTGGGACGCATTCACAGTGCCCCAGGGAGTGGGAAGGATTGGCAGGGACAGCAGGAGAGAGACAGGGAGGTGGGTTTCTGCTGTTCAGCCCTCAAAGGCCTGGAGAAGGAACGGGACATCCACAGACTAAAAAAATGCTCTTTTCTGAGAAAGTGCAGTTATAAGGAGAGAGCCAGAAAATCTTTAAGCAATATATATTGATATATATATACATATATATATATACACAGAGATATATATACACACATATATATATGCACATATATAAATACACATGCTTAAACTGCCGGGGCAGAGCTGGGGCTTTGTGCTGTGCTCCGAGCAGGGTGCAGAGGGCACGGAGCCCTCCCCACCCCGCCCTGCCTGCTCCGGGGCCACAGCAGCGTCCCTCGGGGCGGGCCTGGCTGTGCCCTTAAGGTTTTCAGCTTGTGTAAGACTCCAAGTTTACAAACAAAAGCGTTTGTCATTGTGCTTCCAGGACTGCAAAAATATCGTTCCCCTACGACTAGAAATGTTAAGGTGAAATAGGCAAATTAGGCAGTACTAGAGATGGGTTTGGTTTTGGTGACCTAACAAATAGTTAATATTGGGAATTAGGTTGGTATCACTTAGGATCTGGCTCTAAGGAAACAAGGCCGTGTGCTCTCCCCACCCGAAGCCTACAGGTGGTACTTCCGCAGCAGTTCGGATTGCCAGGGGTGCTTCCTCTCAGGAAACCTGTCTGGGATTTTGATTTTGAGGAAATCCTGGATACACTTCTCCAGCTCTTCCTCAATGGAGAGCTTCTCCTTCACCGCTTTTTTCTTGCCGGAGTTGGACTCGCGGGAGCCGGCGGTGAGAGTCCGGAGCAGGTCGCTCTTCCTGCGGATCTCGGACTGCTGCAGCAGCTGCACCGGGCCCTTCTTGGCCGGCCGGTCCAGAGTCTGAATGTTGGGCTGGCGCGTGACGGGCCCGCAGATGACGGTCTCCTGCGGGGAGCTGGCCTCGGACTGGCTGTCGCAGCTCGACGTGGACAGCTCGTTGCAGGACGTGCCGCTCTCGCCCTCCTTGTCGCCCTTGCTGTTCTTGCAGCAGCAGTCGCAGTGGGACGAGGACCAGCGGGAGGGCTCGCCTGCAGGGGGACAGAGAGCCGGGGTTACAGTGGCTCCAGACCCCACACACCCCAGGACAGGCTGCTGACCCCCCCGGACCAGCAGGGCAGCCGGGGCTGCAGGAACCCTCGCGGGGACCTCCCCTGGGCACCACCACAAAACCCCAGCAAAGCTCCCCGGGACCCAACGGCAGCAGATCCCCGTTAGCCCTGGAGCTCCTCACCCACCCCGCTGCCCTGTGCTGCTCAATGTCCAACGCGGGCTGAAACTTCTCCTGAGATCCTCAGGGAGAAGCCACCACGCGAGCGTCCCACTGAGCGAGCACGGCTGGAGCTCCCTGACTCCTCCAGGCACCGTTTCTTCTCCGAGACTCCACGGCAGAGCCAGAGGGTGCAGCCAGCATTGCCAGCCTCCATCCTGGCAGGCATTGCCCCCCAAAACCCAGAGCCTCCCTCAGAGCAGCCTCCCCACACACGAGGCCTGGTCCCAGCCAGAGCAGAGCCCCTGGGGACAGCGGCTCCTCCATTTGCCCGAGCCCGGCCAGGGAAGCCCAGGCCAGCGACAATTCCCGATCCTGCGGCGCAGGGCTGCAGGCTCTGCTCTCCAGCTGGAGCCCTGCCCAGCCGCAGCAGTCCGTGACATAGGGCAGAGCTGGCACCGGCACCGGCGGCTCCGTGCCAGGCAGCACAGACAGAGAGGTCACAGGGAGCAGCCATGTCCCTGCCGGGGACGGCCACCCCCAGCTCCTGCAGGGCCTGACACCCCAGAGCACCCTCACCACCGCGCTTTGCAGCCCTGCTCTGAGCATCACGGGAGCCAGGCCTGTCCCCAGTGTCACAGTGCCACACCCAGGCCTGAGGGCCCCTCACAGGCCTGTCCCCAGTGTCACAGTACCACACCCAGGCCTGAGGGCCCCTCACAGGCCTGTCCCCAGTGTCACAGTGTCACACCCAGGCCTGAGGGCCCTTCACAGGCCTGTCCCCAGTGCCCCACCCAGGCCTGAGGGCCCCTCACAGGCCTGTCCCCAGTGTCACAGTGTCACACCCAGGCCTGAGGGCCTCTCACAGGCCTGTCCCCAGTGTCACTGTCCCCAGTGTCACACCCAGGCCCGAGGGCCCCTCACAGTGGGACAGAGAGCAGGGATGGCCTGCTTGGAGCTGCAGCTCTGCCCGGGGCTGGCAGCGGTGACAGGGACACATAGTGACAGGGACACACGGACTGAGGCGACTTTTTGCTGCTCTGCCCCTGCTCCAGACCCCCGTTGAAAAATGGGGAAAAAGAAAGAAAAGGAGAACTGGAGGTTGGTGCCAATTCAGAGCCCCTGAGCCCTGACTGGCACTGCCCTGCTCCCCTGTGCCTCCATCCTTACCCAGGCAGGAGCACAGTGCACACAGTTTACAGGAACAGGTGGAAAACCAGAACCAGGAAACCTCCTTGTCTCCTCCTTCCTCTTGTCAATGGCAGAGGAGTCTCTCAGTCTGGAGCTGCAGGGCTACTCTAATTTACAGACTCACTTCAAAGCTGCCCTGTGTCTTGTCTGAAAACAGTCAATAATGGCTAAATGGAAATTTTTCATCAATTTCTAGGCTGGGACAAAGGCATTATGAACTGAGCCCCTGTAAAACCCTGCCCCACGTGTCTGAGAACACTTGCAGGAGCTGTGTGGATTCCAGCTGGTACCACATCCCCCAGAGGATGCTCTCAGACCCAGCGGGCTGTGCTGACCCAGCCAGGGAACAAAGCTCACGCTGTGCCTCGAGCACCAAACCCTTCCCCCGACCCCAAACCCCCCTGCAGGGCCCAGGACACTGCTGGGAGCAACAGTGGAGCTCTGCAAAGCTGCACACAGCGCCAGGCCACACGCAGCCCAGGGTGGCTGGGACTGAGGGGACGGAAGGGACAGAAGGGACTGGAAGGGACAGAAGGGACTGGAAGGGACAGAAGGGACTGGAAGGGATGCTCGGCTCACTGCGATCCCCCTGCCCTGCAGGAACACCGCCCAGGCTCCTCCGAGCGGGCTCTGAACGCTTCCAGGGACGGGGCAGGCACATCTTCCAGGGATGTGGGGAAGAAGAAGGGATCGAGCCGAGGTGGCAGCGGGACCCACCAGCTGCATCAGGCACAGCCACCGTGGAGACTTCATTACCACGAAACAAGGCTTTTATAAGTCAATTAAGACCTATTAGATGCTAATTTCCCTTAATGAATATTCACCAACAATGGGCACACCGCGGGTAAGCGGGGAGACAGAGGACTTTGCCCTGAATAAAGAGTTTTGCTGGAGCCCCGGGGCTGATCCCAGCGGCACGGGCTGGGCCGGGCTGGGCAGGAGCCGCCGCTGCCCGCGGTGCTCGGTGTGCCAGGGCCGGGGGGGCACAGCCGCAGCCACACACCCTGCCCGGGCCGGGCTTGGAGCGACAGGCAGGGCCGAAGGNACCGGAGAGCCACTGCTGGGCTCCGAGGGCACCGGAGAGCCACTGCTGGGCTCCGAGGGCACCGGAGAGACACTGCTGAGCCCCCGGCAGCCCCGGCACCCAGGCTGGGCTGAGCCCGAGCCCGGCGCCACCGCGGCAGCGAAGGAGCATCGGCTGCCTGAACCACAGCACCCGTTAATTAATGTCTAAATGCTTTGAGATTCTTAGATAAAAGTGGCTAATTAATTCTGGCCTGGCTTTCCTGCTTTGCTCCCTGATCTCAGCACATTTCTCTCCCAGTGCCCTAATTATAATAATTATTATTAGAAGCTTCTGAAGCAGCAGCAAAGCTTCTGATGTATAATTGACACACAAACCAGCAGCCACCCAGTTTTCCCCTTCTCTTCTCCCTCTTTCCCAACAGCCAGGCTGCAAGGAGGGAGTGGAAATCCCTGCGCAGGGGGACAGGAGCTGGGGTGGAAACCAAGACTGACAAAAAAAGCCAGTGATGAGTTTCCATGGTGAGAGAGGGCCAGGGACCCTTGCCCAGCTCAGACACCAGTGAGCAGGGTTTGATTGGGAGATGAAGAGCCTGGGATGAAGGGCCCAGCACAGACAGGGCTGGGGGCACAGGGCAGGGCCCCCTGTCCCCATCCCATCCCTCTGTCCCCCAGCTGGCAGTGCCACCCCAATGGCACTTGCATTCAGTTTCTGCAGTCCTGAGGTTGGTGGGCAGGCTGGGGATGGCGTCACGGCTGGGAAGGGACAATGTCCCCAGGCAACAGCTCAGACACGTCTGGTGCCCGTTTTTGAGGCAGACAGGGATATTTTCTGTATCCAGACGCTCACCTCCACGTGTGTGGCTGTACCAACCTCCCAGCCTGTGATCATCACTTGAGCCATTTTCCTACTGTTCTCAATCCACTCTGGTCCATTTATGTTGTCCACTCACCTTTTATTCCTTTCCCTGCTCCTCCTACTTTAGGGCTTTGTTGTTGGTTTGATTTATTTCTGTTTCACGCTCCTTTTCTCCTTCCTGTCCCATGACTTTCTCTTCTCCTCTGCCCTGGGTTTTGCTGCCTCCTCCTCCTTTTCTGTCCTCAGCTGGGGCTGACGGCAGCAGCTGATCCCCATTTGAGCGCTAATTACCCATTTGAGCACTAATTACCCATCCTGCCCACTGGGCAGGGCTGGCAGAGGGGGACAGCTCTGGGCCACCCCTGGTGTCACCTCCATGCCCCTGGAGCCCTGTCACTGCCATGCTTGCCACCTCGTGCACTCTCTGTCCCCCTCTCAGCAGCCAGGAATGAGGTGTTGGAGCTGTCAAACATTTCCCCTCGCTGGTGGGGTCAGTCCGGCAGGATTTGCCCCGGGGCTGAGGAAGGTGCCAGCTGGATTTAGAGCGGGCCCGGGGCTGCCCAGCGCTCCCGGGGCTGCGGGAATGGAGGGGGTGGGACTGATGAGACAGCTCTAATTGGTGTGTTAATAAACACATTCTGACTTGGTAACGGCGCCAGATTCACCAGCAGAAATACCCCTGTCTAAATGAAATTACCAGGTAACGCTGAGGAACGATGACAAATTCTCCAGGACCTGTCCTGGCAGCAGGACGGACTCCCGGGGTTTATTTGCTTTTAGGATCGAGTATCTGCAGTAAAATGTCAGTGAGAGACAGTCCCGGGAAGGACTTGGCAGAAACATCACGGGTTTGAGCCCTGCCATATGTTCAAAGGCAGCAGTGAGTGGGGGACAGGGATCTGGGGAGAGGAGGAGGAAGAGAACTGGGGAGAAAGGGAACCACGGAAGGAAGGAAGGGAACAGGCAGGCCCTGTGGTTGTTCCAGCCCCCTTAGGAAGCTCACACAATTTTTTACCCTTCTGGGGGCAGCTGGGGACACCTGGATGCTGCCATCTGATTTGAATTCAATTGAAATCTAAATTAAAATTTAAAATTTCTAGTTCAAAGTGTTTTCCATTTAAATATTTGGCACTTGCCAACCCAATATAAACCCCAGAATTGTTCCCTGGTCTGTCTTGTTTGTGCACAATGATTTTCAGCCAGTCCCCAGCAGCACACACTTCATCAGGAGTCTCCCAGCACATTGTCATTTTACCAGCACTCCTGCAATCTTCCCCAAAACACTTGGTTCTGGAAATGAACTTCTGTAAGAGTATCAAATTAGTTTGAAAATAAAAATAAGTTCCCCAAATGGTGGAGAAAAAGAGGCCTGGTGTTAAAATACCAGAAGGCATATTAAATGAGCCAAAATATTTATATAGGGATCTTCTCAAAGTAACATGTGATGAAGTTACAATTTGGAGAGGAGGGAGCAGCCTGAAGTGTGAGCAGCAGGAGGGTGAGGCACGGGCAGGGTGGGGAGCGTGGCCACGGCCTGGCAGGCTGGCTGGGAGCTGGGGCAGCCCAGACCTTCCAGACAGCTCCTGCCGTGGCCACTTCGTCCTTGGGCCGGGCAAGGAACAGCCTGGACTCTGCTGGTGCCCCCGTGCTGGCCACAGCTGCACAGCCAAGCCTTCCCTGGGGGCCTGCAGCCCCAGGCTGTGCCCCAAATCCAGCTGTGATCCCTGCAGCCCCAGGCACACCCCCAGCTCCAGGTGCCCCCTGCCTCCCGTGCCCCCAGGCAGGGACCCTCGGCCGGGCTGGAGCAGGAGCTGAGCTGAGCTCTGCCCTCCCCGTTCTCTCTGGGATTTTCAGGGCTGGGACTGCCCCGAGGGGAACAGGAAAGGATGAAGGGATGAGCCCGGTGTGTGGCAAGGGCTGAGGTCTCAGCATGCAGCACTGCAGGACTGCAGGAGGGCTGAAGGAATAATCCAGTGCTGCTGGCTGCCTTGCTTGCTGCTCCCCTTCCCCAGGACTGTGAATAGAAACAATATTTGGCCGTCAGGACTGAGGCATTTCAGTGTATTTTCCTCTGGGAAAACGATGTTGATAATGAACCTGACACTTCAGTTTTCTCCTGCCCACAGCATTTGCTCTTTCTGTTCTGCCAAACAGCTCCAGCTCGGGTGATTTTGGAGCACAGAGAACTCACAGCTGCCACTATTTGCATCTTCCTTCTCCCAGTCAGCCTTGCCTCCTCAAATTTAAGACATTCCTGAATATTTTTTGATTTATCAATGCCATATTAACCTTAACACAGCCTTTCCTTTTGCCCTCTGTTGTTTTCAATTTGTGCTCAAGACCTTGAAAGTGAAGTTTGATGGAAAGAAAGCAGTCAGGGCTGAGGAGCAAGGGTTTTCCTGGTCCTCTCTGGATGATGCCCTGGAGTGACCCCTGGCCAGGCTGGCCTGCAGTGACACCCAGGGAACCCTCTGGTCAGCCAGCAGAGCAACAGCCACAACCCAGGGAAGTGACGAGACTCATGGATTATTGAGAGAGATACTCCAACCATGCATTAATTAAAACACAGGTACAGCCACACTGGCCTGGATAATCAGGAAACAGGTTCCCTCAGGCTGCCCCAGCTCTGGCATTGCTCCCAGGAGCTCTGGAGCAGTGCAGCCTGAGGGCAGGGTCAGCACAGCCCGTGGGCACTTCCAAGGCTGGGAGCCCACAGCCTCTCTGGCAATCCTGGGTGTTTCCATGCCGAGGTGGAGCCCCCAGTCCACATTAAATGAGCCCCGTTTAGGACATCTGCTTTAATTAGCAAAGCCAGAGTGTTCATTGCTCCTGCTTCTCAAAGACCTGTGTGAGAAACTGCTGACAGATGGTTGTGGTAATGTGGGAGCCAGAATTCTTGAATTTTTGGAAATTAGAGCTCATGAACTCAAAAATGCTCTGGAGATCCAAAGCTATCATGTCAGCCTATGTTGTTCCAATTAATTGCAATCAATCGCTAATTGAGAGCTATTTTAAGACTTGTCATTACTCGGAACATAATGGAGAATAAATTGCATGTTCCCCTTTACCCCCACCACAAATGACACCAGTGCAAAGAAATCTCAGGGAACAGAGTGAGGCGGAGGAACATGAGCCCGGTTCCTGATTTCCTCCTGTCCCCCTGGCAGGTACAACAGCACAGGAGCTCTGGATTCACAAAGGGGAGAGAGGAGGGCTCACACGAGGGCTCACAGGCAGCTCTTGGGCTCCAGCTCCACTTGCCAAGATGGCAGCTCTGATAGCGCTCTGTTTTAATCAGCTGGAACTCGAGTTTCTCTGAGATCCCTTCCAAGCCACGCTCTCTGGTTCTGTGGCAGCCCTGGGGACAGGAAGCAGCGCTTGGCATGGCTTTACTGGGGGCAGCATTTTGGTTTGGCTTTACAGCCAGGGCCCCAAATCCCAACAGAGCTATTCCGACATGAGAATCAAATGAGTGCTCAGCAGCAGGCTGGGTGTGTGCTGCAGTGCTGGGGCTGGCCCCGCAGGGACTGAGCTCTCGGGGCAGGGGGAGCTGAGGAGCTCAGGGACAGCCAGGCTGTCACTCACTGTCACCCTGTGACGGGCACCAGCTTGACAGGCTCGTCCCTCATGGCACGGAGGGAGATCCCAGGCTGAGAGATAACCAGCTCTTAAATGAGGAGCTTCTGCTAGCAGCCAACGAGTAAGGTAGTTCTTAATCCAGCTGCAGTTCTGCTGTCTTTTCATGACATTTTATTTTGGATACAGCTGGAACAAACCCAGCTCTCCTTTTAAAAGGCCCAAGTTTCACTTTTTTCTCTCGATGATTTAATCCCGCAGTCTCTTCCCTTTCATTTCCCACCTGGTCCCCTCTGCACTGTACATAAATCTGTGTCTGCTGGGGTGCTGGCAGTGGCCTCTGCGTGCCACCGTCACACGGAGAGGTTCGCCCCTTTCACCTCTCCTTTGTTCTCTTCTTGCAGTCGCTCCAGTTTCTTCTCTCTCATCTTTTACTCTCAGTATCAAGTGATTTGCTATTCTTGGACTATCCTGCCCTTGTCCCTTTGTCTCTGCTCCAGTGCTGTTCCCAAAAGTCGCCCTTGCCAGGAGCTGTTCCCAGGGGCTCCTTGGCCACTGCAGTCCCTTCTCCTTCTCCTCAGGTGACAGCTCCTGCCTCTGCCTGACCAGTCCCTTCCTTCCCCTCCCACGTGCACAGCAGGGGTTACCATGCTATCAGTCAATAATTAAGCTGTATAACAGGGCTATCAATCAACAATTAAGCTTTATAGCAGGCAGTGAGCTGTTACAGCACACAACTGAAGTGATTTTGTGGTAAAAGCATGGTGCTGGGAGGAGAGTCTTACAATTCAAAGCAAATATTGCTAGAGGTGAGAGGATGAGCCCTGCTGCTCACCCTGGCAGCTCACGGGGTGCCCGGGCAGCCTCCCAGGGAGGAGGGGATCTGCTGCCAGGCCCTGTGAGAGGAACCCTGAGGATGGCTCTCCAGGCTCCCCCGTTCCTGGCACGCCCACCCAAAGCTCTGTGCCGTGCTGGATGCCACGTGAAGGGTGGCAGGTGGAGCACACCAGCTCTTCCAGCTCTGCCAGAGGTTCCCAGGGCCTGGAAGGGAGTCTCTGCCATTTGGACCGGCCAGAGCCACTCGTGGAGCACACCTGCACAGGTGACGGGCTGCAGGAGCAGCCTGGAGCCATCAGCCCACCACGAGTTTATTATTTCTTCCCTGCCTGGTTCAGCCCCGTGCCAGCGCTGCCCCCGGGCCTGGCTGGCACAGCAGAGCAGCAGGAACAGCTGCTTGTGGCTGGGCACAGTGACATGATGAATGTCCCTGTTGCAGAGGGACACGGAGCACGGCTGCTGCACCTGGGCTGGGCACAGCCACAGGGACAGGGACAGGGCAGCAGAGCAGCCAGAAATGCCTCTGCTGAGACATCCAGCTGAAAAAGATGCTTATGGAAACAATTACTTTGGAAATGACTTCCCTCTTTCCTGCTTAGAGCCATCACTGATCTCCTAATTAGAGGCTGTGGTGAGGGGAGCATCAGCCTCTTCCCCAGACAGTGAGGGATGGGACAAGGCAAAATGGCCTCAAGGTGCCCAGGGGAGGTTCAGATCGCATTGCTAGGGAGAATTTCTTTGCTGAAAGACTGGTTAAGCATTGGAACAGGCAGTCCAGGGAAGTGGTGGGGTCCCCATCCCTGGAAGTGTCCCAGGCCAGGCTGGATGGGGCCTGGAGCAACCTGGAAAAGAGGAAGGTGTCCCTGCTCACGGCAGGGGTGGGAACAAGCTGATGCTTAAGGACCCTTCCAACCCAAACCAAGCTGGGATTCTGTGGTTCTACAGGCACCATGGGCTGCAGAGCTGCCCAGCAGTGCCACGGGCCATTCCCAGTTGATTTATCCCCTGGGATGACAGTGGCATTTCCCCCGGCCACAGGCACTGACAAACAGCTCGGGCTTGGCTGCAGTTCCACAGCCCAAACCAGCTGCATTTTCCTGAACACCTCCCGAGGACGAGCCCTGTGTGCTCTGGCAGAGGCAGCAGAGGCCGTGGTGTGGGGCAGGGTGCCAGCCCAGAGCAGAAGGGACATGGGGACAGCAGCTCCTGCCCTGCCCGGGCTGCCCGTGCCCAGCCACCCCTGGCCCTGCCCTGCTGCTGCCCTGCCCCTGCTCCTGCCCATGTTCCTGCTCCTGCTCCTGCTCCTGCTCCTGCTCCTGCCCATGTTCCTGCCCATGTTCCTGCTCCTGCTCGTTCTCCTGCCCCTTCTCCTGCTCCTGCTCCTGCTCCTGCTCCTGCTCCTGCTCCTGCCCATGTTCCTGCTCCTGCTCCTGCCCATGTTCCTGC
>VWZV01004146.1:175411-206716 GCA_013397155.1 Irena cyanogastra | reverse complement strand
TTGGGGAATACCATTCCTAAACCCTGACATAATGCAAAAATATACCAGGAAAAATTTAAAAAATATGAGAAATTTTTAAAGGGAATGATATGTAAAGTATTTTTGATAGAAAAAGAGGGGGTAGAAAGGTAGAAAAGATAGAAAAGATGTGAGAGAATTAACTTCCCTTCTAAATCTTACCTTTAACATGTAACAAAGTAGATTTTAGCAAATTGCTTTCAAAATTGGGGGATACCTTTGTGATTCGAACTCTGGAAGGGATTTTCTTCTGCAAACTCTTCTGCTTGCTTTTTTGAACATATTTACTTTTGGCACCCATTCTATCTGGTGATGTAGTTTCATGCTCTGATTCCATGTAGTAGAAAGAGAAATAATTTTTCACTCTTTTTCTCTCCTTGGTATTTCTCAACACCTTTTCCTTTATTTTTCTAGCTATTAATCCTTCTCTTTCCAGAATGCCTTTCAATGCATAGTCTTGTCCAAAGCTTCCAGAACAGTGAAATACATGTTATCGATAGCATCACCCTTAGAACTTGACTATAGACTGTTTCAAAAATCTTCCCATGTGTTCACACATTTCCAGTATATTGAATTCAATTGATTGATGCAAGTTTTTCTTCTTTTGTGTGAGTTTAAGACAAAATGAAAAAAAGGTCCTGGTTTTGTCCCAGTGCAGTTTGTTTCTGTTGTTGGACTCCCTTTGGACTGCAATCGAAAAGTTAAATTATAAGAAATAATTTTTAAAATTACAGAGAATATATCAGGGCTTTTGACTGGAGGCCTTTTTAGATTAGAAAATTAGAAAGCATTAGAGGAAGTGGAAGGACAGCAGGAAGCCTACATCAGTTTTCCTAATGTAAGACTCTCATGAATCTTTCGTTGTGTTTCAAAAATAATAAGGGTAACTGCAAAAGACCTATGAGAAACCTAAATGTCATTCTTCCAAGACTTATGAGTTATCTTGTTATCTTGAGAAATATTTTTGCTAAAAGGCATAAATATTTTAAAATTATTTTCTATTAAAAGAGATGATAATAGTACTGCTAGAATAGCATGCTCAAAAACATACTGGGTCGATCTTATTAACCAATATCGATCAACAGTAATATTTCACAGTACTGCCACATTTCTAAAGGAAGAATTATATTCCTTCTTTGACAAACAGAACTAATACATCGGTTTTGAAAATTTTATTGATAGATATGTTATATATATTATAAGTAAACTTAATTTCCCTAGAGAATGGGGAATTCAATGCAATGAATAATTTCTACAAAAATGGGCACACCGATCTATAATTACACTTGGTAATGTTCTTTGTCTCAAGTCTTCTCAGTGGATTGAAGTATGATTACCTGATTTTTTATCTATAGAAATTATTTTGTTTTGCCAAATTCAAAGTAAGCTTAACTTACTGCCTCCAAAGTGAGATGTATATGTAACATGTGGTTACATAGTACACTGTGAAAAGTTTATAATGAATAATTGAACTAATTATTATGTGAATTGTCTCGTCTCTATAAATTATCTAGCTGAAGAATTTGCAAATAGTTCCAGTAATCTTGGAATTTATAATGAGCAGAGTTTGCATACATTTTTCTATGAATTAAACATTGTGTCTGATTTAATCCTTATGCAATGTCTGAGTTTTAATATGGGCAGGAGTGACTTTTTAGAGGTAATTTCTCTGCAGAGTAGAAAATAATTTGCAGCAACATAGTGTAACGAATGAGAGTACAATGGTAGGACAGAGATATGAATATATGAACAACAGCTGCAGGTCCCTCCAAACCCCAAATAGATTCAAATTTGGCAATAGGCTTTTACTTCTTACATCCCTCTCTTTGGATGACTTGGAACAATTGATCTTACAGAGACATTCATAGAAGGAGAATGAGGATATGCAGGTTACAGAACAGCACAGCTTTGCTAGAAATATTCCTTTGGTGGACTGTATACAAAAAAAAAAAAGAAAATGAAGCTATTAACTAACCTTTGATTAGAAATTCTTCACTAACAATGTTTTGTGCTGCTTTTTAACTTGCTTTTAGCTTTCCCAATGTTTGCGTTTCATGTCCTCTCCTCCTTAAGATGTAAATTATCATATACCTTGCGGTTTATGTTAGTTGTGCTGATAATTCACTCCTTCTCTTTAAAAATGTGTGGGATTTTTCTCACTAGAAAATTTTGGTGGTGGCTTAAACTGAATCAACTTTTTGAGTGGAGCATTTGATCCATATTCCTCTGTCGCAAGGTTCATTGCAATATACCTTCTCCTTGACACTTTCCACTCTGAATAGGTTTGAATATGTAATCTGTATCACTTAGGTATATTGAAATTTTATTAATTAATTTCATTTTAATTGGCAGATGCCCTTCTGCAAACTGAGAGAAAAAACAGTGCCTAGGATAGAAATACAGGGCTCAAGAATTTTTTGAGGAAATCTTTAAGAATTAAAGTCTGAATTGTGCTACCATATAGGATAGTTCTGCTGTTTGCTTAGTGTACTGTTTTTCTTTATATTTACAGCCTTTTTCTTTTATGAATTTTCTTTTCCTACAGTTATAATACATAGTTACCAGTGAGATTTATTCAGACTCTATGTTATTTCCATTTCATAATATTTCATTAAACTTTATTTGTGTGTCATTAAACTCACACCCTCTCTGGTCCTGTAGTTATCCACACTATAGTTATCTTGTCATCATAAATCCTCTGTTAATAGGATTTTATTTCTGAACTAACAATAAAAAGTAATGGAAAAATGAAAATTTTGTAACAAATTATTGTAAAGTGCAGAAACTGAGCCAGCAGGCTGGAAAAATGAGATAAGTATTTTTCTTCATTTTCAGAGCGATATATTAACAATTTATGAGCTATCACTTCAAATAATCTAATTGGATTGGTGGAATCTGGACAATAAGTTTGAAATATTGTCTCTGAGGGACACCTTCTATGCTTTTTTTTTAAATTTAACTGTGTTTCAAACTTTGTCATAGTAGTGGGTGAGTGTGTGTGTGTTGAGTCAAAAGCAAGTAGTTTCGGCTACTTTTTAAATTTAATTAAACATTTTTAAATGGATTTTACTTACCATACATACAAAAATTGGAGCTTTTGGAATGTTCCTAATTCATATTGGGCTGGACTTATCTATCATAATTTTGACTTCATGCCTTTGTTACTTGGTAAAAAGGCTGGTCTTTTGTTTCTCCCCGGGGAAATTTAGAACCACTACATTACCACTATATGCGATTAATACACAAATGTCTACAAAATTAGTCGTAGTCTTATATCAATTTATTTTTCCTAAAATAATATCAGATAAAAAGGAAAAGGATGGTGATATTTTGTAATCACGGGTGTTTCAATATGACGCTGTTGTTTGTTTTCGGCTGGCCTTTCTATCTAATGACTTTTTAAACTTCCATCTTCATTTTCTTCTTGCAAGTAAACTTTAAATACATACTATATATACACAAGTAATATAATTTCTGGACCTCTGAACACAGAACACTCAGCAGAAGTACAGGGATAGGTATCCCAGGAGACTGAGATATGAATGTGTTTCAAGTCTGCTGCTTGGTCTCTGTAATTTTTCATCTCTTCTGAAATATGGTAGAAGAAATGGAAAATGTGATGATGTAATGTATGTACAAATTTATACAATGTATATACAGGCAAACAAACAAAATTAAGAGTAGAAAAACATGGCTAATAACAGCCTATTTGAAATTTAGATATAATTTGATTCAACTGGGTGTGCAGATCCTCACAGTAGCACTATCTGAAGTCCAGACATGCATCTTAAATAAATCTAGAAAGAAAGCAAATAGCCTCCAGCAATCTTTAAAGGTAAAAAGCTGCTATTGCCTTGGTTAATGTCCTAATGATTATCTTTCTTCTATTGCCTTTTGCTTTGGGGTTTCAATAAGCTCAGTTTTTCTGTTATATGTGTCATGGCTTAGCCCCAGCCAGCAACCAAGTACCACACAGTCACTCACTCCTGCACCAGCAGGATGGGGGAGCGAATTGGAAGAGTAAAAGATAGGAAACTGGTGGGCTGAGATACAGTTTAATGAGAAAAGCAAAAACCATGGCCACAGCAAAACAAAGCAAGGAAATCTCTCACCACTTCCCATGTGCAGGCAGGTGTTCAGCCATCCTCAAGAAAGCAGGCCTCCGTCACATATAACAGCTTTTTGGGAAGACCAGCACCATCACTCCAACTCCTCCCCTTCCTCCCTCGTCCCTCTGCTTTAAATACTGAGCACGATATCAAATGATCTGGAAAATCCCTTTGAGCTGTTTAGGTCATCTGTCCTGGCTGTGTCTCCTCCCAGCTTCCCATGTACGCCCAGCACCCTTGCCAGCTTGCCAGTATGAAAAGCAGGAAAGGCCTTGGCTCTTTGTAAGCCATGCTCAGCATTAATTAAAACATCACTATATTATCAACCCTGCACAAATTCAAACCAGCCCCATCCTAGCCACTAGAAAGTAGCTAACTAGCTAATTCTGCTTCCACCCGAACTGGTGCAGAATGTTGATGGTTTAATTGTGAGCTGTGTAATTATTCTACAGTAAAATGATTAACTCTTTAAGTGAGCAATGCCTACATTTTCTGGGCTGAAAGGAGGGAGTACCAGAGTACCCAGTTTAGTGTTGTTGTCTTGTATAACTTTAATCTATTTGAGACTGTGTTTTACCCTGTCACTACCCAGTCAGGAATCTGATGTACATATGTTATAGTTACATGCTAAGTATTTTTACTTCTTTTTGGGCAATTGCATAAAGTAATTTAAATTAATATATCATTCAAAAGGAAACTCAAGACACTTTGCAGCTTAAGCTCCAGTTAAACTTTGGTCTCAAGGGTTGTTAAGGGATGAATAGTGTTTGTGGGACCTTACTTTATAGGGATGCATTTTAGCCACAAATTTGTTATTTTAGAAAATTATCTTTGGCAATTCTAAGATAAATACTGTTCTGATATTTTTTTGGGGAGAACTTTATACACTTAGCAATTTATCTCCTGGCTTCTTAGTGTTAAGTCAAACTGCTTTTCTGAAAGTCTTTTCTATTGTGTTTGAGTCAGTGATAATGACCACGAACAAAACTTGTGGAGAAAATACTCAGAAAATAAAAAAAAGATAGTCACAGAGCTGCTTCCCAGTGACATGTTTGCCTCCACATGGTCTCTTGGCCCATCACTTTCATATTACGGCAGACATCACAAGAAGTCAGTAGGAGACAGGTTCAAAAGAAAGAAAAGGAGGTGACTTTTCAATACATAAGTGGATGTCTTGCTGTGGATATGAAGCTGTGTACATCTTGCTATGGGATTTCCTGGGCTTTCATAGTATAAAGGGAGACAGGACAAGTTCATGTAAGAAAACTCTGCTAAGTCTACTATGTACTACTACAAAGTTACATCTGGCTCTGGAAATCCTTGAACTTTAAGTTATTTTGGAAGAATTTTTGGTGTTGGTAAGCATCATGTTTGAAGATCACTGAAGGCCACTGAAGAAATGACTCAGAAATGACTGGAGAAAGTTTGGTTGCACCCTGGGCAGTCAACTGTAAGTACTTGTGGTCTTCTACCAACTGTATTTTCTGTCAGTGTGAACCACTTCAATGATCTTCAACAAAGATAGCAAAGCAACATACTCCTGAGGGATATGTATGTGTTAGAAATTTCCTGCTTCTGATTATGCAAATGATTTTTTTGGTGTGGTTTCAGGAAATTAAAATGGGTCTTTGTTTTCATGTGTTGCTCTGAGTTTACATAATTTTGTCTCTTTCCATAGTTAGGAAATTAAGTAGGAACATGACCTGGGAAAATGGAGAGTTTGCTCCTGGTGGTCTGGGGTGGCTAATGAGCTTCCATTTCTCAGATTGGAAGAGAGCTCTGTTGATCTTATGAGTGTTGTTGACAAAAGGCCATAGAAGATGTAAGAATTTTTAAGGTGGCACTAGAATAATTTCAGCTCAATCCTTTCCTTGTGCCTCTGTATTACACGGCTACCACACTACTTTTTTCCCTCTTCAAGAATTATTGTTTGTTCCCTTAATTTTGGAACCTTGAATTTTGGCACAATACTTTGGCTGTCAGAGGTTCCACATACAAGCAACGTGGCCAGTGGTACATTAAGTGAATTATACTGGATACGTATATATCCTACTATAACTTATTTTACTGGTAAATGTTTGTGAACCCCTTAAGTAATATATCTGTTTTCACATGCCTATGTCAGACACTAAGAAAGGATGTGTTAATTGAAAACCCCAAACAAGAAACTTAGAACAGCACACACTGGAAGAATGCCAGTAGTTCATTTTACAGAGGTAAATATAAAACTCTGGAGCTTCTGAAGTATCCTTAGGTTTCTGAAGTGAAAACTGTTTTGTAGCATCAAAACTCTATAAATCTGAGGCAGCATGGCTGATTAATAAAAAACAAGAGCAACAATGATAATGTTTTAAAAGAAATCCTGAGTACCTACAGCAGAAAGCAGAAGAAACCTGTATGTAAATTCAGACTCCCTATTCACAGCTACAGAAATAGAGACAGATTTTAGTGAGGTTGTTAGACTGTCGTGGATTCAGAGATTTTGAAGGATCTGAAGCACCTTAAGCAATGGATTGCACAGTTTAAGTGCAAAATAAATTCCCTACATACAAGCAGCACACCAAGGAATGAAACTAAATGCATGTGAGAAATTGGAATTGAGGTTTGCTACTATGCATGTGTTGGTATGGTTTTCTAGGCAATAAAATGTCCCAGTTTGCCACAATTTTAGCATTTTGTGTCTGGTAGAAGTAGTAGTAAAATAAAGCAATAGGCACCAGAGAGAAGAAATAATGCATGTTTCTTGAAGTTGTTTCTTTCTCACCTTATTTAAAGACTGACTCCTTTTTAAACTGGTAGTGGTAGCTTTATACAAACAGGATAGTTCTTTGTGCCTAGCATGGTGTACCTTAGGCTACAAATTGCAAGTAGCGCTTCTTTGGCTTTGTGGGTCAAAACAATTGCAAGATCCTGGGCTTTTAGCTGTAGGCATTTCATCATTTTGCAATAACCATTGGACACAATCTGTTTGGGTCTTTCTCAATAGTAGGACCAGATGTTTTTCCAGAGGATGAAAAAGAGATACTGTTTTATCTTATAGTAGCCCTTTGCATGGTTTCTGAGCATACTGAATTTCTTTATGCTGTTCAAATGACACCCTGAACAGCAAGTTGTCAGTGCAGTTGTGTCTTTCAGCAAAGATTTTATTACTTTTAATTCTCTATATATAGTTTGTCATCATTTTCTCCAGATGTCAAAACAGAAAATTAGGCAGCCTGCTATTAAAGAGTAGAGAATGCTGAAACTGGATTTTCTGAGTTATATTATCATTCAATTTATAAGAATGGACTATTCTGTAAAGATCTATTTTCTTCCCATAGCTGGAGATGGAGGTAAAGATGAACTACTGCCTCTTTATACTCCAAGTAATGCCAGCAGCTCTTACTTTTCTATTTCTACTCTGAACATTAGGTAGATAGCTCAGAGTGGTGATGCCTANATAATAATAATAATATATAATAATAATATATATTGTGAGAGTCCTTCATTGAGACATAATGCAGTGATGTGGAGCACAGAAATGACATGACATAAGATAGAAGTTTAGAGAGGGACAGCTTTCTGTGCTTAATAACACAAAAATATGTAAGAGGGAATGAAACTTTGGCAGGAGGGGTTTACAGAAATGATGCTGAAAGTTTAAAAGGGAAGCTGCATGCCTCTCCCCTTTCATCCTGGGTCTTCATTTTTTATACACTTCAGTGAGAGTCATATTTGTCATTCACACTTTAAGCACAAGGGAAGCACCTGTGTCAGTAAGACATTATCTTCTAACTGGATTTTGTCATCTGTAAAGTTTAAAGAGTCTAACATTATTTTAAAAATATTTTTTTTTCTTTTTAGTATGAGTGCTTGTGCTCTAATGTTAAAATACCTGTGCAGCACTTGGAAATTGGCAGGTCATTTTGGTTTGCAATATCAACTGCTTAGACATGAACATTTTCTTGCAATTTTACCTCACTATAAAAGTGGCTCATGGAAATCCTTATTACTTCAGTATTCTGCTAGTGTTTTCATTGGCTGGATACAAATATTCCTGCAGAACATTAAGTGGTAACTTTTATTACTGTGGAGTGAGGCTTTTAAAATCTTTGATGTTGTCTGTCCTAGTGGAAGACATCCATTGTTTCAATTTCCAAATGTTTCATAGCAGTTCCTCTCCCTCTGTGGCTCTCCACCCGCATTTAATGGCAGATTTGCATTCACCCAGCCACCACCTTACAGAGCAGCTGGGCACCGTGAAGCTCCTGTGTCTTCATTCCCTTCCAGGTAGGCACTGGTACTTTTTCCAGCTTGATTTACTCTCATGATGCTCCCAGCATCTTTTGGATTTTATGATCTGACCCAAATATGAGGGATATGAGGGTGAAGAAAACAGGGAGAACTGCTTCAAATGCATTGACTATAAAAATATTTGGGCACTCACCACAAACCTTGGATTTGCACCTGTGCAAAAAAGCCATGACATGGGGCTTTTTTCCTATTTTATTTGGTACATAAAGATATATGTTCACACTGCTTGCTCCAGAGGATCTCTCTTTTCCTTGTTTCTTTTCAATTTCTGGGACTGTGAACAAGAAATCAAGTCGTTTGACTGCTGCTTACTGCAGTCAGTGGAGCGTGCCAATCCTCACAGCGTTTGTAAGTACAGTGAAGGAGTTCTGTTAGCTCTCTAACGTCTATCCCTGGAGGAGATGTTTCACTAATCTAATACTAAATTAGATCTTGCATTCCAGCTACTACATAACCAAAGTTAATTTTGGAAAATAATTTAATTACAGTGCTGTGTTACACATGAGCAATAGGTAATGCATTATGAATATTATATGAATTCTATCTGCATGAAAAAATCCCAACTGTTTAATTGTAGAATTTGTTTACCAAATATTTGAAGTAGATCTACTTAAAAAGAAAAAGAGACAAGACAACAAAATGATTTAATTAAACAGAAAGAACAGAGACAGTGAAGCAGTAGCTAGTTCTGAGGCAAAGCAAGTGGAAAATTAGCCACACCACCACTAACCCGTGGCATTTTTATGTAAATGAAATAGAAAAGGACTTAAATATACAGAAATAAAAGAGAAATTTAAAGATATCTTTTTTAAGTTCAATGTTTCAGGGTGAACAGGGAGAGTTCAACATACTGGAGACCAGCGGAGGATTACTCGTTGGTGAAGAATGAGGAAAAGCTCATACCCATGGAGACACCAAACCATGCTACCTTCTAACGCAACTCAGTGCTCTAATATGTGCTTTGAAAACCTCCCAGTGAAGTTCTCATTGGGTTTTTTTTCCAGTTGTATTCACTTCCCCCTGTTCTCTTCCCCTGCCTCCTTATTTTCAACAGTCACTTTCACTGCTGTTTTCTTTGGTTTTGTATTTTCATCTTGCTGTATGCTGTTTGCCATCATTAAAGATCTGCTAAGGCATGAGGTCTGCACAGCAGACTTTAAGCAGTTTAGAGCTGCTTTTTATGGTGCTGAATGTCTCCAGATGTGGTTTTAGAGCACTTGAGTTCAGCTAACACAACCAGACAGGCTGTCTGGGAGAGATATCATGATATCAAAACATGTGAGAACAAAATTTTCTTGTTATAGGCCCTGGACTTTGAAACGACATCAACAACCAAACAAACTGAGAGACTCATAGGTGGAAGTTATATTCTGATTTGNTCTGTTGATCTTATGAGTGTTGTTGACAAAAGGCCATAGAAGATGTAAGAATTTTTAAGGTGGCACTAGAATAATTTCAGCTCAATCCTTTCCTTGTGCCTCTGTATTACACGGCTACCACACTACTTTTTTCCCTCTTCAAGAATTATTGTTTGTTCCCTTAATTTTGGAACCTTGAATTTTGGCACAATACTTTGGCTGTCAGAGGTTCCACATACAAGCAACGTGGCCAGTGGTACATTAAGTGAATTATACTGGATACGTATATATCCTACTATAACTTATTTTACTGGTAAATGTTTGTGAACCCCTTAAGTAATATATCTGTTTTCACATGCCTATGTCAGACACTAAGAAAGGATGTGTTAATTGAAAACCCCAAACAAGAAACTTAGAACAGCACACACTGGAAGAATGCCAGTAGTTCATTTTACAGAGGTAAATATAAAACTCTGGAGCTTCTGAAGTATCCTTAGGTTTCTGAAGTGAAAACTGTTTTGTAGCATCAAAACTCTATAAATCTGAGGCAGCATGGCTGATTAATAAAAAACAAGAGCAACAATGATAATGTTTTAAAAGAAATCCTGAGTACCTACAGCAGAAAGCAGAAGAAACCTGTATGTAAATTCAGACTCCCTATTCACAGCTACAGAAATAGAGACAGATTTTAGTGAGGTTGTTAGACTGTCGTGGATTCAGAGATTTTGAAGGATCTGAAGCACCTTAAGCAATGGATTGCACAGTTTAAGTGCAAAATAAATTCCCTACATACAAGCAGCACACCAAGGAATGAAACTAAATGCATGTGAGAAATTGGAATTGAGGTTTGCTACTATGCATGTGTTGGTATGGTTTTCTAGGCAATAAAATGTCCCAGTTTGCCACAATTTTAGCATTTTGTGTCTGGTAGAAGTAGTAGTAAAATAAAGCAATAGGCACCAGAGAGAAGAAATAATGCATGTTTCTTGAAGTTGTTTCTTTCTCACCTTATTTAAAGACTGACTCCTTTTTAAACTGGTAGTGGTAGCTTTATACAAACAGGATAGTTCTTTGTGCCTAGCATGGTGTACCTTAGGCTACAAATTGCAAGTAGCGCTTCTTTGGCTTTGTGGGTCAAAACAATTGCAAGATCCTGGGCTTTTAGCTGTAGGCATTTCATCATTTTGCAATAACCATTGGACACAATCTGTTTGGGTCTTTCTCAATAGTAGGACCAGATGTTTTTCCAGAGGATGAAAAAGAGATACTGTTTTATCTTATAGTAGCCCTTTGCATGGTTTCTGAGCATACTGAATTTCTTTATGCTGTTCAAATGACACCCTGAACAGCAAGTTGTCAGTGCAGTTGTGTCTTTCAGCAAAGATTTTATTACTTTTAATTCTCTATATATAGTTTGTCATCATTTTCTCCAGATGTCAAAACAGAAAATTAGGCAGCCTGCTATTAAAGAGTAGAGAATGCTGAAACTGGATTTTCTGAGTTATATTATCATTCAATTTATAAGAATGGACTATTCTGTAAAGATCTATTTTCTTCCCATAGCTGGAGATGGAGGTAAAGATGAACTACTGCCTCTTTATACTCCAAGTAATGCCAGCAGCTCTTACTTTTCTATTTCTACTCTGAACATTAGGTAGATAGCTCAGAGTGGTGATGCCTATCAGATCAACATGTCTATACATCCTGTAAGTATATCTATAACTAGGGATTCTTCTAAATGTTGGAGCACATCAAAATGCAGGAGAGCAACTGTATTAACTTAAAAGTCTGACACAGCACATTACATTGGGTGTCTTCTGGACCTAAATTTTAGAAGCAAATACTTGCCTCTATTTTGTCATACCCAAGAGCAATTCTAATAATCCAGTGGGGTCCACCTGACATGTTTGTTGCCCCAGAATGGAGCTGTAGTATTATCTGGTTTGTGCATCCAGAGGGAATTTTGCTCAGCTGTTCAGTTGATAGCTCACAGAAGAAATTTTCCATGCATCAAGGAACATGGAACACTCCAAGTCAGAAGATTACATTGAACCTTCATTTAGCAGAAAGGCAATTTACATACTTCTGTAAGATTTCTGCTTTTGTGCAGCCAAAAGGGAGCATTTCTGCAGATTGCAAGGGTAGATCCGTGTGCAAATATATATGCACATAAATTCGTGTGTACGATTCCATAAAGGAATCTCTTTCCTGGAGGGATGACTAGCGCTATGGAGACAATGCACTCTGCCACCTGCAACAATCATCTGGCACTAAATGAAGATGCATGAAGAGTTATGCAACTAAAACAATTACTTCAAAAATTGTTTTTTATTTTTCTTGAGAACGAACTGGAATGAGTTGAAAAAGCACTACAAATGCAGATCCTGGATATTCAACTGCTATTCAAAAAACACATTGACTCCTATGTAATTTACTTTAGAACAGCAGTCAAAATTATTCCCATACCCTGTGAGTATTTCAGTACTATATGAGTGCTGATAAAATATTCTCATCATNTAGTGGAAGACATCCATTGTTTCAATTTCCAAATGTTTCATAGCAGTTCCTCTCCCTCTGTGGCTCTCCACCCGCATTTAATGGCAGATTTGCATTCACCCAGCCACCACCTTACAGAGCAGCTGGGCACCGTGAAGCTCCTGTGTCTTCATTCCCTTCCAGGTAGGCACTGGTACTTTTTCCAGCTTGATTTACTCTCATGATGCTCCCAGCATCTTTTGGATTTTATGATCTGACCCAAATATGAGGGATATGAGGGTGAAGAAAACAGGGAGAACTGCTTCAAATGCATTGACTATAAAAATATTTGGGCACTCACCACAAACCTTGGATTTGCACCTGTGCAAAAAAGCCATGACATGGGGCTTTTTTCCTATTTTATTTGGTACATAAAGATATATGTTCACACTGCTTGCTCCAGAGGATCTCTCTTTTCCTTGTTTCTTTTCAATTTCTGGGACTGTGAACAAGAAATCAAGTCGTTTGACTGCTGCTTACTGCAGTCAGTGGAGCGTGCCAATCCTCACAGCGTTTGTAAGTACAGTGAAGGAGTTCTGTTAGCTCTCTAACGTCTATCCCTGGAGGAGATGTTTCACTAATCTAATACTAAATTAGATCTTGCATTCCAGCTACTACATAACCAAAGTTAATTTTGGAAAATAATTTAATTACAGTGCTGTGTTACACATGAGCAATAGGTAATGCATTATGAATATTATATGAATTCTATCTGCATGAAAAAATCCCAACTGTTTAATTGTAGAATTTGTTTACCAAATATTTGAAGTAGATCTACTTAAAAAGAAAAAGAGACAAGACAACAAAATGATTTAATTAAACAGAAAGAACAGAGACAGTGAAGCAGTAGCTAGTTCTGAGGCAAAGCAAGTGGAAAATTAGCCACACCACCACTAACCCGTGGCATTTTTATGTAAATGAAATAGAAAAGGACTTAAATATACAGAAATAAAAGAGAAATTTAAAGATATCTTTTTTAAGTTCAATGTTTCAGGGTGAACAGGGAGAGTTCAACATACTGGAGACCAGCGGAGGATTACTCGTTGGTGAAGAATGAGGAAAAGCTCATACCCATGGAGACACCAAACCATGCTACCTTCTAACGCAACTCAGTGCTCTAATATGTGCTTTGAAAACCTCCCAGTGAAGTTCTCATTGGGTTTTTTTTCCAGTTGTATTCACTTCCCCCTGTTCTCTTCCCCTGCCTCCTTATTTTCAACAGTCACTTTCACTGCTGTTTTCTTTGGTTTTGTATTTTCATCTTGCTGTATGCTGTTTGCCATCATTAAAGATCTGCTAAGGCATGAGGTCTGCACAGCAGACTTTAAGCAGTTTAGAGCTGCTTTTTATGGTGCTGAATGTCTCCAGATGTGGTTTTAGAGCACTTGAGTTCAGCTAACACAACCAGACAGGCTGTCTGGGAGAGATATCATGATATCAAAACATGTGAGAACAAAATTTTCTTGTTATAGGCCCTGGACTTTGAAACGACATCAACAACCAAACAAACTGAGAGACTCATAGGTGGAAGTTATATTCTGATTTGTGATTTTTTTTCTTTTTGTGGTTTTTGTGTTTTGTGGTGGGGAGAATTAACAAGTATGAGACAACCTATTTAAGAGACATATTTTGAATTCAGCTGCTTGAGTAAGTAAGAGACCATCATCCATCACCAACTGGTTTGTTTTTCAGTATTTTGTTTCTGGGAAATTTTGTACAAAGCTACAGAAAAAAGGGCTGTGTTTTTATGAATCTGATCCACCACAATGTTACACTGACATAAACAATGATAATTACATAGTCAGTGCAGATTGTTTCACTGGTAATACTTTCAGCAAACAACAAGCTACCTTGTCATAGCAGAGAAAGTTAATATCAGTATTGTTTGTTTTTCACCTTGTGGTCTCAAAAAAACTCTTCATATTTCATTTTTTAGTTAAACATAGTTCTTTGAAATTTGGATATGTAATATAAAAGCCTGAATAAAATTTATTAATAATTCTGTTATAACCTTAGGCAACATTTCTGGAAGCATTGGTGTGACTTTGGATTTCAAGAATGACTTGGAAATATGTATTAGGAATCCTTCTCTCTTAAAAAATTTACAATAATTTTTATAATTTTTTCAGTCTATCTACCTATCTACCTATCTGAAAGGCCTTGAGAATGTGGGATGGATAGAGGTGAAAAGTTCTCGGCTGTAATCCATTGCTGTGTATACCGAGCCAGATAAATCAGAGAAAAAGATAAGGCAGCAGGTGCTGAAATCCACTTTTTTCTTGGTTAGTTCTCATTGTATGTTAAGCCAAGTAGTTTTTTATCCATTTGGTTGGGATTATCTATTTAATCTGTCTAGAGATAATGAAATTATAAATTGTGTGTTAATAGCTTGTAAACAGTCTATAAACATTTACACAAGCATTTGTGCTATGTTGTTATACCAGATTGGAAAAAGCCTTTTCTTGTGGTTGTGTTGACACTGGGCTTCTGAACAATGAGATTACATTCAATGAGAGCACATGGAATGAAACACAGGTTTTTCAACAAGGTTTGTCAAGAATATGGCATTACATCCATGACCTTGATTGGAACATTGAATTAAAATAAATCTCGCTTTTAAAATAGATAACACAAGTTCCTAGTGTCCCAAGAGGGGAAAAAAAAAATGGAAATTTCTGTTTATCTCAGCAGGTCATTCCATCTACCAAAATGTTTCACAGTATAAAAAGGCAAAAGGGCCCATGGCCGGAGTGTGTTTTTGAGCAAAAGCATTAGTGGTGGTAGATTTATGGCACCGACTGCTGCAGAAACACTGAAATCCTCTCCCGCAAGCTGTCATAATTGCATTTACTTTGCTACCTCTTAAAGCTTTTCTTAGAAGTGATCTTTATGGCTTATTTACATTTCCTGTTGACTTCAGAAACCACAAGTTCACTGCAACTTTTGTAATGTGATATTTTTGAGCAGATTATACAGTTTAATGTCTGAACCCAAAATCCAGTTTCTGAAACAACCAATGTAAAAAATAAAATTCAGTTTTCAGTAAGTCAGTAGCAGAATCATTACTTCACTATAGTAACATTGTTGCCTGAGGGAGGCAAAAAATTGCTATTAACATTTTATTCAACTTCTGCCTACAGATACTTCTTATTACTTTTTATCACTGATAGCACTGTTTTCATCCTTCTTGTCAGTCTTGCTCCTGCTTTCTTCAGGTGGAAGCAAAGCTCAAAAATACAGCTGGACAATATGCCTATGATCTTTTCTACATATCTCGCTTTTCTACATATCTCTTCTTGACTGCTGTGTCTTGAAAGAGAATGAAAATATATGGTTTTTTTGCTTTTCTAAAATTAATTTAGATCAAGCTGAGATGCTTTTGCACCACATGTTGCTCTGAAGAGAAGTGGAGTAGTTGTGCCAGGTAACATTTTGTAAAATTAAACTCTGTTTTCAACAAAGACTACTGCCAACTTGAGGCCTCTAGGAGACTATTTGAATCTTTGCTCATTTGCTAAACTATTCCTGATGATTTAAGTAAAGCCAGTTTTTACACGCTGTATGCACACTTTTATTTTCTGAATTTTTCATATGAGTAGTTTCTTCTCCCCCTTCCCTGTGAAGGGAGAATTTCCATGGAGAGGTGGACCAAATACTTTCTAAATCCGGATCAGAACCATCTGTGAGAGAGCCTAGGCTTTCCTTCAGACAGAGTGCAGAGCTGCCCTTAGTGGTGCTGAACTCTTAGCCCAAAAGCAGCACAGACCCGTATGTCATGCTGTTGACAATGTGTTTGGAAGCTGGAGATGCTGTGCCACAGCCCCAGGAATGTGATTCAGGAACACCGAAGAATCCAGCCACTAGCAATGGTTTACTTGTATAAGTGCAGGGTGCTGATGCGGGCTTTCAAAATTGTGTCACAGTTTAATGAAGACTGTATTTCTACATATAGGTATTTAGGAATTGCTGCTTGTTACCATGAAAGGGCCAGCATGATTGTCTGTCTCAGGAATATGACTTGATTAGTTCTTATATACAATTAATAATATCATATAATGCAATTGGACACAAGTAATTAAAAAAGGGAAAGTATAGTGCTATAGTGAGCTATAGTGTGTGCTGGAATAATTTATAGAAATGTAGGGAGATCTGAACCTAGAAATATCTGCTGTAGGCCTAATGTGATTATTTGATTATGAAAATAGACAAAATAGTAATTAAGGCAAGGATAATTGTAAATTTATTATTCTTTCTAAGCCAAAAGCAGAATGTTAATCAGTTTCCAGAAATTAGGAGAATCATCCCTGCATTGCAGACTACTCACCTGGTAGTCTCAGTCTCTTATGTGGCATGCTGGTTTGCATAGTTACTGTTAATGAAGAAGTACCTGGTGCAATGTGTAGCTTTATGAATGGTTCAGTCTGGATTTTATAAAACTTTCTGGAAAAAGAATTTGGCTAATGATCTGTCTCAGAGCTAGAACACAGATGAATGGTAATTTGATTTGTGTCTAAGAAGGTACAATGACAAAAAAAAGTCACTACTGCTTCAATTACCTTTTCAGACAAGACCAAGTCTCATGGCAGAGCTCTTTGACAAGGAGTGTTGAGACAAAGTTTTACTGGTGTCCAAACATGATAAATATGTAATTCTTGTTTTATGGATTGCAAATAGGAAGCACCACTTACCCAAGACTCTCTGGGAAAAACTCTATTATATGTTCCAGGTTGTGATATATGTGTTTTTGGGACTGAGGGAAGGAACCCTACATATTCATAGTGACTAGATAGGCTTAATTTAATTCCAAACAGTCAATACAAACCACTCAAAGCAAATGATCCTGTCTTCTGAACTTTATTTGCTCAGATATTTTGTGATGTGCATCAAAATAGTGAATATTGCCTATTTGAAAAAAGACACAATGAAACAACAGTTTTTTCTCTCACAAGTTTTTTTTCTCTTCTGCATTCATTCCAGGGGCTTTAAAGATGATGGCATTTCTCTCAAGAAATGGTGCTTAACAGTGGGAAGAGATAACTTTCTATTTTACTTCCACATTGTAAATGGAAGCAGTTCAGAATGGGATGGGGGTGGGGAGGGTGCTGTGACAAAGGTAGCTGTCAGGACTAAGCTGCAGCCATGACAGCCAAAGCTCCAAATTTGGAAGAAGTGTTTCCAAATGTAGAAAAAGAAATGCAGGAATGCTGGTGGCTAAAAAAAATGTTCCTCACAGTCACTGGCTGAACTGTAGTTCAAGTGCCTTTTTAAATTTCAGTCAGTCCCACAGTCTAACACAGCTATGAGCAGGATTATAGCTTTTATTCTTGGCCTTAATTACAGCAGTAAGTTATTCTGTCTAGGAGGTTCAGGAAGCACTTAAGGGTATGTATTTTTGTTAATGCAAACCAGTCTGTTTTAATGGCTTGTCAAGGCTAAAAAGAAGTAGGCTTGTTTTTTGTCACCAGTATGTAGATCTGAGTGCTAGCATTGGGCAGGAGCAAGAAAAGAGAAAAAATATCCTACAGTGAAAAATAAATAAAATATTCCTTCCACTGTGACTTTCCTTTTACTCTTTATCAAGATCCTTGAATGAAACTATCTATTATATATTAATGAAACTATATATATAAACTATATCTATCTATCTATCTATCTATCTATCTATCTATATATCTTCTTGTATTCTTTGCAGTGATCTGATGCTGAGCAGGATATATTTGTCAGACAATCTGATTTTTAAGCTCCATGCCCGTGTGTGTAGTTGAGAAGACTTTTATATTTGGGTGGATACAGACTGTGAAGACATGAAAGTTTGGGTGGAATCACACCTGTGCTGGAAGGAACAGGAGTATGTCCTCTGTTCATGGAGCTTCTATTTTGCACCTTAATTTCCTCGTTTGAAATTTAGTTGAATCTGTATTTAACCAGTATGTTCTAGTTTTAACGAAATATTCTACATATATAAAATACATCATGAGCTGAGTTAATAACTAGTATCTGACTATGCTGGAGTTAGAATATGTTCATCTTGATTATTGCATCACTATTTTCCAAACATTTGATCTTGGTTTTGTGGATAATGCTACCATTTTCTCCCACACTAGAAAGTACTTGCATACATCATTCTCATGCATGTATAATCTGAACTGAATTTAGGAGTGAGCTTTTGAGGCAAAAGACCCACTGCTTGTGGTTGGACTTGTAGACAGCAACTTCAAATGATCTTCTCTAAGTTATTCTTGTATATGATTCCACATAAGTGTAACAATAACTCACCAGATAGGAAGTCAGAATACATTTTTTCACACATAAGCCTCCCTGTGAGCTTTGATTTCAACTGAGGGGAGAATGAATGCATTTGATGCAAGTACCGCTTCACAAAAATTACTTGGAAAATTACAAGAGTTTTAAAAATCCACCAGAGTCTACATAATTTTACCATCAGTTTAATCATACAACACACTGAGTACGTAAAAAGGGAAGCAATTTTGATGGAATATGGCAAAATTCTGTGGTACAATGAAGCATGTGCAGGAAACATTCAAGTATTTGATGACTAGGCACAGAATGAAAACAGAAAACAAATGTGAAGAACACAGGTAAATAGATTTGTAAAATCAAGACTGTTTCTTTCCAAAGGAAAGAGTGGTTCTCTCTAACAAAGCCAGGCACTATGATATGAGACTTCATATGAGACTTCAACTATTCCAACATCCATAACTATGAAGAAGGGTACAGGTTCTTCCTGATGGGAATTAATGCATACACATAATTTCAAGTGCAAAACAACACGACTGTGGGATAGGATGCTTTCTTTGCTATGTTCATGTAGAAAATAGCAGATTATGTAACAGAATAGGTTCAATAGCATATTCAATGTGACCAAACGGATAATACAGATTATATAATCCCTGTAACAAAAACATACTAGTATGTGTTAATTGGAAATCCTCATATGATCTTACCTCTCACTACACAGAATGTGCTGAGTTGGAAGGGACCCATCAGGATTATAGGGTCAGCTCCTGGCCCTGCACAGGACAACCCTAAGAAACACCCCATGTGCATGAGAGCATTGTCCAAATGCTTTTTTGAGCTCTGTCAGGTTTGGTGTTATGACCAGCTCCCTGGAGATACTGTTCTGGTGCCCAGCCACCCTGTTGAAAAACCCATTCCTAATATCTGACCTAAACCTTCCCTGACCCAGCTTCATGCTGTTCTTCGAGTGCTATAAACGGTCACAAGATGGAAGAGATTGGTACCTGCTCCTTGCCTCCCTTGTGAGGATGTTGGACTGCAATGTAGAAAATAAAAATTAATGTGGTTTATTGGCTATCACCCCATTTGGTTTTTTTCACCTCTGCAAATGGGAAGTCCTGGATAGTATCTAATTTTCTTATTAACTGATAGAATCATAGCATCAGTTAGGTTGGAAAACACATTTAGGATCATCGTATTCTACTGTTGTTCTAATTCTGTCAAATCCCCCACCAAAGCATATCCATAAGCACCTTATCTACACGTCTTTTAGATACCTCCAGGGATCATGATTCATTCACTCTCTTTGACAGTCCGTTCCAGAACTTGACACACCTTTCTGTGAAGAAATATTTCCTTATATGCAATGTAAAACTCCCCCAGCTCAACTTGATACCATTTCCTCTTGTGTTGTTACGTGTAACCTGGGTGACCCAGCCAATCCCTGCCTGGCTACACCCTCCTTTCATGTAGCTGTAGAGAGTGATAAGGTCAGCCCTGAGCCTCCTTTTTTCCAGGCTAAACACCCCAAGCTCCCTCAGCTTCTTTTCATTTGTCTTATGCTCCAGACGCTTTCCCAGCTCTGTTGCCCTTCTCTGGACATGATCCAAAGTCCTCACCCTCCTTCTTGTACTGAGGGGCCCAGAACTAAATAAAAGATTCGAGGCGTGACCTCCACAGTGGTGAGTACAGGGGGGCAATCACCCCCCTGGTCCTGCTGGCCACATTATTGCTAAGGATGCCATTGGCCTTTCTGGGCACACTGATGGCTCATGTTCAGGTGCTGTCCACCAGCAGCCCAAGGTCCTTTTCCGCTGGGCAGATTTCTAGACACTTTCCCCCCAAGCCTGCGTGGGGTTGTTGTGACCTAAGGACAGGACTTGGCACTTGGCCTTGTTGAACATCATAGAACTGACCTCAGTGGATCAGTCTAGTTTGTTCAGGTCCCTATTCAGAGCCTTCAGCACATCAGTGACTCCTGCCCAACTTGGTGTCATCTACAGATTGACTGAAGGTGCACTGGATTCTCTTGTTCAGATCAAAACAGTCATTAAATGAGGCTGACTACAGACATTCTAGAAAAAACTTATGGATCGCCTCACAAACTTGCATGTCATGCTACTTATAATTATGTCATGCTGCTTCTTACAGTTATTATGGGAAATAGTACACTTCAGCCTTCTAGAAGATTTGTGTTTAAATGGTTGAGGTACAAAGGATATCCTTGAACGTTGTCGATGATGAGCTGGTGCATTATAGAAATTCACAGCTCTTGATGTCCTTCTTGTACACTCTATTAAGGCAGAAATGAGAGACACATGGTGAAAAAATCCAAGAGAGCATATGCTTTGGAGAAAGCTTTCTCATATTTTTCCCAATGTTTCAGAGTTAGAAAAAAAGGGCAGGGAGAAGAAAACTCATTTCAATGCTTCTTGAAAAATTCAGTGGAAACTCCTGTTGTTTCTCAGTGTTTCATAGATACAGAACAGCATGCTAAACATAAGAAGCCTCTCCTGAATCTTATTATTCCTGAGTTCAACAATGACAACTGAGTCTTCTTTCATATCTGTGTATTAGAGCAAAGAAAAGTAAAAGGTTGTGCAAGCGTTTGGTGTGGCTGATGGTTTTTGTCAGAAATCTTCACTACAGATTCTTACTGTCTTTTGCTGTATTTCTGTTACTTTTGACCTTTAAAGGTCTTCTGAATGCAGCTAAATAATACGTCAGGTATCTGATATGTAAATGGTAGAAAGATCAATATGACTCTCCAGTGTGCAAATCATCATCCCTCATTGCGTGGTCTAGTTTAAATACCTGGTTTTTGTTTGCTTAATGTGTCGTGACAGCTGGGAAACAAATCTGCTGGAAGAGTCTTACTGAAGCCCAAAACAAATTAAATTATTTTTAAATGTCCTCAGCAATCTGAACTGCTGTTTATTCTCTAGTTTAAGGACCAACCTGCTTGTACAGTAGCTCCAAATCTGTTGAATACATGTGAATTAAAATTTGGAAGCATGGAGTATCCAACCTGGTAAATGACATGTAAGTCACATGTAATGTGGAATTTCATGGATCTCATTAAATACAAGGGACATTTACCAGGTGCCAGTGTTAAGGAAACTTCCCCATCTGATCATTCAGGAACACTCTGGCAGTCACACTTCCACTACCAGAGACTTCAACTGCTGAGACTGAAGTCCCTTTGAAAAAGGCACCCCACACAGACAAGGTCAGACAAGGTTTCCTTACCAGCCCAATCCTGGGTTTCCCTTAGGAGATCCTCAGATGTCTTGCTGCATAAAGCAATTTATTCAGGGTGCAGTAACACAAAAACAGCTCGAGCTGGTTCCTCCATGGAAGGACCCCCAACAAAGGAACCCCTGGGCTTTTATACCCTCACAGACCAAGGGCAAAACTATTGCTGTTCCTCCTGAGCCATCAGCTCGTGCTGTGCCTCAGTGTCTGGTTCCCTGGCTGGTCCCAGTGCCCTTCTTTGGGCCAAGGGTTAGCAGTTCCTGGCATCTTGCCTTGGGCTCCCACCCAGACACGAATCTGCAGCTCCCAGTGCAGCTGCACCTGAGCTGCCTGCCCTGAATATGTTCCTCAATATTAGCTGGAGAGGATAGGGAAACTCAATGAGTTGTATTGGTATTGTTGGGTAGAACTTGAGTTGGGACAGTGTTTTGCCTTTTCTGTACATCTCCAAACGGATGCACTGTACTTATTTTTCTTGCATTTGTTGATTGATCTTCACATTTCTGTTTTTAAGAATTTGCCACGTAGGTCTATGTTAGGCTAGCAGAGGTCTGTTTGACTCCTCTTCCAGGTATTCTAGTGAGTGAGTGTGTGGAGGTGGGTTGGATTCCTCAGGATATTTTGCCATTAGCTTTCAACATTAGTATATAAAAGTAAGAAACAAATTCCTTAACAAGCTGAGTGTTTTTATGAAGCTGCTGAATCTGAACAGGGTTGCCTGGAGGTCCCCTCTCTTGTCTGTTCCTTGATGGCTCAGAATTAAGAAAATTTTGTATTATCCTCTATATGCAAAGAATCATACCCTGTCATCAACAGGTTCTTCATTTTGCCATTCCCAACTCTTTGTTCTCATTTCAGATGACTGAGCATAGCTTGTATCTAGGGCATTGCTGCGCTGATGTTGCAAGGTACAGCTGGCGAAGGCAATTATTTGAAGCATTGTATTCTCATAGGAAATCTATGCCAGTTTAGAGCAAGATGCAGACAACCCTTAACAGGTGCATATTAGGCTTTGACATGCTTCTTCAGCACATGGTGAAATTAGAATTACTAGAGGGGAAAACAAATTCACCCTACACCTACTAAACTTCTACCTGTGGTAATTTACAGTTTGACTTTACATTTATTCTTCCAATTCTCATATACCAAGAGACACAGCATCACTTCCTTTGTGTTCAATAGAATTACCTCTCCCACTGTAATAATGAGTGCCTTAACCACACTCTTCTGTCTCTCCTTTTTCTCATTCTGATCCCCCAGGAGAGATAGGAACCAGTTAGTTTAAGCCAGGTGACAGGCTGAGGTGCTTAACTTATGCATAGGACTGCGTTTCTGTAGAGCTTCTGAAACAGTTTTTAATCTTTGAATGGTTTCACTGATAGTAGGTAAGAGGAAAATGTGGAAGAAATCCAGTCTGTGGTTAATTTTTACACTTCTGAAATTAACATGTTAATTCTACTTTCATAAAACATTAAGAAAAAGTGATCATGAAATCTCCAGCTTTTTTATCTGTATCTAATTTTGGTGAGTATGTGCTTCAAATTAAGATACAGAAAAGGAGGAAGAGGGAGAGGAATAAGAGAGTTTTAAAGTAAATTCCAAATAACTTTGCTTTTGGGAGAAGTTTATGAGGGGATTCAGTAAATTTCAATGTCAGTTACTCTCACAGCTTGGTCTACATAACAAAGAGGGAAACCTTGGGACTGGTGACTTACTCAAAATGACAGCAGACTCTTCAGAGGGCTTGTCCTGCTACTTAGATCAGCAAAATCTCGGACAAATTTTGCCATTGCAAGACCTTTCCTTCTCTTCCTTCTTGCTGTATTGGCTCTGATCTTTCTCTTTTTGCTCCTGCTACAGCCCTATTGTAGAAGCCCAAAAAGCAGTAACCCTCAGCTGCAGCTCTGCAGAGAAGTGCTGCAGTGCTGCTGGAGGAGTGCCAGCTGAAGGCCAGGTAAGCAGAGAGGGGCAGCCATCCACAAATGTTTTGCTGATTTAAAGATATGTCTGAATTTTCCAAGCTTTGTCTCTCAGCCTTTCCTGTCCTCAGAGGTCAGCCAAGCACTTCTGACTAGACCCTCCTTCCTCTGTTCTCAATATATTCCCACTTTGAAAATCTTGCTGAAAAGGAAAAACTTGCATGTAATAAAATGCCTGGGAAAATGATTGCTGTTAAACACCTTGGAGGCAGCAATTCATTCTGCCACCATACAGAATAACATCACCTTCTGTACTGCTTCTGAAATAATTGAGCTATTTTTGCTGCATAGAGGGAGCAATGAAAAGTAATATAAAGCATGGCAGACACTGATTAGTAAATTGATGTCTCAGCACCACTGAGCCTAGATCAATACCTAAATCCACAGATAGACTGGTTACTTTAAAAGCACTTAAAAATAGAGAATATAGTGCAAAAAGTGCCAGAATTTGTGGGGTGAAAGATAGTTCTTCAGCTACTCTGTGCCAGACACATCTGAAATTAACTAGGGTAGTGCATAGGTTCCAGCAGGGGCACTGAAGAATTATGGCTGATACTGAGTCCTTTCTTTTTTTGTTTGCACTCTTCCATGCTTTGCCATCCAAATAGTTTAGTTGAGGGGAGGGATTTCTTTTTATTAGTAAACTGAAAGACTTAATGTTCATAACAGCCTCCAACCTGATAAAAAGCTGCTCTCAGTTTAACAGGTTATAATTTTCTGTCTTCCCTTATTTCAGCGTTTTTATCAGTATTTGTTTGGGGTTTTTTTGCATAACAGCTTTTAAGAGATGAAGCTCAGGTTCTTAAGATACAAGGCAGCAGAATAGGATAGCTTGATGTAAGTTGCATAAATATTTATCTTTCTTCTAGTGACCTTCTTGCCTAAAAATAATAGAATGGAGCACTTGAAGATTTCACAGGTGAGATGACAAAAGAAAAATTTAAAACAGTTGTACCATTGCTCCTTGATGGATGCAATTTAAAAGTGGGCCTGCTGGCAGAAGTTTGATTGATGTAGTCTTAGCCCTTTCCCTCAGAACAACCTTTCCCTCCTTCCTACTAGAAAGGCTTGAATGTGCCAGGATTCTTGTTGTGGCCCAATTAGAAATAAACAGTTAATTCTGTTGGCTGAAGTTTTGAGTAATGAAATGCTATGACTTGTCAGCTGAAGGCTGAAGTCTTGTGAGGAACAGGAAGGTCTGACTTCTGCAGTTGGTTGCCATGACTAGGAAACTCTTTGCCAGGCTAAAATGATGCTGTGCTGTGCTCTGGAAAATGAAGGCAAACAGACAACTGCTATCCTGTTTGATGGCACACTTTCATGACAAGCCTCCTCAATACAACTGTACTGCAACAGGTAAAGCGTATTGCACAACTGTCAGCTGCAGGGAGTGCAGTGTGACAGAAACTTTCAACCAACTAAAGAAGCTGAATATTAACAACAATAAGCAGAAAACTCTGCAGGACTCAAATAAAGCTTGATAACACAATCTTTTATATGAAAATAACATCAGAGAAACCCTTTTTTGGATGTTTTCTCATCTGTTTAGGCTTACGAGGGCTTAAAAAGTTTTATTGTAGATCATATCTCTAGCAGAATTACCAGGTTCAAACCAATGGCTACAGTTGCATCTCTTCCCAGACTACCACATTTTCCTGGATACAGATGTCAGAAAGGCAGTACCTTGTGCAAGATAAAGTTGTGTGAATTTGTTTAGCTCCTCAGTTTGAAGTTCATAAGAAAAGAAGCAATTCTCAGCACGAATAAATCATGAATACAGTTCAAAGGACTTATGAGAATTACAATTGACCTTTTGAAGAATTATTGTGCTATAAAAAATGTGATGACCAACAATATGAGTAGGAAAGTGAAAATATTCGGTCTGCTAGAATTAGGATAGTGAGTTTTCCCTTCAAAGGCTATTTGATTCTAGTATGAAAGTGCTATACTGGAAGGGGCAGCTGTCTATTTAAAATAACAGCTTGCCAGTGATGTTGGCTAAAGCTCTTGTTGAGAGTAGGAAGATCTGACTGCTGTAAATCGGTCCTAGTAAGTCAGCAGATTTCAGTTGTATGAAGTAAAGCCAGCAGAAGATATGGTTTAATTACCTACAGGTAGAGCTGAACATTTTTAATCAGTGGCTATTTATAACAGTACTATGGTGAGTGAAGATTAAAGCCCTTAGGCTTGAATGTCTACTTCTGCAGATTAGGAATTAGATCAGTCTGCTGATTCAATCCACCAAAGAATCAATTTTTTACAAAAGGACTAAGCATTTTTTTTCCTCCACAATGTCTCCCTCAGAAGGAAAATGTTATTATTCTTGGCTCCAGAGAATTGAGTTTACCTTGCCAAATTGGGATAGCTGCCCACAGTCCTCTACAGCAGCGGTGCTTGCTGTGCTTCATGTCTTGCTGATTGGAAATGACATATACAGTGATAATTCATCACATGCTAAAAAATACCTGAAGCAGGCAAGATGTATGACACCATGGAACTGCACAATTCTTTTTGTTATATGTAAAGAAAGATGAATTGGGCAGTATTTTAAATTCCTACAGTAAGAGGAGATATATCACTTTTGAACTGTTTGTCACGGACTCACATCGACTATACAACTCCTTCCAATATTTTATTCAATCACTCATCTGAAGTAGTCTCATTTTTAATCCCCATTTTTAGTTTCCCTGGCTCACTGGTTGTTTTCCCACAACCCTTCCACTCTCCAGCGTTCTTGGGAAGTACTTTTTTTTACTCCTTGAATAACTCCTGCTTTGCATCATATCATTTACCATAGCATCCTCACTTAGTTTCTTGGTGTTGGCTTTCGTTGAAATCAGATTCTGAGGACACTGAGCAGAAAAGAAGAGAACTTTATACTTTAGGCAGATGGATATCAGAGTGAGGGAAACTAGGCAGATGATGTCTCATTTTGCACTCATATAATTAATGTTGTTCCAATTGCAATACTTAAGAATTCTGTCAATTGTTGATGTTTCCTTTAGGTGAAAATAGAATATATTTGCTAATCTGTGGTGAGTGTTGGTGTAATGGGCAAAAAACCTCTTTTGGAATAAATCACAACAATTTTGACAGGTGGGGCATTGTCTGTACTATTGAAGCTACAACTGTGATACAAGACTGAAATTCAAGTTTGACTGACAGTGAAAGCTGTGGTGTAGCTGTGTACAAGGGCTCTGCCTGTATCCCTGCCCTGTGCAGTCAGTCCTCACTTCCTTCTCTGTGTAGTTTGCACACCAGGCTAGTACAAGATAGATGGCCAACAAGAAGCAAAGGAGTTTTTCACAGACACCTTCACAGCAGAGGAACAAAAAACATGGTAAAGGAGTTTGTGGAGAGTCCTGAATCACTCCCTACCCTGGGGGAGTGGGCACTGTGCTCAGGCTCCGTGTTAGGCACTTTTCATATGCACTGATTAGTCATCTCAGTGGGATATATCTGTGACAGTCTACAGCAGGGATATCCCCAGGCTCTTCCTGCTGTGGAGAAAGGTTGTGAACAAGTTGTATGCAGGTTTTAAATACTCAGTAGAAACTGTCCCTGCTTATGCAGACAGAGCCCCAAAAGACAGTTTTCCATCTGCAAGAGGAGATGATCAATAATGAATGGTCATGTGTGTGTTGGAGAAATTGCACAGGGCCACAGGTGAGCTGGGTCATACATCACAACAACAATCCAGAATTGCAGTTTGGTACACAGACACTTGCAATGGAATTTCCCATCAACATCTGGACAGCAAACGCCTCATGTATTTGAGAGTTTCAGTTTACCATGTAAATTCTACCCTATTCAAAAGATCTTAAGAAATTAATCTTTTCTATAAAGGTTCTGTCTGTGTGTGTCTGTCCAGAACAGGAGAGACAATAAGGCCCAGCCCAACTCTGTACCTTTGGGAAAATCATCATAAAATGATATAGGAAGAATCTTATGGGTTTTTTTTTCTTTTACTCTTGAGATAGTTTTGTTTGCAAAATGGTGACCTGCACAGCTGAAGAGTGCTCCAGGTTTTACACAGCAGCAATTGGCAGTTGCCTTCTTTATCAAGTTATCTTTGTGATCTTGAGCACATTCTTCTCTTTCTTGGATAATGGGGGCTGGATAAGTATCATCAATAGAGAAGTATATCTGCAGGGGAAAGATTAATAGTACTTGAGGAATCTAATCTCTCAGACAAAAGCAAAATGAAGTCTTTTGACTAGAAGTTCAAATTAGAAATAAATGATGGAATTATTGGAAAGTTTTTGGACTGTCTCAAATGATATATGTGATTAACCAACAAAAAATGTGTATGTTTTTTTCCACGGAAAAAGAGAAGGAATATGTTCTACTCTTACGACAACTTGAACATATTTACACTTATTTATGTATTTTAGTGAAAGGCTTCTTTAATACTGGATTTTTCTAAAGCCCATGTTGTAGGCAGCAGAAACTATCCACCATTTTAAGCATAGTTTTGTTAAAAATCCATCTAAAATTACGCAATGAAGTCAATTTTTCTGAAAGGCGCAAAAGACAATTTAAATCCTTGTTTCTACATATGTACTCCTGCTCAACAGTTATGTTTAGGCCTAGGTATTACCTAAACACAGCTGCTTTCCAACCAGCACTCTGTGGAGCATTACCTCAGACCTATTCTTATGCAAATTCTACCTTTTATAAGTTAGGAAGGAGAACTTTAGAGAATGGATCTTCATAACACACAGGAGTGTGTATCTGTGTTTTTAAAAAAGATAGCATGAACTATTAATCTTATTCAATTTAAATAAAAGACCACACATTTCTTGTTTGTTCCAGTGTAGGCACAGTAATTCAAAACAGGTGGCTTAGGATGTGAGGTATATGGATAGAAACAGGATCATTACTATATAAATGTAGATTTGGGCCATTTCACAAGCTAAACGGCCTGGCTTATGTAATCATGGGCAAAATAACTACGCGTGTAAGTGTTTGTCATTATTAATAAATGCTTCACTTCCTGCTAATTCTAATTTTCATGCAGCAAAATGTAGGAAGAATACAAATGAAGATGGAATAGTGACAATGCATACTGTGTTGAGGCTCAGAAATTAATTTGGTACATAAGGTAAAAGCGGACAAAAGAATGATCTTGCATGTTGAATATTTTCAGTTTAAATCCCAGAATTTTGCAAGAAGTTCATGCAGACACTAGTTAGTGGGTTGCATACATGAAATTCTTCTGACACCCAGAAGATGTTAGCCTGGGGTTTCTAATTCAAACAGAAAAAATGCCTATAAGGAGTCACATTCTGGACATATACACACAAATCAGTGAAATACATATATATGTGAATATATATATGTGTGTGTATATATATATGTATGTACACATGTGAGAAGGGTTATCTAAGGCCACTGTAGTGTCAGATGCATGGGAGGGAGACAACAGCATAGTTGAAAAAATGAGCCACACAATTAGTCAATGTAGATATTCAGCCGATGAACTTATTTCCAATTTCTAGTAATGAAAATTTTAGCACACTTAATATTGGGCTACCTTTCCTTAGCTTGAAATTTACTCAAGGGGAATGAACTCTTTTTAAAAAATATTTTTCTGTGTTATCTCTGTCTTATGTTTTGATGCTCTGCAGCTTCCTCTTCCATGGCCCCATAGATTTCATTTGCTGTGATATAGTGCTGATGTGTGGAGGGTCAAGTTGCCAGAGGCTAGGCTGAAATTTTGTGGAAATACAGAGGAAGGGAGATGCAGAGAACAGGAGTGAGACTGTGAACTGGTTTATTCTATAGAAAACTGGCTTTGCTGAGAAGGTTTCAAGCCAAGTACAATAATGAGTTTGGCCGCTGGGTTTTGATTTATGCAAAATCAACTGTCATCATTCCGGAAGGCTAAAGGTACCCTGAAGGGACTACAAATGTAATTTATGCCCAGTTAAAAACCTTAGAGCATGCAGGATATTTTAAAAATGATATCTGTATAACTGAAGAATCTAGCCCTTGGTATATAACTACTAATTTAATCCATAACTTCTGTGGACAATATGTTCCTGTGCCTCACTACTGTCACAGAAAATAGCTTCTTCCTAATACCTAATCTAAACCTACTCACTTTGTGTGAAGCCATTCCTTCTTGTCCTGTCACTGCATGTCCTTGTGAAAAGTCTCTCGCCGTCTTTCCTGATGGCTCCCTTTGGGTACTGGAAGGTCACAGCTGGCTCACTCTGAAGCCTTCCTTTTTCCAAATTTAACAATCCCAGTTCTCTCAGTTGTTCCTCATAGGAGGGGTGCTTCATCCATCTGGTTGACTTGGTGGCCTCCCTAGTGGACTCACTCCAACTGTTCTGTGTCCTTCCTGTGCTGGGACCCCAGAGCTGGATGCAGGGTTCCAGATGGGGGTCTCACCAGAGTAGGGCAGAGGGGCAGAATCCCCTCTCTCCCATGCTGCTTTGCCTGCAGGTGAGGACACAACCAGCAGTCTGTTGGCCGCTAACTTCTGGATATGACAGTGCAGCCAATTCCTTATTCACCTGACAGCAAATCCACTCCCATTCAATTGTCCTAGGTGAACTAGGTGACCCAAAAAAAAATAAAATTGTTGTATATTGATATTGTACATCAATCCTCGAAGTCTGACCCTCTCTCCACAGGTTTTCCAGCATAGTGTGGCCAGCAGGGCAAGACAGGAGATTCTACCCCTCTGCTCTGCTCTGCTGTAGTGAGACTCCACCTGTAACCCTGCATCCAGCTCTGGGGTCCCAGCACAGGAAGGATCTGGACCTTTTGGAGTAAGTCCAGAGGAACCAAGTCAATCAGATGGATGAAGCACCTCTCCTATGAGGAACGATTCATCTCTTCTTATTGGTGAAAGGGCAGTGGTTAAAAGTAAGGGGAAATAACTAAATTTTTGCATTTCTAACCTGTTTTTTGTTGTAAAATCAAGACATAAATTTTGACAGAAGGATGTTGTGGAGGACCACGTCAAAGTCCTGATAAATGGCATCTGCTGCCCTTCCCTTGTCCTCTAGGGGAGTCACTCCATCATAGAAGGCCTGCAGGTTGGTCAGGCAGGACTTGCCCTTGATAAAGCCATGCTGGCTGTCCCAAATCACATCCCTGTCCTCCATGTGCCTTAGCACAGCTTCCAGCAGGATCTGTTCCATGATCTTCCCAGGCACAGAGGTGATGTTCACAGGTCAGTTGTTCCAGGGGTCCTCCTTTCTACCTTTTTTAAAGATGGGTACAATGTTTTCATTTTTCCGGTCACCTAGGACTTCACCTGACAGCCACAACTTTTCAGATGCCATGTATTTGTACAATTGCTACCATAATCAAAGTTTAAATTGCTTCAAATTATAACAAAATTCAGTATAAATTAGAATATATTTAGCATGTATATTGGAAAGTGCATTGTTAAGCCTTTAGTATCAAAGCAGTACATTTTTTCTCCTAGGATTTAGAAATGTGCAGATATTTCTATATTCCATTCTTAATAAATATTTATTT
>VWZV01004146.1:154349-175346 GCA_013397155.1 Irena cyanogastra | reverse complement strand
ATAAATTTCAATGAATAATTTTTCATTGACATTTAAGCAAATTGAAGCAATATGTTTTATTTTTTTAAATTTCACTGCAAATAAAACATAATTTCATCGTGGAAAACAAAGCTCTCACTTCTAAGAAACCAAGAATAGCATAAAAAACTAATGTCAATTAGAAATACTCCAAAGCAATCTTATAAATTCAAAAGGAGTTTGTCAAATATTTCAACTAGTTTGCACAGTTTCATGCAAAGTTTAGCATGAAACGGCTCCTTGGGCAGGTGGAAATTCTGACTGTGGTCTCACCAGGGTCAGAGGTGTTTTTGGATTATTAGTTTTTACCACAAATGACTTTCTATTAGGGTGCCAGACAATCAGTTTCCTTGTCCACTCCGAGCACATGCATGTTTGTAAACACATCCATTCATCACCTTATCTGTTTGTGAGATTAGTAAAAGTTTAGGATAGTTGCTTTGTAGTAGTGGCTCATGAAGTATTACTTGCAACTAGAATCTGTCTCAAAGAATAAAAAAAAAGTCTGTATTTGGGACTTCTATTTCTAGCATAAAAGATGAATCCATTCTAGTTTCCTTAAGAAAGTAATAGCCAGCCTTTCTGTTTTAAACTGAAATTAAGTGAAACATGAAGTAGTCTCTCCCTCTCTTTACAAGATCCCAGACTTTAAGTTCAGTAGATACAAGAAACAGGAAGAAAAACAATTTGGAATTAATAACAAAATGAGTTATTTTCCCAAGCATTTCAAAAATCACACAGAGATTGACTTCAGCTTATTAAAATTCATTGCCACAGACTCAGCAGGCTGCATCTTATTTTTGTAGCTCATTCACTCTTCAAAGCATGCTTTGTGGTGTTTGCTATTTTGTGATGAGCTGTTACATGCAGGTCTGTAGTGCTAAACCCTGTAAGCACTGTCTGATGGATTACAGTTTGCGAACAATTTCCTCCACCAAAAGTCCATTTGGCCTGACTTAAGATAAGGCATCAGTATCTCAGGGTATATTTACTCCCAAGATATGTTGCTATTTAATTAAATCTTTTTCATTTCTTTCACATGTGAAATATGAGCTTCCTGGCAATAAAAAGGGGAGATAGCAGAGAGAGGGAGAGAAAGCATTTTCCTGTAATTACAGGGCATAAACCCTGTCAGAGAAAAGATGCAAACCCCTCATTATATCAGTTTTTCTTTCTTTTTTGCAGTCTTTTTCTGTCTTGCTCATAGCTATCAAACATCATGGACATATTTTTTCTACCTGCAAAGTATTCAAGTAAAATCTGTGTCCCAAAAGACAGGTTTAAATAATTCAGGAGGCACGTCATGTTGAGCAAGGCATCACAAAAGGGGTAAGTTTGTCAATGTATGTAAAATAAAGCCAAAGTATTGGTCTTGCTGGATAGATAAAGGTCAGCTACACAACACCTGATGCCAAACCTGGCAGCTGGGAACAAGGTGTGTGTTTAGGTGACTTTGAGCTTGGATGTGGGACATACCTATCAAAGACATCCTTATGTGCTAAGGATGAACATCCCTTTATTTGAACTTTATCCTGCTCAGCCTCCAAGACTTTTCTTTCAATAGGAATGTGAGGGATTTTTAAAGCTCAGTGGCCTTTATTTCAGGCTAATTTGGGTGGGAATGTGCATGTTCAATACTCTTGAAGCACATTCATATACAAAACATACGCATGTGGGTAGAAAGACTGGGAGAAGAGATATCCCACTTGAATAAGAAACTGGATATGCCAGCCTTTGCATTACACTATTTAATAACTTTTTTGATGAATGAAAGAGTGTACATATGAAACAGATTTTTCTTCAAGGAGGATAAAAACTTGCAGACAATTGTTTTTTGCTTTCTCAAATCTGTTTTTAATGTGAAATAGAAATTTAAGTTGTAAAGACCAATCATGATTTTGCAGACCTTTCGTCCATTTCGTCTTCTGTAATTTCGCATAGCTTATAATAGTCTGCAGCAGGAGTCCGTAGGAAGATTTTCTGAAATGTTGCTTAAGTGACTATTTACTCGTTGATTCAAGAAAGGTACATCTGTTCAGGTATGTGTATGCATTATGTTAAGGTATGAATCCATTTAAATAGTCTTAACATGCTTATTTTTATTAGTGATCTGTACTTTATCATCTTATCAATTGTTTTGCCTTCCCTAAAGGTGACTGGAAAATAGATTTACCAGAGATCCAGGCCAAAGATCTACAAGGCTCAGTGTTGTAAAACAGGTTTCCAGGGTCCTGTTGGATGTGGGGGTCTGACCTACAAAGGCATTGAATGAGATACCTGCTTCACTGCTAGGAGGCTGTGCTGTGAGGTGAAGAGCTATAGCAGCCACCCTCACAGGGCTGGCAGCTCCCAGGCCATCTTACAACTCTGTGAGTGCCTTTTCCTGGCGTGCATGTTGCAACCTGGTGCATGCTGACACCATGAAGCATGCCAGGCTGTGATGCACATACACATGCTTAGCAAGCTGGAAACTTCTGCAAAACATAGTTAACCTGTTCTGTCATTTTCCTTCATTTGTGTTGTTTCAGCAACACAATCCCCTTAAAGTAAGGATTCCCACTGTGTTTAGTATGGGTTGTTCTTGCATTGTCAATAGGACAGACAAGTAAAAAGGGAGAAAATATCTGTACACATGAAAAGTTTTGATTTAGAGAGATTCATCCATCTGTCCAAAGCATAAACCTGTCGTGATATGGCTTTTAATTGTGGTGGACATGTCCTGAATCCTAGAAAACCAGTTGATCTCAGTGCTCAACCAGCTAAATCTGGATTTCTTTCCTACCATTATGTAATCAACTTCACAGTGCTACACACATATTGTATAAAATTTACTTAGGCATCTATATGTGCAGTATTAGGTACAGGCACATATAGTGATTACAGCAAATATTTAGAAACCTAAACTGTCCTGGTCACAGAATAGAAAATTTATCATAATATAAGTCTTGAAACATGCCAGATTTGATATTTTCAGAAGGACTTCTAGGTGCTGAGAAACTTTCTAAATTCAGTAGATTTTTTCCCTCTTGACACTCAGCTGTGTAGACCCTGAATTACTGTCTCTTTCTGACCTGTTCTTTTAGATATTTTCCTCTTGTCCTGTCATACTTTGGCATTCATAAAAGGGAACTCTATGTCTAAACCAGTGATTATACATTAAAAAGGAATCATGGCCTGTCAGGAAAATTACATTCTCTTTTTTTATCCTGTTTTATATTACGAAAGGGGTTTTTTCAGCCCTATTTCATATACTAGTTTCTTTACTATATTGAATGATATTTTGCATTTAGTGGTTTTCAACTGAAGATCACATAGCACTTGGGAAACATATAGAAATTCATAATACCTGTTATGTAACATCTGAGACAAATGGGCTGGAAATAATTTAAGCTAAGAGCAGGGGCAAATTGCCAAGGATTTTGTGCAGTAGCAGAAGGGACTTGATCGAAGGGTATTCAGAATGAGCTATTTTTGACAAAAGAATTCAGGCAGCTGGTTTGAAGCAGATTTGAGTAATGAAGGTGTTATCCTGTCATGATCCTTTCCTGTCCTCTTCCTTGAGTTCCTCATGTGCACCTTCACCTCTCAAAATAAGAAACTGATGATTCCTGACCTTTCCCAGCTCGACTATAACCCCCGGGCTGCTGATATGAGGCAAAAAGGTCAAGCACTCATCCTGCACTTTGAACAAGGGTGTCAGTCAGTGTGAAATGGTTCTATCAGAGCCAGGTATTTCATTTAATGAATTTATTTTAATTTATGAATTAAAAAAAAAGTGTTTTTTTCTTCCTCTCTCTCCATTTGACAGCTAAACTTCTGACTATGCATTAACAATAGCTTTGCGAGCCTGTTAGCACTGTTTTAAGTGATTAGTTTCCAACTAAACACAGGAGCCATTCTGGTATTGAGCTGCATCATGTGTGTAAAAGATGTCTCAATGCCATGCTTTCATAGAAAAGTGGAGCCTGCAAGAGAAAATGGGTATACATCCCAGGTGTTGGCTGGTTAATGAATGTTCAGGTGTATTCATGGATCTTAAGAGTCTGAAGAAGAGGTCAGGATACTCTCCTAATTGCACAGTTGAAAGTAACTGTAAATCAACTTGGTTACAGTCACTTGCTTGTGACTGTGAATGCAGCTAGGGCCCTTGAGATTCAGGGTTTTTCTTCCAGTTGTTAAAATTTTTAGAGAGATGCCTCTGCCTGAATTAAGGTGCAAATGAGACCGCATGCCAAAGTCAATAGTAGGCACTTTATTTAACAGTAGATGCGAGTAAGAGAGAGAGAGAGACAGACAGAGGGAAGAGAGAGAGAGGGAGACAGAGAAAGAGAAATAAATAGAAAAAGAGGTGAGGGAGGGAGAAAAAGAGTGACAGAGACAGATTAAGTAGAAAATATCACCATGGATATTTTTCATCAGTGGATGCCGATGACATCCCATTGATCCTTTTCATCTGGTCTTCTTGGTGGTAAGAGTTCTACAAAGCAGAGAGTTCGATGGATTAATATACATTTGGGCCGGGTGGGAATGCCCAGATACTTTCCCTGGGTAGGGCAAGTTTGACACTGTCTCTTGCAAAAACTCTGTATCTGTTGCATCATTTTGCATTACATGCAGTTGCCTGGTGCAAGGCCTTGGAAATGGGTCTTGGGGGTCTTTCTGGATTATGACATCTCCTCAGCTGCCCCTCACGTGAATGTCCCACTGATGTGGCCTTCCTGAGGCGTGGGGGTGTTTACAACTGAGCCAGTCTGTGTAAGGGAGGATGGGTGTCCACCACCTCTGACCAGGTGTTATGCCACATACCCAAAACCTCCTCCTTCCCCCATCTTGGTTGGGGGGAGTGAGTGTGTGCAAACCTGGCCTCAGCAGATGAGCCTGTGGGCTACGGCTTCCCCACCCTGAACCCAGCCAGAGCTGATTTGCACGAGATCTGCTGGGTTTGACTTTCTTATGGATATATGCTTCTCCTTCAGTCTTGTTCACTTCTCTCTAGACCCGAGATAATTGGACAACAGCATCACCTTTGTCTTACCTCAAGTTCCCTTAGGTGGCCTAACTTACCAAAGTTCCCCTCAGGAGGCATATTCAGGGAGGGGTGGGCTTCGATGGTTGCAGCTTCTTCATAGACTTTTGCCATAATTGGCAAAAAGTCCTTCATAACAATGTTTAAGCATTAATCATAACAATTCAGTCTCTGACACCATGGCTTTCAATGTTGGTGATGACTTTTGAAGAAGGACAAAATGCAGGGACACAAATATACTTTAAAAATTATTCCTCTAGACGCTTATGCAAATATGGAAATTATTTTCTTAATATCAGAGTTTTTTGTGTCTTTGCCTTGCTCGCCCAGGAGAGGGTTAATAACAGCCTATAAATGCAAGAGCGTGGTTCTTTTACTTGTATAGAAAGGATGTTATGGCTTTCTTTCACTGGATTTTTTTTAGCATCTTAATTACAGTAAATTAAAATAATTAGAGTTAAATTATATGAACCCTACAACTCCCTTTATGCTGCTTTTTGAATGATAATGAATATTTATGTAAATCATCAATATTTTCTTACTGCCATTTTGTTCTTATAGACAACTTCTATGTCACAGTTATGCTATAAATAGAATTCTGTGCATTCAGCATAAAGAACAATAAAAGGTAATCCAGACAAGCAAAGAATATTAATTAGGCTTTTGGTGAACCATATTGCAGCTAAAAATTAGAAATGAACAATATCCTAATAACAGGCATACATGTTAGCATAAAATGAAATAGGGTTCTGTAAAACTTCTCACACATAAATGTATAGCTTGTTACTCAGAGATTAGTGAAGCAAAATAAATAAAGCAAAAGGGAGTGCCTTCAAAGTATAATGATCATACAAAGCAGCTGCACATTGCAAGAGTTGTGATAGCAGTTATGCTGACATTTTCTATTTAGGATTTTACTTCTTTCAACAAAAAGTGTGCATACACCACCACCACACTCTTTGCAATAGTTCTTTTCCAGCTTCACCACTGGATCACTATTGCTGCTGAATGCCCTCTAGCATTATGCAATGTGACTAACAACCTGAGAACAATTTTCTGTCTCATCCTTTCCTGAAGGAGAATAATTGTGTTTATAATAATGTTATATTTGTAAGATTTCCTCTCTCACAATTTCTACTAGCATACATATTTTTCTGCGTGTTCATGTTAAAAGAATTGTGTCATTTTGCTACTGGAGCAGAATGTGGAAGGTTGTGTGGTAACTCTGCTGCTATCTGTAGAAGATGTTGGCATGTCTTTTATACCTGATTTAAAGAGAGTTGTTTCCCTTTGAAATGTCCATCCTCATGCCCAAGAGGGAAGTAACTAAAATAAAAATATGAAAGGGGAATTGTAATAACCCCATATAAAGGATTAAGGAAAAAGAAAGAAACCCAGGAAACTGTTGGTTTTTTTTTCCCCCAGGACATTTCAGTAATAGTCACTGAAAAATACAGAGATGTGTCTGTGCCAGGGAAACCTTAACAGAGTCTCTCAGATGTCATTAAAAATTGGAGGAACAGTGCCCAAATTATTGCATGTTGGCCATTAAACTGATCCATTAAAACCTTGAGTATGAGTTGAAGCACCTCAGAAATGACTGAACACCATAAGTCGCTTACAGCCTCATAAGAAGAAATTTTAAAAAACCCCAAAAGACACAACAAAAAAACTCTCTTACAATAAGAAAAACCCTCTACCATTCTCAAAATTTTCCTTTTCATGCATTATCATGAACACAGCAGCAAGGAGATACCCTAATCTGTGATGGTATGTTTAAATCCAGTTATATGAAATGTCTCAACCTCATTTCATAAGTTTTGCTGCCAACTGTATCGCAGGTGGGTTGCAAAACTAGACAATCACATGATAATGAAAATACATCTGGTAAAAAAAGAAAAGGAGGGAGAATATGTGCTAAACTCCTTTGTAGAATAAGCCTGTTGCTAACTGACTGGGCTTAGTAACAAAATGTCATTTGGACTACTGTTATTTCATAAAGGGTATGGCACCACTTTTTCAGACATCTGTTACTTGGACTGCTGTGAGAAAAACGTGCAAATGAATGGATGATCACTATCCCATATCTCCATAGCTGATAAGTTTTGTTATTTTCTGTGCAAGTGAAAATAATCCTAAATTTAAGCTGGAGTATGAGTTAAAACAGTATTTTACTATCCTATTATAGATGAACTTAAACTTCTTTCTTAGATTTGTGATAACATTTGTTAACTTAGTTGACATAAAATTTTGCTGGAAAGCTCATATACAATCTAGTTGCAAAGCATGAAGAGGTCAATGGATTTGTATGGTTAAAATACTTTCTCCTCTGCATGTTGGATAAATGTGAGAGGTCTTTCCTTTAACTATGTGAAATATTGCTGGAGATGCACTCAGCTGAAAGAGCACACTTTTCAGTTGGAAGCTGAGGGACGGAAGGTTAACTACAGATCTGGTTTCTGAGCCAATGCCCAGAAGAGTGTGGCCTCTAACATGACATTTTTAGAACAATGAGAAACATTGCAAGCCTTGCAGAGTATAGCAGTGAGGATTTGTAGATTTGGTTTATGTTTTTGACCAGCTGCCTGGCATGCTTAGGCTTCAGATGGTAAATGTTATCATGGCAGAAGATCCAAGAAAGAATGGCAAAGGTTGGTCTGCTCTAAATTTAATCTGTGGTTACTTGAGCCAGGATTTTGAGACATTTTTGTTAACTGCTCTGAAGACTCTTGTCAATCAGGAGCTAATAACGGTATATAGAACTATTGTATCCTCAAATGAGAAATCTCAGTATGGCAGTTCAAATCAATTTTGGGGCCATCTAAAGACCATATGGATACTTTATGTACTATAGCAGATGGTAATTATGATTGGCATCACTCTTGCCCTTTAAACAACATCAAAAAAACGACTGCTCTCCTTATTCCCTGCTCATTCACAGAACATCTGCTCCAATAAAATATGCTGTTGTTTCAGTTACAACAGCTACTTTTACCACTATGGACTATCTTCTATTAGCCAATCAGTGCTACAACTCTTAAAGAAAAGAGACATAAACACATAAAACTTCGATCCATTCAGCAATTATGGCATTTAAAATAAGTCTAGTCTCACTATGACTTTCAGAGTCAGTCTTCAGGTCTCACTACCCGAAGACACTGCCAAGCATGGGAAGACTGATAGTGTGTGACCTGTGGGTCCAAAGAAGGCACTGCATTGTAGTAGTCCTACAATAAAGTATCTGTGGGCTTTATGCTGCTATTCAAGGATAAAATGAGGTCTAAAAGCTCAAAAAGAATAGGAGAAACAGAAGAGACAGGAGTATGTGCAGTGCGGTGTTCTACCAGCACATAATACCTCTGGTTAACAACAAGTCTTGAGGAGGTGATCTGTGCACAATTTTGCTCACTCCTGTGGGTTTAGTAGTATACTGTTGTGGTATCAGACTGCATATTTATTGTCAGTAACTACTGTATAAACAGAACTACGAAGGGAGATTTTCTCAAAGCAGTAGGTCTGTGGCATGAATGCTGATGTTACATATTCTTGCCTGTACTCTTCATCCTGCCTGTGTGTGTAGGCTGGCTTTTGTGAAGGCTGCCTGGGTTTTACCAGGATGAGGGAGAGCTGACGCAGAAGGTGTGCAAAGCCAGTGCAACAAAACGCCATGTGCATGGACGTGCACTTGTAGCCAGAATTACTGTCCAGCACGTGCAGGTGATGTGCTAAGAGGAGGCTGTTTATACATGCTGCTTCCTGGGACTTTGTTTCTGTCTCTATTTGCAAAGCTGACCTATGTACCCTCAGTGTTCAAAGTGATCAATGTTATGAGTAATTCCATATTGCCAGACACATTAGTTTTCCTGGCTAATTATGTCTTATAACCTGTTTTGATCCTTAGCCAATCCTGTTCGAGATGCCCTACTGTGCAGTGTTTGTAAACCATGAGTAGGTCTATAAGTATTGATGTCTGCTCAGCTGTAAAAATTACTTGGGCTATGCTCCTTCCTGAGCTCCTGTTTTTGTTTTCTGACGGATGCAAAGAAGAGGAGAATTTAAAACCGAGTTCTATTTTGCTGCAGAGAACAACATGCCATGAAGGGATATCATCAGTTCTGACTTAGTGCTGGCTGCCTGCAGTGTGATTGATCACTAGGAAATGAACGTATCATCCCTACACCTGCTAAGATGCTATGTCTGAGCAATGCCCAGATTAAAGCACCAGCCCCACCCCAACCCAGCTTCTTTCTGTCCCCTACAGCCTTTTACATAAGGCTTTGTGATTCAAGAGTATAAATTTAAGCAGATTGAGTGACCTAACTGTGCAATAGCAAAAGCTAAGATAATCTGTACAAACAAACAAACAAACATCCCCAAAACCCAAAAAAACAGAGCAGCAGTGTTTGTAACTGTTTCCCACACTTGTTTACACTATGAGAGTGCTTTCTGCTTCCTCTCTGTTGTACCAAGTTGGGCCAAAAGGATGTCTATAGAGAACAGTCAATCATGGGGATGAAGAATAACCACTTTATTTTTAATCAAATAATGGAATCTGCTTTCAGCAACAAATTAAGCAGATATTTCCCACAGCAGCATGTTGCAGCTGCTCCTCCAAATATGCTGATTTCTACTCCTCTGTCAAGAACATAAGAGGAACAAGAACTAAAATAAGGAATGGGATCTATCTAACCTCTCACTTAAAAATGAACTTTGCCGACTAAAGGTGGGGAGGGATGCAACTGCTAGATGATAATTGGCCACTTGCCTCCTTTTAAATAAACATTTTACAAATACTTAGGATTCACTTAAAATTAAAATTAATTAAAATTTGTGATGAAATATTACATGGAAAAATCTCACAGTGCACAGCCAAGTCCCTGTTAACAAATAACAGTTTATTAAAAACAGTTCCTGAACTGTTTATTAAAAAAAGTTTAAACTTTTTTTCTAATTTAATTAAGTATATGTGATCCCTTAACATACATATTCACAAAAGCATGCAAAACCATATACACCTCTTGTATACACCATATACACCTCAATTGGTCCAATTGGCCAATTCTAAAGAAATTTTAAGAAGTGACTAAGGAAGCGGAATTATTAATTCCCCAAACACATTCTAAGAATAAAAGGTTGGAGTAGAAAAGAGGATCAGTTACCATGAAGGGGAGATAACAGTGGTTTCTAGCTTTTTTTCAAGCATGCAACAAAAAGTGTGCAAGTAGGAAAGGGCTTTGACCATGAGTTGGTTTTTTGATGTTTGCACATTGGATAGCAAAGGGCTGTTTTCAAAATTAAATTAGAATATCACTGTGAAATGTTTTTAAATATTTAAATGAATTTTACAGTTGACTCTTGCCACTGAGGAGACTATCCACAGATGCTTTTGGATTTACTTAATGGGCAGATATATTTTATGGTATGTCATTAATTCTTGTTTCCAGCTGCCCAGACCTGGAGCCTGATGGCAAATATTGTGTCTTTTGCCTTCCCTGTGCATTCTAGTTTGCCTTTTTGTGAAGTTACGTCAGGCAGCAGATGATGGTCCTTGGCTAGGTCACATTTTGGTGCAGAAGAGGGATGTAGTCTGAGTTTGAATCAGGCTGAGGAGCAGCATTGCTTCAAGCAGTGTGTTCCCAAGCATTTGTGTAGGTGTGGGCAGTGATGGACAAACTGACAAAAACTGAGCTGGTTTTGTCAAAAAACAGAGTGTAAGCTCCTGAAGCCTTTAAATAAAATTTTGAGCTTTAGCTTAAGTCTGAGGTAAATCTGAGACAAAACTCTCTGCTTGACAGCAGGTATTTGGCTGTTTTGAGACCTTGGACACTACTAAAGGCAATATATCACACATAAGCTATTAATTTTCTACCTCATAAAGTATATTTGCCAAAGCCCTTCTGAAAGTCCATAACATCAATTAGTTCTTAAGAATCTTTAATCTTTGTATAGTCTATGTAGAGAACCCACTTATATATTATTTTTAGCTCTATATTTGTACTAGGTGTCACCCTTCAGAAAGCAGTCTCCATTTTGTAATTAAAAATATTATTAATATTATTAATTATTATTTCCATGGTTACAGTAAAACTAATCAGGTTTTTGGTTTTGTTTTGTTTTATTGAATTAATTAATTTTATGTATAAAGATTTTTTTACACTAAACGAGTGAGCTTATGTTTTATCAGAAATTTTATATATTAAATAAATTAATACCACCTTCAGGCCCCGGAAATGTTGTATGAATCACGAAACCAGATAGTGGTCTCTAAGTGGACCAAAACCTGTGTTGTCCTGACTAAGAAGAACCCAGACAGAGGCATGAGAAAGCAAAATTTGTTCTATTACTTGAGGACATTTTCTTTGCAGCAATGTCCGGGAAGTATTCCTGTCAGACTGTGACGCCACAAAAACGACGATCCATAGAACCCGAAACCCTTCAGGCAAAGACCAGAACAGCACAATGCAAAAGGCTGTTCTCTTCTCCTGGTGCTTGGATGGGCCCATGGACTTGAGCACTGAGGGGAAAAAAAGGAGTTGCTTCCATGGAGAAAAGAGATTTCCTATTGTTACAATGTGGACAAAAATGCTGAGCAATAAAGGGAGCATTTCTTCATATTTGGCAGAAACATTAGTGCTCTGGGGGCTTGAACCAGTCAGTAAGAGTATTGCTGCACATCATCACAGAAAGGGTTATTTGTGAGCAAAGAAGGACAAGGAAGGAATGATTCCTTCACTTTTCCACAGCAGCAGCAGTAGTATGGCCAAGAAATCTTCCTTTGAGACGCCAGGTGCTGCAAAATTTTCTCACTGAAAGCATGGAAGCTGTCAGGAAGGATGTTTTCATGCTTACATTGAGGCAAAGTAGTAGCATTGCGAACAAGAACAAACAAAAGTATTTCCTTCAACCAAAAATGGAAACTTAGACTTTTAATAGCAAAAGACCAATTCAAGCAGATGAAAAGCATTAAACACAGGAGTTTTAGTGGTTGTGAGAGATGGCATCAAGTGGTCTGCGTCAAGAGGAGTACTCAGTTTGGAAGACAGATGTGGGGATGGTGATATTTAAATCTTCACGTTTCCCTCGTACATCCCCAGATGTAGAGAAAGTGTGAACCATGAAGGCTGCCATTGATGGCTTGCCAGAGGCATGACACAGAGGATAAACAACAAGAAAGCAGAAGGCATGATGCTTAGAAAGGGTTCTTTTAACCTCTGTCCTTCACTGTGGTCTCTTTTTCAGAAGAAAAATAATTGGTTTTGTGGGGAAATTTTGCTTTCTATCATCTAGTATGTTTCCGTTGTCTATGGCAGATATGAACTAAAGAGAGAAATGCTAGGCAAAATTATAGATGCAGGGTGCTCATCCCTGTCAGACTGTGCAGTAGGATCTTCCTACAGCACAGGTTTCCCATGCAGTTCTTCCTCTTCACCACTGCCCCCCACCCTGTGCACTTTCTGAAGTGCATGTTATGAGAAAGAACTGGGAAGGCGTGGGGAGGAAAAAGTGTTTCTCACCAATCTGCTGGCAGGATGCACACACCCAATGTGTATTTCTATGAATCAGCAGAACTGCATCTTAAAACCTGTTTTCTTTCATGGGGTGCAGACAGATACTCGTTGGGACCTTCTCCTGTATTTGCATTATCATATTTCTATGACTCCCAAAATGTTTATCCTGTAGTCAGCTGGGATTTTTTCTCACTCTCAGGTTTCTGTGTTCCAGTGGTTAGAAATCTGCTTTTTAGGAAAAGAGAGAAACTTTCAGCAGTAAACTGTCTCACAATTTGTTTTGAAGGAGATCAATAACACTACATAGAATTGGAAAGCAGTTTTTTCTAAGAATGCTTTTTTTCTGTGTGGTTTTACCTTGGAAAAAACTAAAATATTAGCTTGGAATCACCATTTCCACTGACACTCCCAAATCTTTACCTTTTAAAGAAGGATTTTACAACTATCTGGCTGTACTCTGTGAGCTACTTAGAAAATACTGTATTGATAGTAAATTATGGTTTCTGAGGAGAGCCCATACAAGATAAATCCTTCTCTAACGACTCATATCACAATGCATTTCTGTTTCACTAAGTCAAACGTAGTCAGGTAGAGTTATTAGACTCTTATTTCTCTAACTTTTCATGTATCACTGTGAGGGTAGCCATGAAAAAGGAGACTGTTCATTATCCAGTTGTCTACCTGTTTAAGCAGGTCTCTTTCCACATTGATATGGCAAAGATCATTTGTCTGGATAAAGCACTTAAAATAACCCTCTGATTTTGAATTTGTATAACTTTTGCCACCATAGATAAAACTGAGAAAGTGCTATAGTTCTATAATGTAAGGCTGAGTTTATTCAGCAATTTCCTTGTCTGTAGATGTTTTGAAGTTGTATCTTAATACTTTAAGCACAATTTTTTTTTCACAATATGCACTTCATTAACCAGTCATATAAACACTCTAATAGCATGAATAAATATGTTTACATTGTTGTACAACAGTTTCTCTTATATCATCTGTAATAGACATTTTTTATACTTAAAAAAATGGATTTAGAAGCAGCATAGAGGAATACAGAGGAATACAAAGCTCACATATTCTAAATCTAGACTTGTAATAATTTCTGACATTTTACTGACTTGATCATTAATTATGCTCAGACTGTTCTTTCTTTGGAAATATATATCTGTGTGCTGATTTATAGCTTCTATAGGTGGTTAATCTTTGCCTCGTAGCTGCATCTTGACCATATATTTCAAAAGTGACAGCTTTCTCCCCAGATTCCTAAGATGTTTCAGAAATTTCACTGTAAAATCAGCCGCTGAGAAAATTTCATAATAAATCTTTCAATTGTATTTTATATATTTTCTACATCCCCACAATGAATTATGTTATCCTGAGACCTTAAGTACAATGAATCTGATTAGCATTCTATCCGCTAAATAAAATGGTACACTATCAGCTAGCTGCAAATTGCTCAAAATATTCTACTGGAAGTGCACTTCATTTTTTTTAACCATCACAATTCTGATGGTGATAAGATTACTACTTTTGTACCAAATATATTAAAAATAAATAAATAATATAATAATTCTTAATACTCGATCTAATTTCTTTTGAGGCAAGCTTAAAGAATAAAAAAATTAACCCTTTTTTTCTCTCCTTTACTTACTCCAGTGGAAATGTGTTTTGTTTTCTCTTTGTCTTTCAGGGCAGACTTTGCTCTCCAAAGTTGGATTAATGGCTCTGAATGCATCCTAATGAATGAGATTTTCTGCAAGCATTTATCACTGCACTATCTGAATCTTTAGCCAATATTAATTAATCTGTCCATTATTTATGGATTGTGTTAAGACCTGCAAAGACTGAAAGCCAATGCTAAAATTTCCTCTTTCCACTCTCTCCCATAATGATGAATCTAGCCCAGGAGGGGACTAAGAGATCAGACGTGAGTTTTTTACCTCTGGAGGAGCATGGGAGACACAAAGATAAGTTATACTCTCCCTGCTCCTCTGGAAACTGGCAAGGGAAAGTAGTGGACAGAGTAGAAGAAGTTTTGAGACAGAAAATTGGGACACAGGAAATCAGGAAACACAGAACAGGAGGATAAGAACATAGTGAATGGAATAGGAATATTTTTTGGGTTTATGCTTGGTAATTTTATCCTTTTGGAGTGGAGGGTAGAACTCCATACAACCAGATCTGCATCCCACAGGCACTTTCCCCCAATTTTTCACTGGAAAAATATCAAAACTTTCTAAGATACCTTTTTTCTCCCCTTACTGAAGCTTTGCTGATGCTTAACCAAGGAGATTTAAAGTTTAAGAGACTAGAGTACTCTCCTTTAGCAAAGGACATGCAGGTCCTGTTCCCTTTTCTTGCTTTATCTTGATTCATCTCATGCACAAAGGAAACAGCTTGCTTTTTCTCATAAATTTCATCTTCACAGACATTTGCATTAAAATTTGTATTTTTATTAAAGTATGGCTCAAATAAACTGCATTTTTTCTAAGGAAAGTTTTGTTGTTTCCAAAACAATTGTACTAGAGAGGATTTGAAAATTTAAGTACCAGCCAGTCCATGGCTTTGTTTTTGTGTTTTTCCCAGAAGAAAAGCAGGTAAAAAGCCGAAAGAGAGCAGACTATTTGGGTCCACTAGACTAGATCCACTTAGCTACTTTTTTATTTTGTACTGTAGCATGGCCACATTTTTAGTGCACCATCTGCTCTTTCAGAAGCTGAGCTCTCTTTTTTATGCCATACCTGTGAATTCAATCATGTTTTCATCATTAACTGTGATAGGAACACAAATGCTTGTCTTCAAACTTTTATATTATCATCTGCTTTGTAACTTTTTTTTATTATTTCAAAATTTCTATTTGCAATGTGTGCTTTAAAACTCTTAGAAAACACTGGAATTTTTTTCTGACTGAGAAGCCATTCTAAAACTGGGGTTTCAGATGTGTTAAAACAGTGCAATTAAAGTGTTTTCTCTGACATTTGGGAACACTGTCACAGCATGTTGGAATGGGTCAGGTTGGAAGGGGCCACAGTGAGTCATCTGGCCCAAACTCCCTGCTCCTACAGCACATGGCACAGGATTGCATCTGGATGGTTCTTGATTATTTCCAGTGGTGGAGACTCCACAACCTCTCTGGGCAACCTGTCTCACTTCCTGGTCACCTGCATGGTACAGAAATTCTTCCTCATATTCAGGAGAAACTTCTGTGTGTCAATTTCTGCCAGTTGCCCCCTTGTTTAGCTTGAGCTGGTAGTAACCAAATATATTTATCTTTAATCAACTTAGTCTCCCACTGGAAATTACACTGTTGTTGAAAAAGCTTGATAAGTATGTAAGGAACCCTATTCTTTCTCTTTTACAGACTTCATAAAAAAGCAAAGGAATAAATCCCAAAAATATGTGCTGTAACAGCCATTACTAGCACCCAGGGTCTTTTCTCAAACTTTTAGAGATTATATTTCTTCCTGGCAGATGAACAAAACTGGATATTAACAATTCATGTCACCTACCTTTATGTTTCTCAATAACTCCTCTATTCATACTTAACATGCAGAAGGTATATATTGTCTGAAGAGGAAAGTCAACATTGGAGGGAAACATAATGTCTTTCTATACAACTGCTCTTCTTCAAAATGGTGCTATTACAGGTGATATTACAGCTGGTGATTGTGGTATTTTGTCTTTGTGTTATCTGAGATCACTTTCTTTTCATGTCAGTTGCAATGTGTTTCAACGGGTATAGAAAATATTTTAATAAGAATAATATTTTATAGGCAGCTTTGGGGATGGAAGAACAGTGCTGGCTTTTTGTTCATTGTAATGTCAGTTCTCTTGAATTCCTGACTGGCCAATTATTCCAACTCTGCTGGAAAGCAGAGCAGGTGTTAGGGTAAAACTTGAGAAGTTATGTCTCCATCTGTCTGTAGTTCTCCATGGTGCCCTGAGGCTATACTGTCCCTTCATATCTGTTCCTTGCTTCCACAGTGGGGACCAATAAATGAATAAAACTCAGAGCATAAATAAGAGCACAAGAAAGTTGAAAATGTGCTCTTTGTAGCTTCTGTGGACTCAGGTAGCTTCTCCAAAGAGAGAGTAAATATAGCTGTTTCTGTGTATAGAATTCTTGGTATTATCCATTTGTCTCCTTGTCTTCTCAGTCATATGTATATTCTTACGTCTGGGCAAAAAAACCCAAACAGCAAAACAACAATGCCCCCCAGCCCTCCAAAACTAAACCTCATAAACTCTAAAATTCTAAATGTATTGCTTTTCAGAGAATAACTTTTTTGGCAGCAAGTCTGAGAAAAGCTTAGCAAATTCCCTTTCACTTCAATGTTTGCAAGACAGCTATTCTTACTTTTAAGACATGAATCAGGCTCTTCCAGGCCCTTATCTGGAAGCTTTTGCAGTATCTAGAATAATAGTCATGGAATAGTTTAGGTTGGAAAAGACCATTAAGATAATTGAGCCCTGTTTGTTAAGGAAATTGCATTCTGCTAATTCTGGAGATTCTTGGCAGTCACAATTCCACTACCAGAGGTTTTAGCTGCTGAGACCACTTTCTAGTGGGCAGCTCAAGTGAGCCAAAGGGTCCCTTCTTGACTGCCTACACCTCCCACACTCACATGTCAGACAAGGTTTCCTTACTGGTTTGACACCAGGTTTTCATTTGAAGAGTCTTGGATATCTTGTTCCATAAAGCAATTTATTCAGGGTGCAGTAACACAGAAACAACTTGAGCTGGTTCTTCCAAAGAGGGACCCCCAACAAAGGAACTGCTGGGCTTTTTTACCCTCACAGTCTAAGCAAGCTCAAGTTTTCATCTTCTTTCTGAGTCTTCAGCTCCTGCCATGTCCTGTGGCCTGTCCAGTCCCTGGCCAGTGACATTGGTCTTCATGACCTCTGTTATGGAAAGGTCTGGTGGTTCATGTCCTCTTGCCTCAGATTTGCACCCAGTGGCTGCTGCAGCTTGCAGACCAAGCTACCTGCACCAGATGCATTCCTCAAAAAATCTGTACTGGAACACTGCCGAGTTCACCACCGAAGCATGCCCCTATGTGCCATATTTGCATGTCTTTTAAATACCTCCAGGGATGGTGACTCAACTATAATAAATCTGTGAAATAGGTTTTCTTCCATTGATTTTGCACCTGTGTGCCTTTTATATCTTAATTGCATCAGGCCAGAAGCTAAATATTTATTTTTCCTAATCTCTGGCTTTGAGTAAACTTAAATCTTGGAATAATTAGAAGTGGATTATGCCTCCACAGTACATAAAAGAAGGTAAATCTTCATGAAGGCTTTTCCTTGTACTTTATGGAATTGTTACTCCAGGGAACAAACTTTCTGTTTCCTTAGTCATTCTGCAACCCTGTGTTTCTGAACTGTCTAGGAGAAAGGAATTGTTAGTGCAGACTGGGCTGCGTTACAGCGCTGTCCCTGGATGATGAAAGAATTCTTTGTGGAACATAAGCATATTTATGAGGGGCAGACCACTGAAGTTGCTGGGCTAATGTAGAGGTCTCTATAAATTAAATCACTGAATATAACTGTGGTTTTTTTCACTCTGAACCTAATCTTCACCATGGTTTTTATTTTTGGACCGTACAGGAAGTCCTTTCGGAAATGACAGAGTAGAACACATACATACAGAGTAATGCTCCTCAGATGGGTTCCTGTCTGAACAGTGCTGTGTCAAGTGCTGTGTCAAGTGCTGTGTCAAGTTCTTGACTGCTTTGAACCTAGTTTCTATATGCAATTGAATAAAGAGGAACTCTTTTGCAAGTCATTCCCTTCCTACCAAGAACACCTTGCCTCCAAGAGGAAACAAATTGAACCTGTCCAGACAAGGGGAATTTCTGGTGGCCACAGGTTATTGGAGATAAGAAAAGGATTAAAGGCCATGGAGGTCTCAACCAGGAAAGTCAGGGACATCTCAGGCACTAGAGTAAAGTGACCATTGATATCCAGCTCAAACCTGCAATAAATCTACTGAAGAAGCTAGGATCTGCTCACAAACATAATGCTTGCAAAAGAATTCTGTGTGAACAGTTTTTATTTCTACTGTTTCACCTAATGATTTTGGTTTTCCTCAGAAGGTGAATTTTCCTAAATAATTTTTCAACAGAGTCTGGCTGAACTGGAAAGCCTTTTGTGTCTGGGGGGAGGTAGCCTGTGATGGGTAATTTAGCTAGATTGATCTCAAAGCCCTGGCTGACCTGTCATGCTAAATTGATATACAAGAACCAGAAACTCAGAGTTTGTACTAACTTTCTACTGTATGCACCTTCAGGTTTAGTTTTGCAGTGATTCAGACCGAAGACTTGCTAAAACATGTCCAGGCTCCCATGCAGTCTGTGTATCTTTTCCATAGAAACCAGTAGTACACAGCACTGAAGTGCTTCTACCTCATATCTTGAACACAGGTGACACATGATTCTGGATTTGGGCTCTGGGAAACCTGCATCCCCTTGTTTAGATACAGCCAGTGCCACCAGCAACATCTCCTGCCTGAGCAAAGATGGGCAGCGGGATGCAGATATGGTACACTTCACAATATGACCACAAAGCTCTTCTCTGGAAGAGCAAGACAAATCCTTTCTCTGTTATTCAGGATCTTGGGGAGAAGGGCAGATAACTTATTTCTGCAATAAAAAAACCTGTGGGATATCTTACTTCTACAGCAAAGTTGGAAAACACATAAATCAGAATTTTTCCAGAGATTACATGTGTGATGCAATTACTTAGGACAAAAGAAGAAATCTGGTGTGTTAGAATATGTAATACATAATGCATATTTCCAAGATGAATATTTGTTCCAGCCCTAAACCAAGTTTGCACAAGAAAGGGGACTGCTTTAATGATACTGTTTTCTTCCATCCACCAAGGGGTTTGTTGCAGTGTGTTTTTCTCTATATCTTAGTTCGAATAATCAGTTGTATAACTCCCAACCTGTATTATTGTAGTCATAAATGGTTAATTTCCCCCTATGTTATTAGTTTTACCCTAACTGTCTGTCCTCCCTGTGACAAGCCCAGACCTGCCCCCTTGTTCCTTATCCCCGCTCCCATGACATGTCAATCCCTTCCCATGCCTGCCCTTTTTTCCAGAAGTTTCTGTGTCAGTTATGTACTCCTTAAGTCTCATTGGTTTACTTAAGTTGTTCTCCACCCTTGTAATTCCTCATTGGTTATTGTGTTTCAGTCCATGCCTTATGTTCCCCCTCTGGTTTTCCTTTATTGGTTGAGATTGTATCCTTCCTTTGTACCCTCCCAGGTTTATAAGTCGATGTACCCTTTGGTTTGTGCCTTTTTTCCATCCCTGTCCTTCTGGAGAATAAACCTCCTGGGAAAATCAAACAGCAGGTCTCTCCCTCATTCCTTACCTCTGCCCTCAGCGTGGTTCTGTTCCTGGTTTTCCGCCCTTCCCTCGAAGCAGTCTGCCACATGCCGTAGAGCACCTGGTGCCCTACAGCCGTGCCTTGGGAGTTTCAGCAGCTTTCCCTGGGGGTGGCCCACGCTTGTGCTCAGTGCTGGTGAGCTGGCCTGGGCTGAAGACCTCCGGCACCGCTGCAAGGTTCTCTTGAATANTATTTCCAAGATGAATATTTGTTCCAGCCCTAAACCAAGTTTGCACAAGAAAGGGGACTGCTTTAATGATACTGTTTTCTTCCATCCACCAAGGGGTTTGTTGCAGTGTGTTTTTCTCTATATCTTAGTTCGAATAATCAGTTGTATAACTCCCAACCTGTATTATTGTAGTCATAAATGGTTAATTTCCCCCTATGTTATTAGTTTTACCCTAACTGTCTGTCCTCCCTGTGACAAGCCCAGACCTGCCCCCTTGTTCCTTATCCCCGCTCCCATGACATGTCAATCCCTTCCCATGCCTGCCCTTTTTTCCAGAAGTTTCTGTGTCAGTTATGTACTCCTTAAGTCTCATTGGTTTACTTAAGTTGTTCTCCACCCTTGTAATTCCTCATTGGTTATTGTGTTTCAGTCCATGCCTTATGTTCCCCCTCTGGTTTTCCTTTATTGGTTGAGATTGTATCCTTCCTTTGTACCCTCCCAGGTTTATAAGTCGATGTACCCTTTGGTTTGTGCCTTTTTTCCATCCCTGTCCTTCTGGAGAATAAACCTCCTGGGAAAATCAAACAGCAGGTCTCTCCCTCATTCCTTACCTCTGCCCTCAGCGTGGTTCTGTTCCTGGTTTTCCGCCCTTCCCTCGAAGCAGTCTGCCACATGCCGTAGAGCACCTGGTGCCCTACAGCCGTGCCTTGGGAGTTTCAGCAGCTTTCCCTGGGGGTGGCCCACGCTTGTGCTCAGTGCTGGTGAGCTGGCCTGGGCTGAAGACCTCCGGCACCGCTGCAAGGTTCTCTTGAATATAAAGAAAAACTGAAAAACTGTGTCAAGTGATGTTTGTTTTCTTAAAAAAAAAAAAAAA
>VWZV01004146.1:71825-154321 GCA_013397155.1 Irena cyanogastra | reverse complement strand
AAAAAAAAAAAAAGTTGTTCCCTTCTATACAATTATGTGATAATTTTAATAGCCTGTTAAGTGAAATTCAGGGATTGTTTAGGCATATGGGAGTTTCAAACTACAAAATTCAATCTGTGCAAATCAGACCATAGAGAAATGCAGTGTTATTTACTGATGGCTTAGGGAAATGAGCACTTTAATATCTTAAAAAAAGAAGTATGCTTAAGAAATAAGCATACTAATAAGTTCAACAGAAAATAAAAGCCTCAACCAAGCAAAGCAAAATTTGACCATCCAACTTTACAGCAAAGGAAGCCTATAAAGAATTCATTGGTGAGCTACTGGTCCAGGGAATAACTAAATATATATGGTGGAGGAAAGACTAATTTGGTGACCGCTTTTGAGAGGAAAGAGAAAAATCCTATCATATGAAGAGGCTTCAAAGTGAAAACAGTATCTTCAGTCTTTCAAGATCACCTTCACATCCTGGAAAGCCTTAGAGTTTGCCTTGGAGAAGATGGCAAATAAGGTGTGAGTTAGGTGCATGGTTTTGTCCATGGTGATCTTCCTTCTTGCTAGCAGCAGCTGGAATATGCTAAGATTTTTGCTTCTTTTAATGGCTGGGGGTTATTGCTGCTGCATCTGACCAAAGCCAAACTTGTGTTCCAAGGGATGTGCAGCTGCACAGCAGTCAAGGTCCTCCCAAGGACCAGGGCAGAAATGTGCCCAGGGCAGAAGTGTGAAAACTAAGTTACTCTGCTGCCCTAATATGTAAACACTTGGTGTATATGGTGAGAACTTGCTCGTTCTGAGCAGGAGCTAGGCAGGGCCAAAACTATAGCTAAAATATTTGTTCAATAACTCAACAAGGCAAACAAAACTTGTTCAGTCTGGGATGGACAATGATGGGAGAACTTTGAGCACAAAGGCATTTATACTGAAGTAATCCTGTCAATGAGGCCAATGATGTCTGGGAAAAGATGCTACAAATAACAGCTTTTGGTACTGTATGAAGTCTGGAGGAAATAAAGAAAAGACGGGTAGGAATATCCTCTTGGGAAGAATTTGGAGGAAGACCAAATATGGAAGTATGGCAAAAATGTGAGTTTGAACTCAAAAAGAACAGGGATTAAATTTTAAAATTATACATGGGGAAAAAAGAGTGAAAAATGGAGGCAGGAGTGTGGATGCCAACAGACAGCAGTAATGCTGGATTGCATGCCTTGGCTCATCAGAATGCTGAAGGGTCATCCTGCACCACAGACATGCTGTCCAGAGTTGCAGAGGGAAATAGATTTGTGTTTCCATACTAATAGAACGGGGATTGAGTAGTGCTCAGGTATGTGATTCATTAGACTTAAGAGCTGAAATTAATGTCTTTATAGTCAAGCATAATAGTCTGCATTATTATATAATAGTTATATTGCCAAGATAATTTATTCTTTTACTTCTCTACCAATTTCCTAATGGTTTTCTCATTAGCCAATAAACATCTTAATCAGCTGGCTTCTGGTTTAGCTGTGGGAGTGTGGTAGTGTGGCTGCAAAGTGGTGTTGGAAAGGATGTTGTCTTTCAAGGGCTAAATGTGTATCACTGGAAGACCATAAGTGTCTCACAGAGCAATCATCATTTGATGAGATCTGTCTCCTCTGTGGCACCCCCACTTGTCTTCCACAGTCAGGGGTAAGTATAACCTAATGCATACAAGTAAGAGCAAGCCTTCATCTTAGCATTTTAAAAATTAGTGCTGCTCTTAAAATGAAGATGTCTTTTTGCTATTAGCGAAATTCAGCTAATGATGCATTTGGGAGTGAATGTTAGCTGTCACGCAAGGCAACACACAAACAAAACCCCAGTTGTTTCCTGTTCCTCAGGCAACATTTTGCAACATTTTATTCAAGATCAGATGCTACTTTATTCTAGGGACTTTTTTATCAACTGCTTTAATGATCATTTGCCCACAGACTTGTAACAGTGGCTAGCGTGGGAGACTTGGTGGAAGTGGCTCTTCTGACCTCATCTAGCTTTTTCTCATTTGTGTTAGTCAGGAGATAACCTGTTATGTTTTTTACATCCTTTCTTACACTCCTAACAGTCTCAATTATGCTGCTTCTGTGTTAAAATTATTGCACAAATAAAAAATTGTGTATCTCTGTTAAATATGTATCTCTGTTAAATGCTTCAGTCAAGTTTTTTTTCTTCTGCTTTTAAAGACAATTTTTTCTTTTACAAAGATTAATTTCAAATACTTTAAAAACATTTGTAGTTTTAAAGACCTTAATATACTCTTAAAGACTTTCAATTTGTAAGAGATTTATAAAAAGAACAAAAGATGCTACAATGACAGGGGAGAGAGAATAATGAGAATTACTTGGACAAGCAGTTCAGCTGTATTTAATATAGGCTAGCTGTCCATAATTTATTTTCTACTAGATTCTGTTTGGATTATGGTATTAGGATACCTAACTTGCTGTATGAAAAATTTTCTGTTAATATTACTTAGATTGAGATGAATAAGTAAATGCTTATGTTGATTTGAAGGCATGCTTTTACCTTACTTTTGGATACTTTTACTGGCTTGCATGCAGTTAGAAAAAAAAGCATGACTAGCCAAAAACCCCCCAAAACTGCATCATTAGCAGCAGCATTCTCAGATAAGCACATGTAAATTCAGACTTATATTCTGCTCTAGCCTCTGTTGTTTGGAGTTTATAGATACTTTGGTTTCTCATAGGCTATAATCCAGCCACATCTCATTGCAAAGTTTTACAGTGAAACTTTGTGCCAATCCTCTGATGAAAATTCATGACGTGCTGACAGAAGCATCTCACTGGGAAAGGACTAAGTCAAGGTAGTGACAGAGAAAGAAAGAATTATATTTTAAATTTACACATGTCTTTTATAGATGAGGGAATGAAAAGATATAAACTGAGAGTCACAATCATTAAACAGCCAATAGCAAAATAAGCAGCTGGCACAAAAATTGAAGCATGAGTATGTGTGCACATACATATATATTGATTCCAAGTGTCATGGTAGTTAATTAGATGCTTTGTGACTTCGTTTACAAGCTATAGATCAGTTAGGAAGTAGTAGCTGGTGGAGAATGCTAACCACTTAATCATATGCACAGTAAGAAGATAGAAAGGGTCTCTTCACATTTGTTGTCACAAAGCTCTGTAAAATTTTGGCAGTCTCTTCCGTATTTCTAGGTCAAAATGGATGGATTTTGTAAAGCAGAAGAAAAAAATTGCTCACATAAAAATATTTTGAAGTTATCCTTCAACAATATGTCTGTTTTTCACTCAGTTGTAAAGGTAATAAAAATCTGGACTCTTATAACAAGAACTACTCTAAATGAATGATATTATTACATAGGGTGCACTTATCTCCTATGAGTTTTAAAATTCTTAATGTAATTTTTGATAATGAAAGGCGAAGACCTCACAGAGCTCTTTGCTTCTGCTACAATGACAATCAAATAAAAAATTGTGTATGGATTTTCTTTTTATTTCTGTGTAATTAAATACTAAATCATATATTAATTTTTTTTTTGTCACAGCAAAAGCAAATAACTTCTTTGCCCTTTAATCCAAGTGGTTGTCCAGAAGGAAGTAAATGCTTCAAGTACTGGATTTGGAACTCATTTCATACTTTTTCTTAGCTAAAATACCTATGACATAAAATTCAAAGCTTGGTATGCCTTCTTACAATAAATGAAATTTACCTCTGCATGACCTAGCTCTGTTCAGCTATCAGCCTTAGGCAGCTTCTCTGTTCGTAGCTCTCTTAAATATGTAAAGAAACATAGCTGGTTTCTTTCAGTGAATCCGTATGTCTGAAAAAACCTTCAATAAGCTACTTTTATCCTTGGATAGATTCATTTCAGGATAGTCTTGCTACATAACAGTATCTGTACCAGAAAGCTCAAACTAGCCTAAATGGGAGATGAGAGGTGGATGTTGGAGAGTTGACTGGGACAGCAGCAGAGCTGCATCAATCATCTGACCAAACCTGAGGCTAATTTGTAGGCTGAACAAGTTATCTGTGCTGACTTAGCTTAGCTAAGATTAATATACTGCTTCATATCCCCAAGACAAGTAATCTCACCTTTTCTCCCATTTTTCATCTATCTTCTTGGTTCTTTGGAGCTTTTCTCTTTCTTTTCTTTTCTTTTCTTTTCTTTTCTTTTCTTTTCTTTTCTTTTCTTTTCTTTTCTTTTCTTTTCTTTTCTTTTCTTTTCTTCTTTTCTCTTCTCTTCTCTTCTCTTCTCTTCTCTTCTCTTCTCTTCTCTTCTCTTCTCTTCTCTTCTCTTCTCTTCTCTTCTCTTCTCTTTTCTTTCTTATTATTGGTAAAGCTGTTATAACCCACTCTTTTTCCACTTTTAATTCAAGGGAGGCTGACTTTCACCTTTGTCTGGGGACTTCGTGGTGTCTTATGCAGCTCTTGAGACCTCCTGCTGGGGAAGCAATCACCGCACCGAATCAGGAGGAGATTCAGACTCTGCTGCCCTTCAGAAAGCAGCTGAAATGTACTGATCACTCCTTCCTGCCATCTCTCACTCGGTGCTCAGATGGAGAGAGTCCTTTATATTCCTGTTTTCAAATCCCTGTAGAGGACCAGTGCTGAAATCACCAAAGCTTAGCTAGTTAGCAAGCTTGGGCTAGTTAGCCTTTTGCTCATGGTTATATGAAGGGAAAGAGGAATGTTTCAGTGACTTTTTGCTGAATCATATTAGTTAGTTGGAAAGACTTGTATGATCCAGACTGGATTTAGGGTGGGCGGGGCTTGAGGTAATTGGGTGGGGAGATATGAAATGCAGAACAGGAAGAGGGAGGTGCTCTGGGCTGTAAATGTCAGAAGCACTAAGGCCCAGGTCTGTCATTCAGAGATGAGACGTAAGCATGAATCTTTCTTAATTCAGCAAAGTGCCTGGATTTTGTCTCTTTCCTCTCACTGAATGAATATAAATTTACTGCTAGAGAATGGATTCATGTCCAAATCTACTGTTCTATCACCAAGGCAGTAAGGATAAGCAGGGACATGAAATTCCTACATTAACTGTGATGACCATAACTATCCCATGGAGCACTGGCTCCTTAGTCCTTTGTCCTCATCCTTTGAGACAGGAAGTATCTCTATAAAGATGAAATTAATAAAGTAATTTATCCAGTAAGAATATTTAACAATACCTTCTAGGCTAGTCAAACAATGCTATTTGACTTATGGTCAACTCCACAAGATTCATGCTGATTTCCCTGAGACAATGATTGGTAGAGTAAGATTTGTTTTAAAGTACTAACTAGATAACTGAAATCAGTTAAGCAACTTATATAGCAGACACTCTCTTTAGTCAATATCCTACAGGGCTGTTTGTCCCATCCTATGACAGATATTTGAATTTATCTTTCTCTGCAAAAGCCTGATTTCTCTACTAGTTTGAAAGGACTCTGGCTGACTAGATCAAACTAATTCATAACTCCTTGGAATTTTCAGTATGGTGCCCTTCATTCCAGTCCTAAAGAAACAAGCAAATCCTAAAATGGCTTTTACAGAATACTGAACTCATCACACCCTGGACCAGCTCTAATACAGTCAGTGCAGAGAGACTGACTCTCCTCAGGGTTCTCATCCCAGCGTGATGACAGACCCATGTCAACAGAAATGTACTGTGATGAATAGAGGAGTTGTTCATATCTTCATATCCCAACCACTATCAAAAGAATACATTTTGTTGCATTTTCTTTTCCCTTATTACTTACCCAGTCTACTCCCATTGCACAAAAGCAGAGATGTTGAACTTTCATTGCATAGTACTGAACTTGAAGAAAAGCTCTGAAAAAGAAGGGGAATGGGTCAATTCCCTCAAAATAATCATTGACTCTTGCTTCTGCTGACAGAGCTGATGGGAAAGATGTCTGTGATATGCAGTCTCAGATATTTGTTACCAAGCCCAAAGCTGTTGTGAGGCATCATCGTTGCTTGGGCTGGCAATCCCTTCTCCAGCAGATGGCATTCATGGCTTGTTTCTCCCTGATAATGCACCAAAAATCACTCTGATGGCTATGCCCAGTCAAAGCTCTGTTGTTTCTGACCAGTGTGCACGACTGCCGGTTTCAGCTCTGCACCAAAAATTTTAACACAGACATCAGTATCTTATAAAATAATAAAGGAAAAAAAAAAGACTGTAAATAGCACCTGTTTTGTAAAATTTAGGAGTGTGATTTTTTTCTCCTCAAAATAAAAGCCTTGGGCTGCTATCACTTTTACTTTCTTTGTATTATGATGCTTTTCAAGTGTTCAAAAATAAAACTGGATCATGAAACTGGTGTGAATGTGTGCATGTCTGCTAAAATAAAATAAATCTATTTTGCCCTTTTTTCATCTTTCTGTTAGCTGGGATTGCTAATGAATGAATTAGCAATGATGAATCTTAATTTATATAACATAGAAAGTCTTAGGAAAATTCATTGCCTTCAAAAAGATGGGGTATTAATCAAAATTTAACAATAATAAAAAAGGTAGTCAGAGATTATGGTACATTTGCTCATTTTACCTGGGTAAAGTCCTTTCTGAGCATCCACAAAGGTCTGGTGTGTTGTATTTCTTTCCACAGGCTCCATGTTGACAGGACGGCACACACAAATCACAGTCTTGCAATAGGCAAAGTGAATATTTCTGCTTTTGTGGAACTGTATTTTCCTATTTCAAAGAATTTAGAACTTGAAAACAAAGGACCACTCAGGGACAAAAACTTGCAGCATATATGCAGCTGTGTATTAAATCAGCATTCTAAAATATTTTGTGCTATTTGTTCCTATTACCTTCTAATGAATATTAGTTCAGCTTTCCAATTTTGTGAGGAGAGGAAACACTTAGCATAAACATAATTCATGCATACACATTAAGCAAAATCTCACATACTTGTCAGGCTCAAAAACACCAGAAAGGATAATTTAACCAGAATACCTACTGCACCAAATAAATACAAAGTGAGGGAAAAGTTATCCTGATCTTTAATCCACCTAGAATTTTGCTACACCTTTATTAATGTGCACTAAGTATAATGTTAATTACAAATGCTCTTATATATGGCCTCTCAAAGTGTTATAGCATTTTTGAATATTGCTTGCATGAAGGAAAAATGCAGCTAGATAAAATGCAGTGGTATTGCTGAGCTTGGCACTTCGGTGCAGGTAACAGCTGCTTAGGAAACTCTTAACATAATATAGAGACTTGCCATTGTCCTGCATTGCTACAAATCTACCCCTCTTTGGTAGAACCTCTGGGAACCTCTGCCAGCTGCTGGCCATTTTTGTGGACTCTGTGAGATGAGTTGTTCTTGTTTAAGTTTTCGATGCAGATGTCAGACTTGAGGAGACCAGCAAATCACCTAACAAGGACCAGCAGTTTTCTGTCAGATCCTTCAAAGAAAGGAGAAGGCTGGGGGAGTTAGAAGCCAGACTGATGGTCTTTTTCTTGAAGGAGCTGGATGTAGATCCTTTGTGTGTTGTAACTACTTCAGCTGCCTGAGGACCAGTGATTTTTTATTTCTTTGCTTCATTTCCTGACTTACAGCTTGCCCATTTTAGTGCTTCTTTGCTTGTAAAGGATTCGCTGACTTTTTTTTTGTGTTCCAAGCTACTGCAATACTCATTGTGAGTACCTTACAATGTACAAATGAGAGTTCCAGAGAGAAATTATACATGTGGTTATTATACTTAGAAAAGGCAGAGAAGATCTTTCTACAGTATTAGTTCAGCAAACTCAAAACAGGTTCCTATGTTCCTGAAGACATGGGATCAAGTTATTTTACATAAGTTTTTATTTTCCACTTCCCCTTAATAACTAATGTGATTAAAGGGTAATATAATATGTGTGGAGACTGGAGGGAAATTTTCAGTGGTCATCAGATGTCATGAACAGATTTCAGCTAAATAATTCGCCATTCTTTTTGTCTCTTTCTCTATTCTACGAAAACACAGAAGTGCACTATGAGATGTATCTGGTTATGGTGAAATTGTACACACAGTCATTTTCTCTTGTTGTGATCTGTCTTTAAGGTCTGCCTCATACTAGCAGCCTCTGATGGATATTGTAAGAATCAAAGTCAGTTAACTGCTGAATGTTCAGAGTTTTGCCATGAAGTTTGATACATGCAATAGCCAACCTTTGTCTATATTATATTTTTTGTTTTTCTTTTCCTTTGGTGATAAAACAGGTAACTACACACTAAAAAAACCCCAGCTCAGCTGGCAGGCTGAGAATGGCTGTCATGATAAACTGGATACAAACTAGACTATCAAAATCAAATGACTTAGGAAATGTGGGAGCAGGGCCTCATTAGACCCTTCCTGTCATTACTTCTGAGCTGCCTAAGAAATGTTTTTGCAAAAAGTTGATTTAGTATGTTTGCTGTCTAGGATGGAAGTAAAGGCATTTAAGTTGAGTGAAAGAATTTCAGAGAGAAGTCAGAGAGATGATTCTCCTCACATGCCTTTGTTATGTTGTACAGAATTAAAATTTCCTGCAATTTTTTTCTATTTCTTGTGCCTATGAAATGTATTTGATTCATATGATAATGAAAATGTTTAACTTCAGGAATTTTTTGGTTTTGTGGTATTTGATATTCCAAAAAGAGATTTGGGGAAGGCTGTAAAATGCTGTTTTGAGGTCACTGCCCTTGAGAATGTGAAGGGACAACCGTATTCTACAGTTCTGTTGTACCCTGGGGTGGATAACTGGCTTACCTGTGATCTCTATATACTCTCTCAGCTTTGCATCTACCTTCTCTGCTTTTCCTTGCAGTTTTAGCTCACAAAAGACTTTATAAGACGGAACCACATTTGCAGCGGCTGCAGTAATTCCTAAGTTCTTGTTGGAATATTCTGATAATGATTCAAAGCTGGTACCATTTGGAGGGATTTCTTTTCCCTTTTCTGAACAGCTTTTTTAGCATGACTGAGGTACAGAAAATGCTTTTTGCTATGTCTGCTGTTGGTGCATTTCTGTCTATTGCTTTTCTGTTTTCAGCAGTTCATTTGCAGTCTGTGCTTCTCTTTTTTTCCTGGATTCATTTTATCATTAAGTTAACTATAGTCTGTTCCTTATTTCCTGAGAGTCTGATGCTGAGTGGTGTTTGTTGAAGGCTTCTCAAGAACGCTGTGCCTTATCTGCTTTACTGACAGGGTGAGGTTTGAGGCTTTTTGGTTGCACGCATTTGTAAGAGTTTTTTCCTCACTGCTTTTGACTGGTCCCTTTCTTCCTTTGAAATTTCCACACAGAGTTTCACTTTTCCCAAATACAGTACTTTCTTATCACTGCAGTGCTTGCTTCAATTTCTGTTTCCAATGTAGATCCATTTATCTCATCTTCCAGTCACTCCTTGAATTCAGTGCTTGCTCATATGTGTCTTCTGTTTCGTCTGATACTACCTGCCTGCCCTCAGTATGGGGATTTGTCCTGTCACAGCCTTTGCTTCCCAAGGTCTCTGGGCTTATCTGATTCTTGTTCTGAGTCTGTTGGTGTCCAACTGTGCCTGCAGTGGTTTGAGTCATACTGGTTCTGAACATTCTTTGTTTTTCTTCAGTTCCACAAATGTTTACGTTTCTCTGCTGTGATGGTATCTAGGACCTGTTGTTCTACTAAAAGGAAAAATCCCTGTGTAATGTCTTTACATCTGTGAATTTTGTGTTGCTACTTGTCATTGTTCTTAAGTATAAAATTTTTGAAAAATGTTTTTACTTCATTTTAGCTGATCATGGTTTTCATGGTATTTTGCTTTTGACAGATGACCAGATTGAGAAGATAGTTCAACTGTGATTGGTACAACCACATGTTTTGCTATCTGTTAAATTCTGTGATAATTTTTTTTCTTTAATGAGAGAAAAATGGACTTTCAGCTCTACCTTTGGGTATACAACACAGATTAACAGTTTTTTAAGTTCTTCAGTTAGTGGTTCCTAGCCCCTCTTAGCTGCGTGTTATACCTTTAGATAACATACTGGGTGCTAGCACAAGATTTACTTGTCTCAAGAAGCTTGAGGGGTGTGCCATTGCAATGCCAAAGGTGATTTAAAACTTCTCTTTGTCCACACTCTGGACACTAAACTGCATAGAACGGGTAAGGTTTAACAGTCTTGCTTGAAATCTTGCATTTGCCTTATGGATTCAGAGCTTTCCATTAGATGAGTGATTTTTTCCACAGGCTGTCATGATGAGAATTCCTATTGGGAAGAACACACAGAAGAACCCACTCCTGCATCTGATCCAACTTGCATTTCAGGTCACTTGTTGTCCATCTCCCCAGCAATTACTATTTTTTTTTATTTTGGAAACCTCCCTTCACAACCACCAATTATCAGGGTACACACTTCTTTTTCAAGCAGCACAAATGTTTTCTGTGTTCTGAATTTTTGCCTGTACAAGGGATGGTTGAAAGGCACTGGCTTCTTCTTGAAAAACATGAGTGATAGAGGGTGTGAGGCTGGTGGGGGTGGTGAGACGTGTACCCACAGCCTTGCTGTCTCCAGCTCTGGCAGCACAGTTGCAGGAATGTGCCTTGAGCAAGCCAGGCTGTCTGGTCATGTGGTGGTCTTGCCTGTTTGGATTATGTATACCAGTGGGACAGACTGAGAACTGAATTTCACATTTCACTTTCTCTCTGCTTGACATTGCCATGAGTGGTCCCATTTCTCCACATGAGTGTACTTGCCATTTACTTCATTTACATCAGTCCTCTTTCAGAGGTCTAGGAAACTAGACTCAGACTTAAAGCACCCATGTAGGTTACAGGGTTTTTTTTCACCTAGGGAAAGACAATGCTGGGAAGATTCTTGAAGTGAAGTTAATGTTTAAAATTAGTTAATCTTCTGAAACAAGATTTGAAATGAAGAGTTTTGTGATGGTAAGTGAAAATGTTTTGTGATGGTAACTCAAAAAAGCTTGTTGTAGACAGAGTAATCTTGTAAATAGTTTGCCTAGGCATCTACAGACATTTAGAATGGCATGTTACATTTCTGTTCCTTTTTGTAATATCTTTTATAGCCTGATTCATAACATACAGAAAAAATATTAATGAAAGTTAAATGTCCTTAGTTTTCCTGCCATGTAATCCTTATCCTTTTTCTAAATTAAAAGTAAGAAACCAGTTTTAGCCAGGGATGTACAAATACATTTCCCTCTATATCAGTATAATTTTGCTGTGATCTGTGGCATTATATTAATTTGAATTTTCATTCACTCTCCTCTTTTTTGGAAATGTTTAGAAACTGATTAAATAATAGGAATAATACTAGGAACAGTAATTATATTCTTTAGGATAGAAGAATTATCTAAGATTAGCCATGGAACTTATTGTATTTGAGGTTTAGAAGGGAAAATGGAGACTTACAATTATTAGTTAAATTATTTACGTGGTTATAAATAAATAAATCAATAAAATATCTACTCATTGGAGCAGTGATGAATAAAAGAACTTCAGAAGTAAAATGAATCTATCATAGCCATTTGGATGCTAATAACCAGCTTCAGCTTGCACAGCTGTGCTGAATGAATGCTTGTTTTACCATACATGAAATTTGGGAACTCATCAAATAATTGAAAAATACACTGAACTTCTCTAATTTTTAATTGCTAGTTAGCTGCTATTTACACAGCTTCTTCAATTGCTGGGGCATGTGGGGACAAGGACCCCATACATGTCATAAAATATGTCTGTAAGCCACAGCTCTTCCTGCAATTCCAAATCCACCTAAATTAAATTTTCTCTTCTGCGAAAGTACAAGCGTTCTGTGAATATGTATATGGCAGATGTGCTACTCCAAATGATTGACTATTCCTAAATGTCATCTTAAAACTTAATTGACAAATCTAGAGTAGGAGTTGAAAAAGATATGGGAGGCTGACCTACAAGCATGATTTTTTTGTGCTAAGAATCATGATATGGACTGAAACCTTGAAAAGATGATGCTTATCTTGTAATGTTCTCTGTGGATTATTAGTGGCCATGGATGCTAATAGATGTATTTTTAATATTACATTAAACTTTTCTGTAAGTTGGCAGACATTAAATATGTACTAATGTTGCTTTCCTCCCTTGGCTTAAACATTAGTGAGCAAAAAATGCTGAGAAGAAAGAAAAAGCTGGGAAAAGAGTACCTGCTTAGAAATTCATGAACCTATGGGCATGCCAAAAGTGAATTTAAGTGCTCAAATTCTTCTCATGACAGAGCAAGACAATATCAAAATTTCTAATGTCTAATGTCACTCAATTGCTGCTGGTCTCTCCTTTTCACTTCCTTTCCCTTCCTTTTTTCTTATTTGTGTCTACATTTTTAGTTCAGTCATTTTGGAAATGCACTTTCCTGAGAGCCCACTGATGTCTTACTTATTCTCTAGAAAGCTATTTCAAGAAAAGAAAAGAAAAGGAAAGGAAAGGAAAGAAAAGAAAAGAAAAAAGAAAAGAAAAGAAAAGAAAAGAAAAGAAAAGAAAAGAAAAGAAAAGAAAAGAAAAGAAAAGAAAAGAAAAGAAAAGAAAAGAAAAGAAAAGAAAAGAAAAGAGAGTTGAAGGGGGAAGTAAAAGGTAGAAGGGAAGAAGAAGGGCCAGAAAAAGGACAAGGGAGAGGGTGAGAAGGGAAAGGGGTATGGGAAAAACAAGGAGAAGCAAGAAAATGCAAGTGTGTTAATTTGAAATAAATTTTTGGAACTTTTCTGCTGAATTTCCTCTCCACCCCCAACCTTCTCAAAATTTAGGTTTTTTTTTTAATTTTTTTTTTTTAATAACTGACAAGACTTGTACTTACCTTACATTAATTTCATTTATTTCTGGAATGCACAACAGAATTTATACTATCAAGGACAAGTGCAGTTGAATCATTTTTACATTGATACAGGAAGTCACAGTAGCCATTACCTGATGGAATTTTCCTTTCTAATGTTACCAGCCTTAGTCCTCCAGAGGCTGTGAGGCTGTTTTCCTTCCACAGTGTGTGCTCCGCGCCGTGTTCCCCTCAGTACTTGCCAGTAGTCAGACATTATGAAGAATACTGCCTTCTGCATAGTGAAATGTAAATTTCTTTAGTCTTAGAGCACAGATGCATCCTTTTAAAATAATGTCACATAATGTATATATGAATAATAATTAGAAAATAAACCAGCCAGGAATGATGACATTCTATATTAAATCACAATATAGTTCTTCCCAGGGTTGTTCTTGTCACCAGAGATTTAGCTGCAAATTTACACAGCAGTCCTGGTACATTTTCTGCTTTGTAAATCTTGTTAACTGGTAATGGGGATTGTCAACTCCGGAGCCCAACAAATTTATCTGAACAGATATACATCTGTTGTATGTGAAAGTACTCACTGAGTGGGCATTCTACTCCCATTGAGACAAAAAAGTCACCAGCGAAGCATATGATTTTCCCTTCAAAACTCAGTACTTGGGATGGAAGCAAGACAAAAGAAACAATTTAAAGGGAATATTTTAATCACAGACCTCCTTGCAATGGCAACAGTAAGTCATCTGAGTGGATCTGAATCAATGAAGTCTAAATAGGTGGGATTCCTCTGTTCTGTATACATTAAAAAGAACCCAAACCCTGGAACTTGGCCTCTCTCTGGAGGACATTAATAGGTGAAACACTGAAAAAAATCCATCAGTGAGCAGGTGCAAATTAGGTAAGAGCCTCAAGCAAGGTACAGCTGAGCTTCCTGCTGCTGTTTGATCTGTTTCTCTCACTCTTACACAGTATAAAAACAACAAGCAAGTTTCAGCTACCACAGCAAGTCACACCAGTTAACGGTATTTATTGCCATGTTTTTAAATGTTTCTATAAAAACTGGAAAGATATGTTAAACTGCCAAGACTTTCTGAGAAACAAAAAAGATTAAGTTATTACATTTTAATTCCTTTTCTAAATGGTTTATGCAGAAGTTAAGAGCATGTGATTGTTGTGCAGCAACTTTGAAAATACAGCAATTAATTAAATACTCTGCACATGCTTAGAGAACTAAATTTAGGCAGCCATTTATTAAAGACATTTATTCACACTCTTTCCAGTTGAGATTTCTGCATTTATAGATGATAAACTACCAATGTCTGACGGTCTTTATTGTGGATGTTTTCAACCTTTGGTTCAAATAGGAAAACCTTGCTCAAAACAATGGTTTTAATTGCTTACTGAAGCCTGACAGAACCTCTCAAGAAAAATACTTGTATTTCTCTTTTGAAGGCTTATTTCTTCGGCTTTTTAATGGTGATAATTTATAAACATATCTGCTTAGAGTTTCAGCAGAACCTTGGAAATGCAGTGGTAGATGAAATGCAACAAATTATGAGAAGGGCCAAAAAGGTTGTTACCACTGGTTTTGTAATTCTTTTATCCCCGGATAATTCCTCGTATCCTTATAGCTGTAGCAGAGTTGTTCTAGTTTGATAGTCTGTCTCTGTTAATGACTGGATTTAAATATTTTATGAGAAGTTTATGAAATTATAATGTGTAGGCACTCTAGGATTCACCACCCACTTTAAAAATACCCTGCTATTCTCCTCATTTAATGGTAGACGTCGGTAATGATATGTGACTCTTCTGAACTTTATTTGAAGTAATGCAAGCAAAGGCCAAATACTTTCTGAAAGTAATTCCCAGTCCTATCATAATTTTTTTTTTTTCATTTGAAAATATCTCAGTCTATATGCATATACACAGGTGGGGGATGTCTGTCTAGGGGTAGAAATTTAGTTTTTTTCCAACTGAATGCTCAAGGCTTCCACAAAAACTCATAGTGGCTGCAGGGCTGTCAGGTAAACTCAGAAAAGTGTTTCTTAACAAGAGGAAGACACATTTTCATGCAGTGTCAGTACTTCAGAATTGCTATGGTAGTCCGTTAAACTTATGTAAAGCTATCGAAGGAGGAAAGGGAAATTTTTACCAATCAAAACCTTAATTAGGGTACAAAGCTAAAACCTAAATAAACAGCTATATCTTTTTTACTGTGACCCTGGATATTGGTGCTTATGCCCGGAAGAATTTTTTCAAAATATATACTATATATTAAGCTTCACAGAATTTTCTTTGTTCTTTATCTCTTTTTGCATTGACATCTAAGTTTCTGCTAACTGCTACTGCTTTTCCTGCTTCAAACACTCCCCACATCCCCCACTCCCCATCCTTTAACAAAGGTACCCAGCTAGTGGTTTAGAGACTGTACAATCCTTGGAGACATGAATTTAAAACGTTTTTCCTAGTGCTTCCACTTGTTTGAAACAGACTTCATTTAAGATTTTTTTAACTGTAATTTCTCACACACCAAAAAACCATGCTTAGTTTCAAGATACTGGGCCTTCCTGCCAGTGAAGGACACTATTCTTGCTCCTGTTCTTAGAGCATTGACAAATTCTTGAAATTGCAGTAAGCTCTTGGTATCTGGCAAACTTAATGTTCCTTAGCCAATACCCATTGACTAATAATTATGTGGGTTTTGATTGGAATACTGTGGTGAGGAATTTTATTCCATTTTTGCAAGAGGATTATGACACATAGCAAATTTTGATATTTCTGTTACATATCTTCACATTTTCAATATTTACAGTGCAATGTAGGAACAAAGTTCAAAGGTTCGTTGGTGAGAAAGTTTTAAAATCACATAATCAGGAGAAATGACCTCTATAAGAATCAGGAAATCAGAGTTATTTCCACCTGGAGTGCGTGAGACTTTGCCACTTGCTCATGGGATGAAGAATCAGGCCATTGGAGGCAACAACAGCTTATTATGTTTTAAAAATTAAATCAGGGTACAATAAATGCCTATTCCAGTGATACAGAGCCAGGCAGTTTTATGATGCCCATGCTGTAGCTCCCTCTGCATGAGGGTCTGGGTCATACCAGGTGGTATTTGTGCTCTGAAGTCATGGGTAGATCTTTCAGCAAATCTAGCTTTCAGATGCCAAAATCACATGAAATGCACAATACAAAAGGATGATACAGCGCAAACTGATCCAGATTCATTTTCCCTCTTTGTCTTTGCTTCAACATCCTTAACCACTCTGATGCAAAGAGCAAAGCCCCAGAACCTGAAGAAAAGTAACAAGAGCAACAAAAATCTAGCTTGTTGTATTCCCTCAGACTTTTTGCCAGACACTTTCATTTGTCCTCCTCTCCAGAAGAAATCCCTACTGCACCTTTTAGCACTTTGGTCAGAAATGCAATCTTGTGTTCTTACCTGACCTGGATTAAATTTCCATTGCTGATTGTTGTATTAAGAACTGTGAAGTCACAGCTTTGAGTTTCTCCTACTATGTGTGCCCTCTCTTCTTCTCTATATTTCCATTCCAACCATGAAACTTCCTTACTGCTGTGGAAATCTTTGCATGCTGGGCTTGCTGATAGGAAGCTGGCCTTAGGACGCATGCATGGTTTTATTCCCTACAGTAAAAATTTGGAATAGCCATGGCCATGTACATGTAAATTGAAATTGTAGTAAGAAGTGGTAGATGAAAATCTCACTAATTGTATCTTACTGTTGAAAAATGGATTCTTAAAATTCCATTACTTGGGTAGAACCTGCTTTGTCAAGATTTGATCCCAAAAATCCTAGGATGATATTATGAATTTTCAGTTTTGAAGTCAGCCCAAGAAAGTAAACCATTGTGTTTCACACAGAGCTTTCCACCAAAGAAAATGACTATATATACCTTTTGAAAGGGGGGTTTCAGGATAAGGGAAGCCTTACATCCCTGAGTGTACTCTGTCAATCTTTCACCATCAGAGTCAAATCAGGCATGTCCTGTCTAGTCAAAATTCTTAGCCACTGGTCTTCACCTTGCTTCTCTCCTTCTATTGCCAGCATATGTACAGCAATCTGTACATACAGTAACTGAGTGCAAAAAGATTGACACAACACTGCAATGGTGGCTCTACCAAGTCATGAAAGGATCACCAGGAGGTGGGAAATGTTTACCCAGGCCCAAAGAGCACTGCCAAGCTCCACTGTTGCCAGCCTCTTTTCATTCCAAGCAGTTCATGTTTCCTGACTCTCTTGTTGACCTTGAACAACAGTGAGCACTAAAGGCCTTGCAACAGATTTAGCAGGATGGTGAAAACAAGCAACCCAAAATGTCTGTCTTAAACCAAATTGTGAGTGGAAACAGCAAACGTGCAGGTGGTGGCAGAAGGCATGAAACCACAAGTAATTATGACCAGAATTCACCTAGCCTGTCCTTTTAAAAATACGTATGCATGAAAGAAAGCTGAAGCAGATCTAATAGCTCACATGTTGGAGCCTACTGGTCCCTCTGTGAGCTTAGTCACTAATCCATATGCATGGGCAAAAAAATATAATGGATAATCATTTACTACCACATCAGCGAGCTGAAGTGCCTCAGTAAGTGATCTGATGAACACCGAAACTGGTGAAAAGGAAAATTTAGACTGCTCAATTAAGAGCTGATAGAAAGTGAAATCTTCCTGGTAGTAACAAGCATCATAGAAGTTCTGCTCAAAAGGATACAAAGTACAAGAACTGCATGGATTAAGAAAATCAGGCAGAAGCTCAAGATCACTTTAGGATAATATAATTTATTCATTTAACTTCAAAAATAATGAAAGCAAGAGATAGTAGAAGTCCTTAAACAAATAAATAAAACATTTCAACCTGAGCTCACCGCTGACACCACCAGTGAAACAGAAACTCTGTGGAAAACAATGGGCAGCAAGTCCATCTTGGTGTTCTACTGAAGATTTGAGAGAGCAGAGATGGGTATTTAATATATTCTTTCCCCCATATCCTGCTACTTCTTCCTGATCCATCCTCACTCTAAAAATATTTTTCTTTACATCTAATGTAAATTAATGTCTTTCATTTATGTCCAATGCATTTTGTTTTGCATTCATGCACCTCCACCTTCTTTGTAACTGCCATCAGCTTTTTGGAAACACTGATAAGATCTCCCCTTCCCTCTTCCTTCCACAGGCTGAACCAGCCCATTTCCCTCAGGCTCTCCTTGTACATCCCAGGCTGCAGCCCTCCAACTGTTGTGGTGTCTCTATCTCCTCCACATTCCTAGAATCCAGTAGAAGACATTTCAGTGTATCCCCCACATCAGTTTTCCCCCTGTTACTATGTTAGGCAAAGAATTACCTGAAGACCTTGCATAATTCTTGATTTTTTATTTTTTGGTTTAAGACACGGAAGGTCATGTATAACTGATTCTAGTAGCATAAAGGAAGGTTTTGTTCCTCCTGATAGCCATGCCATTCCAAGGAAAGGGAAAATCCTTTCCTACCCAACTGTCATCAGTCATGAAAGAGCAAACATTTACAGAGAGCACATGTATTAATTAAAATCAATTGGCTTTCCCTTGTGTGCTTGCACTGTTGCAGGCCAAATACAGACACATCTTCCAGAGCTCTCAGCTGCACACCAGGACTGAGTCACTGGTGAAGAGGACAGATTTCCCCTGAGAATTTGACCATGTCCAGGCACCATGGCACAATATTTTTGACACAACATGTCATCTAACACTTATTTTAAAAAAACTTAGTTAATATACCAGGAAAGGCTCATTAGTTGTTACCTCCTGACTTTTTACTGGTTCGGTTCATTCTTTATCTACAGATCTGTGTTTCCGAGGACAAATGTGTCTTCTTTCATATGAGAAAGTCTCTGTCTCTGAGTTTTGAGTTAAGATATGTACAGTCAAAATATCATTACATTTACATATTTCAGTGTGCCCCAGTTTTGTGTTTCCAAGATTTATGTTGAGGGTTTGAGTTCATTACATATTTTTGAAGTTATGCGTAAGCTAAGTTGATCTCAAATGCTGTTCTCAGCATTAAAGATTTTTTAATCTTTCTTTTTAATGTATTTAAAAGTCTATCAGTGTCTTGTTGAAAAAAGACTTGCTGAATCTCACCAGAGTTGAGTGCTGACTAAATTCTGATATCAGCACTGAACCCAAAAGTTGTGGTATTCTTTAGTTTGTATATAGAAAATTCAGACTTAAAAATCTCCTTTGTAAGCCTGAATGTAGATATCATGTGACACATGTGCTACCTTTGCATTTTGAATGTTTCAGTACCTATTACCTTTGCATTCTGCTGTTCCTTTGAATAGCGCACTTAATCAAAGGGGGTTGTTGCACAGACACAAATAAATGTGAAAATGCTCGGTGCATGTACATTTTTGTCCTGAACAGAGGGAACAATGCTATACTCACATTATGCTGTTGATATAAAATGGTTTAACTGATGCACAAAGACTTTTATGCTTATGATATGTAAGGAATCTATTATTATACAGTAACTATAGTAAAGTGGAACAACTGGGGAGTATTTTTTCTCCATATGGGAGCTGCCACACTATGTAGATTTTACAATGAGCTTAATTAGATGTCTGTAAAGGAGTGTTTGATTTTTATGTCAATTGAATATAATTTGTCACAGGAGAAAAAAATCCAAACAAACCCCCCCACCCCCAAATCCCCTAAATCATTCAGCTTTGAAATTGTATGAGAAATCAGAACAGGTGATTTAGGAAACAGCCATGAAGTATATGTCTGAGAACTGAAGGGAACATGCCAAAGCAATAAAGATGTTGACATATTTCTGGTTTTGAAGGAACTAGAGAGTTAAAGGGCAGCACTAAATGTCTCGTAACTCCTCTGTTCTTATGATATATCGTGGCATTAGACTTGAAATGCAAACAGGGAAGAAAATCCAGCCACCTTTACTCAACTGGACAGCTTCTGCAAAGTCAAACTATTCAGCAAGATAGAAGCTGTAGAGAAGAATCCCAGAGCCAATTAATGATTCCAACAGAAAATTACTTCACCTTCACTTCAAAGGTTTGATGATTCATGATAAGGATCCCTACTTCCCACTCTCCCATTAGAGGAAAAGGTGGCAACAGTTGCTCCAAGGGAGACAAAAGCTGAATTCAGTTACAGAATCAGAACATGAAGGTTCATAATTCAGAAAAGTATGCAGTTTTTCACTTCAGACTCCCTCAAAGCAGCATGAACTGTTCACAGTAAAACCAGCCAAAAGCCACACACACAAATTTCTGTCTGTTTTTTGTCTCACTTCCTGAAATGCAAGTAATAAAATAATAAAGAGGTAAACTGACTTCTGTGAAGAGATTTTATAAAACAGTTATGTCAAAATGATACACCAAATAAACATACATGCATCTATAACTCAGAAGGCAATGTGAACAGTTGAACACTTTTCTTATATTGCTAGGTATATATGTGTAAATATAAGTATAAATATAAGTATATGCATATAAAGGATTTAGCCAAAAACTTTTTATTTTGTTTGGGCGACTGTGGAATAAAACAAAAAACCCCAAATCCCCAGACTTGTTTTTTTTTTCTGAGATTGCGTGAGGTTTTTTTACCATCTTGCATAGCTGTTCAAATAAAGAATATCCTGCCATTTTCAGGTGTTTATTTCTTAGGAAATAACTTCGTAGAAATTAATTTATCAGTTTCTCCTAAGGGTCTGTTAAAAAAAACCCAAATAAACTAGGCTTTTATTACTTTAAATGACGGTGCCCCTATTTAATTTTCTATTATAATGTGGAGTTTTATGTGTTCTTGCTGCAGCTGTAAGAAAAAAATAGAAATGTCAGATCTCAGTATATCATATCCCAAGTGTATCTTTCCATCTAATCTAGCAGTACGTGTGCAGAATGGGAGTCTGGCTGTTTCCTGAGTTAGATGAACATTGTCCAACAGCACTATTGTGATTGAGGGTGCTTTTCTAGCAGCAGAGTCATATCAGAAATACTGAAGCAATTTGGCTGAAGGTCAATCTGTGCAGGGCCAGACTGCAAGTATGGGCAGCTGCATATCTGAAGTGAGACATCACAAAAATTGCACTTGTACTTCTGAAACCAATGTTGTGTTTTCCTACCCATGTCCTTTCAATATAGCTGTTGAAAGGATGAGATACCTGTAAAATGAGTTCAGTTTGGGGGGAACATTTGAGCTGTCTTTTGCAAACAGAATAAATATTCTAGGAATTTTTGCTCCAGGCAGTTCTATGTGAGTGGCCCCTAGTAGGTCCCTTGTTTACCTGTATTTGCAAATGACAGAGGGAAATTATGAGTAAAAGTGCTGGAAAAAGAGCTCCAGCTGTGAATGCATGCGTCTTTGGCAAGAGATGTGATAAAATTCTGTGAGAAATATAACTCCACTAATGCCAGTAAGGATGTTGCCTTTTATTTTATCTTTATTATATGATTATATATCATATTATATATTTATTTTATTATAAAGCTGAATCAGATTCTTTTCTTTTAGTGAATCTTGGTGTTCTGATCTGACCTGCTGGAGTGTCTAAAGCCAGAGCTCTGCTCAAAAATAAGCCTGTGTTATGTTTTTTCCTGTGCCCTTCTCTGAATCTGTGTGCAGACACATAAACCCTGTGTGTGGGCTCTCTGAGACCCTGTCTCTGTTCCCAAGATTGACAAATCTACCACTTCCCTGCAGAGATTGTTCCAATGGCTGACTGTTCTCATTGTGGGCTGGCTCCTGGTGCTGAACCCAGACTGAACACCAACCACTTCTGAAGGAGCNAATAAACTAGGCTTTTATTACTTTAAATGACGGTGCCCCTATTTAATTTTCTATTATAATGTGGAGTTTTATGTGTTCTTGCTGCAGCTGTAAGAAAAAAATAGAAATGTCAGATCTCAGTATATCATATCCCAAGTGTATCTTTCCATCTAATCTAGCAGTACGTGTGCAGAATGGGAGTCTGGCTGTTTCCTGAGTTAGATGAACATTGTCCAACAGCACTATTGTGATTGAGGGTGCTTTTCTAGCAGCAGAGTCATATCAGAAATACTGAAGCAATTTGGCTGAAGGTCAATCTGTGCAGGGCCAGACTGCAAGTATGGGCAGCTGCATATCTGAAGTGAGACATCACAAAAATTGCACTTGTACTTCTGAAACCAATGTTGTGTTTTCCTACCCATGTCCTTTCAATATAGCTGTTGAAAGGATGAGATACCTGTAAAATGAGTTCAGTTTGGGGGGAACATTTGAGCTGTCTTTTGCAAACAGAATAAATATTCTAGGAATTTTTGCTCCAGGCAGTTCTATGTGAGTGGCCCCTAGTAGGTCCCTTGTTTACCTGTATTTGCAAATGACAGAGGGAAATTATGAGTAAAAGTGCTGGAAAAAGAGCTCCAGCTGTGAATGCATGCGTCTTTGGCAAGAGATGTGATAAAATTCTGTGAGAAATATAACTCCACTAATGCCAGTAAGGATGTTGCCTTTTATTTTATCTTTATTATATGATTATATATCATANAATCTTGGTGTTCTGATCTGACCTGCTGGAGTGTCTAAAGCCAGAGCTCTGCTCAAAAATAAGCCTGTGTTATGTTTTTTCCTGTGCCCTTCTCTGAATCTGTGTGCAGACACATAAACCCTGTGTGTGGGCTCTCTGAGACCCTGTCTCTGTTCCCAAGATTGACAAATCTACCACTTCCCTGCAGAGATTGTTCCAATGGCTGACTGTTCTCATTGTGGGCTGGCTCCTGGTGCTGAACCCAGACTGAACACCAACCACTTCTGAAGGAGCTGTCATCCCTCTTCAACAAACCTATGCTTTTCTTCTCCCTATGGCATAGAGGAAAATAGAGTTAATATTACAGAATTTTTTCAGATGTCTTGCAGGCTTAGAGACAATGCTGTGGACATTTTTTTGATGTTTGTCTGCAAATGGCAATTCTATTGGTATATTGAAATCATGGGACTCTGTTGATGTGTGCTACCGTGTGATAAACTGGCACAGTTTAGAACTATTAGACTGTGATTTGGTCCCAAAGGCATTAGTACTTCAGGTGCAGGATGAAAAATACTATTGTGCAGACTATACAAATCGTAAATACTGTAATATGCTGCATTTGGATATTTGTTAAAGTGTGGCTTTGCTCTGGAGATGTTTGTAATGGACCAAGTGTTGCCTATATTTCTGCAGGTAACATAAAGTGTGAAGCCTAAATAATGTCCTCTGTCAGGTCAATAGAAATGTGGTCATATGGTTACCCCTATCTTCTTCATTTTGGAAATAAAAGCATTCCACTGGACCTCAGATCAGTAATGACAATAGACTTTGATAAAAGAGAGCTCAAAACTTTACTGTGTTGACTTTCCTAGGCTGTCTGGATTTAAACTGGATTAACTTCTTTAGTATGCTTATGATGCAGAAATATTGCTGTATTTGTCTTCCTTTGTATAGAGGCAAGTATATTCTGAAATCTAAACTTGTTTTCCTCTATCTAGCATTGTCAGTTGCCACCTGAGTAGATTTTTGTTTGGCCTTTCTTTCTGAGTTAAAAGCGCAACATTTAAAATCATGTTTTCCTACTTTATGCAGAATTTTCATGTCCCAGATTGGGAAAGCAGTCTCATAATGCTTTTCTGGTCAAGTTCAGCCAGATTTTGGGACTGATTTTGAAGTGTGGTCTGAAGGTGACTGTCTTCTGTTGATCCCACAGGGAGCTTAGGGCCATCTCTGAGTTTGTGGAAGGTTTTTCCCAAGAAGTGCCAGTTACTTATGCTATTGCAACACTCATCATAAAGGAACTAAGCTAATAGCAAAGGAAACATGCTTAGTTATAAAGAAAACTTGGTATTTCAAGCTGTATAAGGATTTCAAAGTTAATACATCTCTAAAGGAGTACGACTTTAAAATGTCACTTGTGAAAGCAAAGTAGTTGTTTTGCTGTTTGGGAAACCTAGGCTCGTGTGTATGGTTCAAGGGTGCAGGTGAGATGTGCTTGGGCTCGGGAATGGGAGCCGCTGTTGGAACATTTGAATATCTCCTTTGTCAGGCTGAAAAGGAGAATCAATAGAGAACAGAAAATACAACAGAGAATTAAGTAGAAAATCCGTTGTAAAACATCCCATTGTCCCTGCTGTATTTAAGTGCAGTGGGGGAACTGGGCTATAGCTGAACTATCTTTGCAGAAGATTGAGTGCTAACCTGAGCACTGCCTGAAATGGTTGAGTAAAATAGTTGAACAAATACAACCATTGAAGAAGTTTTAGGCTGATCGAGGTACAAAATAGGGAAAGGAAATAAAATAAAAATTTGTGGCCAAATAATCATAGAAAATGGTAAGTGCTGATTTATCAAAAGTAGATGAATAATTCTTAATGAGAAAATACATCAGCAGAAATAATCTCTTTTTTTGCAATGACAGACTGACTTACAGGTTTATCAATCTTGTTCCTTCTGACAAATGGTTCAGGAAAAAATTACTCACAGAGTATCTTCAAGAATGAGCAACAGCTGCACTTGCAAGACATTTTTCCACCACTAGTACTTATAGGTTGGGGTCTGATATTCAGACTGCATTGATATTTGTGATCAAATTTTCACTGGCTTCAGTGGAGCAAAGCACTGGAACCTGAGCAGGCCCCAAGGGCACCCTGCAGGATGTGACTGCCCAGTTTTTTGGACAATCCACGTGGCCTGGGGGTGCTCATCAGAGTCACACCAAGGTTCTGCCAGCTGAGCCAAACTTCAGGCTTTGTGAGCTGGGTTTTAGGCACACACCTCCATGTGCAATGGGAAATAATGCCAGTTACACACCACATAGTTCCAGCCTTGCTGTCTAGCCCTTTTGTAATCTGTCTCTCTGTTTTTGCAAGAGCAGTCAGAATGAAAATGTTCATGGTAGATTATTCAAAATGGCTGGCACACTTAAAAACTCTGAAGACCCAGTGGCATTGTGTAGCCTACAGATTACCTGTCTTAAATTTCATTCTCTGAGCAGCCATCACTGAGAAAAATGTGTTGTTTTTTTTTTTAAAATAAGCCACCCTTGATGACTCAGTAACATCAGACAATCAAAAATTTCACAGTCAATCATTACTGATGCTTGAATCAAAGTTGTCAGTGAGTTCTACATTGTCATTTTTAATCTTCTCCTCAAGATGACCTGTGAATTTTATGTCTTGAAAAAGGCTGATTTTGTCCTGACATTTCACGGTAAACTTATGAGAAAATAAATAACGGGCAGTTCCATCTCCCTTTTCAGAAAAAAAATCCTTCTTTATCAAAAAATATTTTCCTGAGTTGAGATAGAGAAAGATAGAAAGCACTTTATCATCATATTTCTGAAATTCCTTTTTATTCAGACTTGAAGGATTTTCTGTGTATCTCTTGTCAGATAAGGCGATTATCAAAATCCCATATAGAAAGTCTGAGCCATTTGCACCACCAGCAGAGGTTCTGTAACATCTCTTTATCTGGAGGTGGTCACCTTTAAGCTAAATAACATGAAAAATACCTGTTAACCATAACATCAGAAGGATTTTGGAGCCCTTCTTTGCTGGTATGCTACTCCCAGTGTTCTGAGGCCAGAGTGTTTGACTATGATTTTGAGTACACTTTCGATTTCCCTGTTCTTTACTATGTATGGTTCATGCGTTTTCTATGCTCCCAAGTTACCTTCTCTTTTTATTAGTTTTTGTCCTTTTTTTCCTTTTATTTTTTTTTTCATTTTAGTGTGCAACTGTAACATCATACATATCCCACTAGATATTAGCCACCTTTCTATCTAGCGGTGCTTCTTCATCCTTCCTGAATTGAGGTGAACATTTTGCTAGAGGAATTCTTCAATCACTGGGAGTATGATGTAGAAACTGATGTCCCCAGAGCTAAATACAGATCCCACAAAAGTCGTACAGTAGTTAAAGCTCTTAAAAAGCCCCAGTATTTTCAGATGCCAAAACAGTAAGTACAGTCATGCTCTGCAGAGTTTCCAAAATGTAAGAGTTTTATTCTAAAATTTTATATCTGCTCATCTGGAGTGCAGCCTGACTCTTCTTAAGTGGAAAGATTCCTGTGGTGCCCTATTTTCACTCTTGGGGGCACATTTACTAATGTTGCTTATTTTGCAAATCACTTGGGCATGGGCGTTAGAAGTGAGAATGAATCTGTGAGCTCCAGGACGTAAAGGTGACCATGGTCTTTCAGAAACAAAGCTTTGTCTTTGATTTTGCAGAATGAGCATTAATGAAAGTCTCTTCTTTGCTCCCAGACTGTCATCAGCTGAACGAGAAGTCATTTATGGTGGTTAAGAGCTATCCTGATATGTCGGGAGGTGATGTGCAAGTGTGCTCTTTGGTACTGGGAGGTAAAAGGGGAAAGAAACAAGATTTTTCCCTTAAACTGTTTAAATGAAGCTGGAACACTATAAGAAATTGTCAGGGAAAGGTTTTTCAGTATTTTTCTGTGAATTGATCTAACAGAATGAGTATTTCTGGAAGAATGACATGAAGTAATATTTTCCTTGGCATTCAACCATAGCAGCTGTATTGGTCATTCTCACCTTTGCCACCTGGTCCCTTTGGTCATGCTAAACTACAGTGTAATGTCTATCCCATCCATAGACTATTCGTAAATTCATCTGCTAATATTGTGTTCAGAACAAAAAATAAAAATGCTCCCAATCTCTAAAGGAAATGCCATCAAAAGGCTATAGAGTGAACAAAAAATGTTCAGTGAAATACTGAAGACAAAGGAAGAAAAATCTGGCACTTTGCCATGCAAGATGAGTTTAGGATTTCCACCTACAATTTATTTAATTATCAGTGCCAGCTTCACAAAATGCTGCCATCAGAAAGTGAATAGATTGCAGGTGTGTTGAACTGAGTAGGTTTAAAATGTTGTGACTGCCTTAATGGCTACATATCCTGTAAAATGCATTCGTTTTCAAGAGTGTGATTATGGTTTGCTTTTTATGTGCCATTATGTCTAATTTGTTTTATGCTCCAACAGAGAAAGTTATTTTCCTCTTTCCAATTTATATGACAAACACAGAAGAATAATCAACTGAAAAATATATTCATTTAATATGATCATACTCAGCTTCGCTGTACAAGTACATACCACTTCTGAACTACATTAGCAGCAAATAAATATTTTAAACATATGCAGTTTTCCATTATCTAAGGACCTGATTTTTAAAAGAATTTCTTCTTGTAATTAAAGAAGTGAAAATCATAGCTTTTAAGAAACATAAAATAAGGTCACAGAGACTTTGGATAAGTCTCAGGAATGGATCTGTTTCACTGTTTAGACTTAGGATTTTTGTTAAACACACACAAAAACCCCGGTCTGAACGTTTCTGCAGTAACTGTCGACACAATAATGTTTCTTATAACTCTGGAAGAGAATTTTCAAATAGCTTTGTAAAACTCGTAAAATTTCAAGAATTAATAATAAAATTATTTTTAGAGATTAAATATTTTTCACTTTCATAAAATGATGAGATAAATAGTTAAATAATGAAGATGTTTTTATTGCTTTCTTGTTCAAAAAGCTGCCACAATTTTAAAGTGGAGTCAATGAATCCATGCATAATTTTAGTAACTGTGGTTTGAAACCCAAACTTTTTTCTTTTTCTTTTTTGGGGTTGCTGAATGTGATCTTTTTTTATCTTTTTAACATGATACTAGTATAGCAACAATACAGTGATCAGTCTGAGGTAATGATAGAATTACTGATGACCTTTGTGAATGCAATTTCTTTTGAAGATGCTACATTTGAGAAGCTGCTTTATTCTGCCTGTAGTAACCTCCAAAATCAATTACTTAGTATTTAAAATTGCTACAGTCTAATCTCAGTGAATGCAGAAAGGTCTATCAGCTTTTGTATAAAAGATTTCCACAGTTTGCCACTTTTTCAAATGTCTGCTCCTGGACTGTGAAAAGAAGAAATAAGCCATCAGGGAAAGAAACAAGGCAATATCCACACTAAGAAGTGCTTTGAGTATAGTGGAGAAAATAGAGGTCAAAAGAGAAAGAAGAGCAGAATTGATCTGTGAAATGATGATTTTAAAACAAAGAGAATTTGCATTTCTGCTCATAGCAACACAGGATGATGTACGAAGATGCCCTTCCATTTGGGGCCAGTTCTGTTTAATAGCTTTATCAATGATCTGGATGACAGGACTGAGTACACTCTCAGTCAGTTTGCAGAGGGCAAAGTTTGGTCAGAACGTTGCTGTGCAGGGCAGAAAGGCTCTGCTTAGGGACCTGGACAGGCTGGATTGATGGGCCAAGGGCAATGGTGTGAGATTCTCCAAGACCAAAGCTGGTCCTGCACTTGGGTCACAGCAAGCCCATGCAGGGCTACAAGCGAGGACAGAGTGCCTGGAAAGGGGTCCAGTGGAAAAGCACCTGAGGGTGCTGGTCAACAGTACCTGAACATGACCCAGCAGTGTGCCCAGGTGGCCAAGAAGGTGGACAGCATCTTGGCCTGTATCAGCAATGGTGTGGCCAGCAGGACCAGGGCAGTGATTTTTCCCCTATACTTGGCACGGATGAGAGAGAACTTTGAGTGCTGTGTCCAGTTCTGGGCCCCTCACAAGAAGAAACACATTGAGGTGCTGGAGCAAGTCCAGAGAAAAGCAAAGGAACTGGTGAAGGGCCCAGAGAATGAGTCATATGGAGAGTAGCTGAAGCAGCTGAGCTTGTTTGGCCTTGAGAAATGGAGGCTCAGGAGTGACCTTATCACTCTCTATTAGTGCCTGAAAGGAGGCTGCAGTCAGGTAAGGGTTGGTGTCTTCTGCCAGGCAGCCAGTAACAGGGGGAGAGGACATGGACTCAAGCTGCACTAGGAGAGTTTTAGTTTGGATATTAGAAAAAATTTCTTCACTGAAAACATGGTCAGGCATTGGAACAGTATGTCTTGGGAACCATTGGAATTGCCATTCCTGGAAGCATTCAAAATAAATTAAGTGTGACTTGGCAATGTGGGACCTGATGATCTTAGAGGTCTTTTCCAATCTTAATTATTCCACAAGTCTATGATTCTAAGATGACATTTATCTTGCATGCAATAAAAGTACTGGGGTTTTGAAAAAGATAAGTGAGTAGGCTTGCAGTCCTGATCAAGCTTGGTAGTGGCCACTGGAATTGGAATGAGAAAGGAAGATAGGAAGAAACTTTCAGAAGAGGCAGACAGTAGGAACAAAATCTACATAAACAAGCAAACAATCGACAGGAAGAAAATGGCTTTCAAGTCCACCTGATATAAACTGTTCTCAGATTATTCCTCACCTAATTTATCTAGCACCAACATTAAATTTAGAGGGATTATTCCAACTTATTCCTTGAAGATGGAGACTTGCAACTTATTCAGAGAGAGGGATATATCTTTTTTCGCAGTGGAAACTATGACAGCTTCGGGCCCGCAATCCCAACATCTTCCACACACCATGAATCTGTACAGAATACATATCATAGTTCATTTAAACTCATATTACCCCTCTACACTGCTGTTTATAAGCAAAACACCTAATTCTGTGTTCTAAACTATTAAGTCTACATTCCACTTAAAATATAGAAATCCATAGTATTGCATTTGTTTTTAGTGAGGCAAATTATTCTTCCCAGGTCTTTAATCTTGGCATATTTCATGCAATTGTTATTTTCCTCCTTTATCAGAAATCACTCAGTCACCTTGGTCCTGCCCAGGAGTGACACATGCTACCTATGCTACATGCTACATGCTTACCATGAGCAACCTTTCTTTTTGTGCAAATGGCCTGCCCTAAAACCCCTTGAACAAAAAGCTTAAGCAGAAATAGCATATGCCATTCAATGTAGCTGACATCTTACCCCCTGCACGCTTCTCTGGGAACTAGGTTTATGGGATTCATAGCAACCAGCCTGAGAAGATTTTCTCTAGTGGGATGGTTCTCATTGTAGTCTCCCCGTACCATTATAAGAAAAACAAAAACAGTTACCGTCATCAAGTTTTTCTCAAATCTGTGGACACTGGTCAAGTTCTATCAATTTTGGAAGTACTTCCCAGGATGTTATTAATAATTTTACAAAAACTTTTTTGTTGCGCTGAGGACTGGGTCAGCACATCATATTCGTGTACCCAGAAATAAAGTCAGCACAATACAGTTTTTGTTCCCCCTTCTCAGCCAAGCTTCATAGTGTCCTTTATTGGTGTGAAGTTGGTGTTGAAGTGATGGTGCAGGTGTCTTAAGCCTCTGGAAGGCTGTGTAGAGCAAAGCAGGTCAACTGTGCAAAAAAACATTTCACTCCTGTCTAAATAAAGAAATCTTCTTTTTTGTCTCTGTTGCCTAATTATTCTGCTTGATCCTAACAACACGTATAGGCTCCAGTCTTTAATCTGTGATGGGCAGGAGAATAATGTCACCAAGGGCTTCCGCGTATCTGACTCGTCTGCATGGGGGGATGTGAAGAAAGGGAAAATGGGAAAAAGCCCAAAAATGATGGGTGAACAGGATGTCTTCTGTGAGTAGAAATACCTATTTGATTTTTCCATTGTTTTCTAGCAGTAACCTTTCATTCAATTTAATGTATTTTGATATTCTTGTGGAGATACACCAATAGAATTAAACAGCATTTAAATATTTTTATAGTGACTTTTTTTCTTGCCCAAGATTGCAGGAAGTTCAAAATTAGACACTACTGTGAATTTCTTCTCATTAGATTACTTTATAAATTTTTCAATAAGACTTACTTAGAAATTGTAACATTCCTATTAAACCATTCTAATTAACAAATATAAAAATGTTAATATTGTGATATTTCTTGAATGCCAGAACAAAATTATAAAAGGCATTTTTTTCAGCCTGAAATTAAAACATCTTGTAATACCTGTAGAATATCTGAACCCTTTTGGCAGCAATTAGAGATAACAATAAGAAATGGCTGGAGGGAGGGAGTTCCCCTCTAAATTAAAAGAATGCATTATTTGTACTCTGTGAGAAACTAGAATAGGAACAAATATATGCTTTAAAATCTACTGACTCTACTGAGAACTTACAAAGGTCGTATATGAATATATTCAGAATGTATTTCTATACTACTAATGAAATTCCAGTCTCCTAAATACATATTTAGTGCATTCAATGAGGGTATCCTTTGGTCTTGCAACATGTCCAGGACATCGATAGGAAATGATTCAGTTAAATAAACATAAATAACATAAATAAGACTGGCTCTTAAAAATACGTATAAGGTGGCATATATATTTAGCAGGGTGATACAGCAATGGATTTAAATCCATTCACAGGAATGACACAGGAAGACTTTCACACTCTTTCGGCAAACTCAAGAGACAAACAGTTATCACCAGTTGCTTCTTTCAGCAGATACAAATGGCTGATTTGGTCAGCCAACAAAGTTCAATTAAAAAAAACAAACTAATACTTACATTCCAGAGTACTGAAGGAATTAGTGGATGGAACACTGTACTCAGCACTGATAGGGTCACACCTTGAGTTCTGTGTCCAGTTCTGGGCCCTTCACTACAAGAAGGACATTGAGGTGCTGGAGCAAGTCCAGAGAGGGTTACAGAGATGGTGAAGGGTCCAGAGAATAAATCCTATGAGGAGCAGCTGAGGGAGCTGGGTTTGTTTAGCCTGGAGAAAAGGAGGCTCAAGGGAGACCTAAACATTCTCTACAACTACCTGGAAGGAGGTTGTAGCCAGGTGGGGGCTGACCTCTTCTCTCAGGGAACCAGTGACAGGGAGAGAGGACATAGCCTCAAGCTTTTCCAAGAGAAGTTCAGATTGGAGAGCATGAAGAATTTCTTCACTGAAAGGGATGTCAGGCATTGGAACAAGACGCCTATGGATGTAGTGGATTCACCATCCCTGGAAGTGTTCAAAACATGACTGGCTGTGGCACTTAATGCTATGATTTACTTGATGTGCTGGTGATTTTTCAGAGTTGGATTTAACAATGTTTGTGATCTTTTCCAGCCTTAATGATTCTAGGATTTTACCACACCTCTTGACCATCTACCAAAGTTCTTGGGAGTCTGGGGAGGTCTCTGCTGACTGTGAGCTACCAAAGTTACTGCAATCCACAAAACAATCATGAAGGAAGGCCCAAAGAACTACAGACTTGTGAGTCTAACCTCAGTTCTGGAAAAATTATGGAGAAGTAGTAGTGGATACTATTGAAAGGTATTTAAAGAACAATGCAATCGTCAGACACAGTCAACTCATGTTCAGAAAGGTAAAGTCCTATTTAACTATAATCTGATATTCTATGATAAGGTCACCCACCTCATGGATGAAGGGAAGGTGGTGGTTTTGTATGTAGTTTTGCTTGATTTTAGTAAGGATTTTGATGCATAACATCCTCCTGAACAAGTTGTTCACTTGTGGAATGAGCAGGTTCATGATGCTGGGTGAAGACCTGGCTGAAGGGCAGAGCTCAAAGGATTGTAGTGAATGGGACTACACCTTGCTGGTGACCAGCCAGCAGCAGTGATCCTCATAGCTTGATTCCAGAACCCATTCTGTTCAATATATTTATCAACAGTGTAGGAGAAGGAATGGAATGTACCATTGACGAGGTTGCTGTTGATACCAAACTGGGAGGTGCTCTTGACTCTCTTGAGAGGCCTTGAACAGGGATGTAGATCATTCGAAGCATTGGACAATGATTAATGGTGTGAAATCTAACAAGTCCAAGCTCCTTACACCTTAGTCACAGAGTGACTAAGGACACGGGTACAAACTGGGAGAGAAGTGGCTGGATCAGTGGCTAATCAGCCCTGCAGAGCAGGATCTGGGGTTTCTGGTTGGCAGCAGGCTCACTGTGAGCCAGCAGGGTGCCCGGGCAGCCAGGAGGGCAACCTTCATCCTGGAGACGTCAAACATAGCACAGCCAGATGGTCAAAAGAGGTGGCGATCCTTCTGTGTGTGGCATTGGTGCCACCTCACCTTGTGACCTGTGTGCAGTACTGGCCTCACATACTAAGAAAAACATGAAGGGCCCTGAATGTGTTCAGAGGAGTGGCCAGTGAAAGGGCTGGAATAAGTGGAGAGGGAGGTGCTGAGCTCTTCCCTCTGTGATCCAGTGATGATGTGGGAGTGGTTCAAAAGGGCACCAGGAGTGGTTAAAACTGGACATTAGGAACCATTTCTTTGTGGAGAGAGTGGTCAAACACTGGAACAGAGTTTCTAGAGAGGTGGTCAACACTTCAGTCTTTTCAGAATTTAAAACATTTAGACAATGCCTTTAATAACAGGCTTTAACCTGGTCAGTCCTGAATTGGCCAGGCAATTGGACTAGATGATTGTTGTAGGTCTCTCCCAGCTGAAGGGGTTCTATTCTATTCTATTCTATTCTATTCTATTCTATTCTATTCTATTCTATTCTATTCTATTCTATTCTATTCTATTCTATTCTATTCTATCCAGAACAAAGGTCATCCTCCAGCCCCCTTTGATTCTTTGTAGTGGTGTGGTTATTCACTCTCTGCAGACTTCTCAACATTTTGTGAGAACTTCAGCCTTGCCCATCTCCTGAGACAGGGCACAGAGACCTTGTCTCAAGATACCTGCTTCCCCATTAGTTTTTGTGATGTTTGTCACTCTTATGTGACTTCACAGCCTGTGCAAGGCTTCAGGGTCAGGGGGCAAAATGCTCTTCTGCTATTCAAATTGCAATCATTGGCATCAACAGGCAAAATAATTATGTGTTCTGCATGGAAGAGCTGGCTCTTGTCAGTGAGCCTGCCTCTCATCTTATTTTTGTCATCCCCAGCAACAAGTGGCCTTTACCTTTCAGCCCTGTGCTTTCAACTTTTGTTGGTCGGACACATCACACAGCTGCCATCAATAAAAACAGAGAGGGACCAGTGTAATGCTCTTTCCTTAAGAAAGGAAGAAAAAAAGACAAACGCCATGGTTTTGTACCGACTTTATTCCTCTCAGTTTCCTCAACTCCTGTTAGTGATAACCTGGTCTGATTTTTGGAAAAGCTCTCTCACCTCTGTACTTACTTATCTCCAATTCGCAATTCTGTCTCTGGATTTCCTTGGAGACCAATTTCTTTGTATTTTCTTGTCTTGATCTGCACTCTACAACCTTACACTTTTCTCTTCTTTACTAAATTCAGGGTGAAAATCTGTATATTCACTGCTTTTTGATCTAGTTGTATACTTTTCAGGATACATGTAACACATGTTGTATTTCTTAGCTTGGACTCTGCTAGGTTTTGTAGGATACAGAACAAAACTCCATCAGATATAGAAACAGCTCTCAATAAAACCATTATTTTCAACTTCATACTTTTACATTTTTAAGCAACAGTCATTCTTTTTGGCTACCACAAGAAGAAAATCTGAGAGCAATTTTAGAAAAGCCATTTTTCTCTTTTCTCTAAATAAAATTCAGAAATTAAATTCATAGTTGCATCCCTGTCAATTGACTGTGAACTTATAGTTTATGTTGCTCTTGATCAATCTTCCACAAAAAAATTTTAATTGCAATTTTGCTCATCAATAAAATATAGTGTTGCACTCACCAATGATAGAAGTAGTAATTTACTGTCTGTTTTTGTGATAGGTTTCAATATCAGGAACACTTACACTGCACTTACAGCTGCATCACTGAAGTTTACCCAGGGGAGTAAGTGAATCGTTATAATTGCTTGGTGTCCAACAGCTGCCAGGCATTTCTTGCTCATGGACTTCTAGGATTTCATCAATATCAAGAGCTCTAGACAGAGTAGGGAAATTGAAGTAAGTTGCATTTTGACAGGCTTTCTTTCTTCCATGGATGATGTCCTAAAACCACTAGACATTCCCTGTATCAAATATTTTAGAGCTTAACACAGAAAATAGAATTTAGGAAGCTGTCTTTGCTGATTTAAAGATCAATACATTTTTACTTGAAGCCAGATTTAAACACCTTTAAGACACCTTGACCATTAAGTCAAGACTTTAGTCTTGACTTGTTGTTCATGGCTGCTTCAGTAGGAGGCTAATTAAAGATTAGCCTGTAAGTTGGTTTTCTGTAAGCATATATACTGTCTCTTTAGCTTGATGTAAAGCTACAAGAGCTAAGCAAGTGAGATTTTATGCAGATAGATAGAAGAAAGAACCTGACACCCTAAATTGACAAACCTCTTAGGTAACCAATTCAGCTTTTTATAAATGTATTTTGTGAAGGCAATAAAAACTGGTAAATTAATGAAATTAATATACATATCAGATGAGAATAAATTCAAGTACTTCTGAAAACATACTGTTGTTCACAAAGCCATACGAGTCCTGCTGACCACAGTATGTTGAAAATCCAAGGAAATGAGACTAATTCTTAACATTAAACAGCATTTTTGAGGCAGCAATGTAAAATCAAAAAACCCAAAAAGAAATAGAATTTTCTCTAAACCTCCTAAAACACAAATTAGACAAGAATGATGTGAGAAGTGCAGGAAGACTTGGTGGTCCTTCTGTCACAGTTGTAGATCAAAGAACCTTAGAATTTTGAAGCAATGAGATTTTAATGGAAATTTGAAAATTTTCATAGTATTCTTCTGACTTCTGAAAGACAGGATGCTTTCTAAGCAAAGGCAACATTTTAACATGGTTTATTTTCTGTCTATCTTATGGGCAGCCAGCATCTCTGGACTAAACACTGATTGTCTGTGGGGCTACCACTGCCTTCTACAATACCAGGATTTTGATCATCCTTCTCAGTTTTGTGTTTATAAAATGAATAGTGACACCATCCTTATCAAAGCTACAGGCATATCTGATTGTGACAAGACCAACTTAGAACTGCTTTTGCAAAAATTTCTAAAACCTGCATCTTTAGGCCTACGATATTCTGAAAGATCTGTGTGCCTTTCCCAACCACTTCTCACGTGGTCTGTGAAACTCAAACACATTTAAGTCACTTTGAGTTCATGTAGATGTTATTTTCTTGATATCTAATTTCACAATGTTCCCGTGAAAATATGTACCTTAAAAGAGGAGTATGGTGTTTTTGTGACAGGATAAAGTTCAATAAAACAAGATGAACAACAAACAATAAAACAACAGTAAATCATAAAAATGATATGTGCACTGCATACTTTTATTTGTCCATGTTTTAAAAAAAAGTGTTTTTTCAAGTAGTGTTAAGTGACCTCTTCCAATGATGTTTCATATTTCTGTTGTAGTTAGAAGAAAAGAAGAAAATTGGAAGAATAGAAGCTTTTAGATTCATAGGAAGAATGAAAGAAGAGAAAAAAATTAAACACTTAGGATCAAAAATGAGGCCTTTAGAAATAGTTTAAAAATAATACAAGCATTCTTATAAAAATATTCAGATTAAATAAATACCACTATATCTATAAAAAAATTTAAAGGACTAGTAGGTATTTCACTGTTTGACTAGAATCTCCAAATTACTTTCTGATTACTACTAAATCTAGTTTAAAATAAGCAGTTATCTATGAAGTTTAACTTTATTTTGGTGGTCTACATCTGTGTGGGTTTTACTTTCTGTCCTAATGTTTAGCTCTGTTTTTCTGCCAAAAATAGTTTTTCATTCTACTTCTTTAAACCAGGAAGAAAAAAGGAATCCTCATCAAAACCCCTATGTACTATTAAAGGCAGATATTGAAAGTTCAGCAGTTTGTTGCTTCTTAGATCCCTTGTGGCTAACTTTATTTTTCTGATGCTGATATGTAGTGTATATAAAAATATAAACAAGAAAATTCAATATAAATACTCCAATACTAAGTGGGATTGCATGACTATTGGGAAATATTCCTATGAAATTTTCAGTCTAGGGAAAAAAAATCTAAAATATAAAAGGGAGAATATTTAGTTTGCTTTATAGTTGAAGTAAAAGATGAAGAGAATATCAGCATTGCAGTTCCTCACTGTTGCCTAATTACTTTCTTGGTTAAGTTTTATATGTAAATAAGTAATGAGAGTTAAAGGATATTTAAAATATATTTTTCATTTAAACATTTAATGTACTTGTCTTTGGTGATCTCACAGTGTCTGAGTTTCCCAGTTTGGCAAGTCTGGAAAAATCAGGCCTCTTTCTTCTATTAAGTAATTGTGTAATCCAATTTTCTAATACCTGCTCTCTGGCTCACCATAGTTTAATAGCATGCAGCTAAAGCAGTAAAACTTCCTGGTTTCTTTCTTTCTTTTTTCTTCTTTCCCATCCAGCTGGTTATAGATGCTTCAAGTAAAATATTTGTATAGAATTCTCTGCTATTAAGTAATAAATCCAGTGAATAATGGCATTTAACTCTTGCTAACATTTCTCTTCAACTTTCAAATTCTATGAGCTAATATCAGCACCCTCATAATAAAAAGGTGCATGAAAGAGCTTGCAAAAGTCTAAGTTACCCTGAAAGTCCTCAGAATTTCTGCATCTGAATCCAATGCTCTAGTGCATACATATCACACAGGGTTGTTTCTTCCTTAATAATTAGCCTCTACGTCTCTCTGCTGTTTTTACAATGAAGCTGTTGCATACAGAAAACCCAGAAGACATCTATTTGACTCTAAAGTACTCTTGGGGAACAAGCCTGAATAAATAAAAGTGAATCACATAACAGCTTAAGAAAAACAGTAAAGTTAGGATACTCTTAAGAAACTAAAAATTTCAGTGGAACAGGTATGTTTGTGATTCACAGTATCTTACTCCTTGTCTCTCTAGAGACTTTTTTTTTGTGTTTGGAAGCCCTTGTGGACTGTACAGCAGCTGCTGCCCTTGGGCAACATCCCTGGGGGGATAGGAAGCTCAGGAATGTATGGAAGCACTGGTGACAGGTTCAGTGGGTGCTGAAGAAGGCTGCTGAGAAGATGACGCCAGTGATGTGCACCACTTGATGTTTAACAGCTACCAGTGCAGGAGGGTCAAAGAAAGCTCAAGTTCTGCTTCAGATGGCAGAACTCACAGAACAGCATCCTTCAGGGGTCAGGGAGTGAAGACAAAGAGAAATGACTCAAGGGTTGGATAAGGCAGTAGACCTCGGTGACTCTAGATGCCTTGACTCTTGCCTAATTGGGATGTTCATTGACTGTGACACAGGTTGCACTGAAGAGCTTGCAAAACCAGATTGAGACAGCTGGGAATATTTTCCTGAAGGTTAGTAAAAAAGAGTTGCCAAGGGTCAGAGAGGAAAAGAGAAAGGAAGAAAGGGCAGGAGATTTGGGGTTGGGAGCAGCTCCACATGGAGACCTTAGGCACCTGGCACCACCTCTGGGAGACCCCACATAGGTGCCTGGATTCTGTGTGACACAGAGAGGAAATCCACTGGGGTCTAAAGAGGGCAATCCCTGCGCTGCTGAAAAGCAGAAATGCAGTGAGCCTGGAAACAGCTCTAGTATGTAGTTAAACACTTAGAGAAAAGACGTGCCATGAACTAAAAAAAGTTTGTGTTAGTAATTTTTGCTCTTCTCAATCTACCGTAAATTTATTCCTCAGTTCACTTGCTTTTTTCCATTTATGGTGCAAATCAAGACATTTTGCCCCCTCCAGTTCACGGAAGCAACAAATAGCTGTGATCTCACTTTACAGCACGGGTCTCAATCCCAGCCATGAGAAATGAGGCAGTAGCAGGGGGAAAAAATTTGATGCTGGTCAATATATCACAGTGCTGTCCTCTGCTCTTATGCAATGAACTATGCTGCTTCTTCCTCAGGCTGAAACGACACCTGGGTCTCAGGTGCATAATTTAGCATTGCAGGTGCATACAATTAGCAATAATTGCTTGATGTAAACAGGTGATGTGCTCTGCTGACACCTCACTGGGACTCACCCGCTTCACTTTCTCTTAGCCTTCCTACTCAAAAGATGCTCTTTCTAAATTCACAAAACCCCCTGTAAGCCACATAAGCACTAACTGTGCCAATGCCTGCCCTTCATACAGCACTCTAGGAGACTACACTGGAGCAATGTGACTAAGTATATTCCCATATATTCACATAATCACATTATTAATGTGCGTACAACTGTTCTGCTTCTGAGTGGCAGAATTTAGTGTAGATTATGCTAAATATAAGTTTCCCATGGTATGACAGTGAATGAAGGGAAGTAATGAAGCTCATAATTCCATGCAAATATAGGTATCCTTGGATACTGCTGACACAAATGGCTGTTGGGATAATAAGAAAAGGGAGATGTGGAGCTCAACATTGACTTAAATTGTGACTGAAATACCAGCAGTGTATCTAATGAATTGGTCTGCCATTTCTTTATTGCTAGGGCCAGAACTATCCTCATAGTCATATGGCCAAATCCAATTAAATCCTCATGATTAATTTGCTACTTGTAGAAGGTGAGAAACTGTCAATGTAAAAAATGGGTGTGTTCTACTTTGCCACATGGCACACATTCCAGAGGCACAGTCCTGACACGATTGCCTCTCAAACAGAAGGGAGAGGGGCTCTCAGAGAAACACCTCATAGGAGCTGGAAACAAATTTTACACCGGCCCTCCCTATAACTCTGTACGTGCCACATTCTTTCAAAATAGTAATGATTTATGACACAGTTTCTAAAATTGTTAATTTATAGCCCAAGTTAGCCAATCTATTTCAGACTCTTGATTCTGCTGGCATATTCCTGCTTCAAACTGGTCCAAAATCTGGACCACTTTTAAATTTATTTGTTGATTTTTCTGCAGTGGCAATATAGTTTCTGTTCTGGCTCCAAAATGGATACTAGTGAATTAGACAAATAGGGGGGAGTAGAGTAACTCCAGGCTGTGAGCTGGACTAAAAGAGGTCACTTTGATTAGTCAAAGTAGAGAAAGAAGTTGTATAATTTAAAACTTATAAGGTCACTTACACTGTAAATTCACTTTCTTAGGTGTTTTGAGATGAAAACAAACCAGCAGATCCTTGTTTTAATGGAGATGGGAGAGTGTGAGAGACAAAATAAATTGCTAGGTTCTTCTCTCACCTTGGAGGGCAGGTAGCAACTTTTCTGAAGGAATCCTTGCCCTTAGGAAAGCACAAATTACCTTATTCTACTTAAGAATAAATTCCAGGTTTAGTTCAGGTAGTTCTTCAACTCATTGATTTCAGATATCTCAGTACATTTTATGATCCTTCTGCAATGGCTTATCATCTGTGGAGAGATAACAGGTGTCAAAGGGTTGGTTTTAACTGCATCTTAGTTTCTTCTGCAACTTCCTCAGGTCCCATGTCTTTATGCTGGAACCATGACAAGGCAAAAACTTTGATCCTTAACACAGGATCAAAGACTCCAACAATTAATATCCTTGTGCTCACCACAAAAAAAAAACCAAAAACAAAACATACCCTAGAGAAAACCCCAAGTCTCATCGTAGTGTTGAATCCTCTCAAAACAGATGTTAAATATTCTCCTCAATAATTTTCAGAAAGCAAGATAAGCTTGCCCCATGAGCCATGCTGCTTGGGAGTGCTTGAAAATTACAGAAAACAACCTATTTTGAGGTTCAGGGAGGCTGGAAGCTTGATCCTTATGTGTCAGTGGCTTTAGGTTGATTCATACGAGTTAAGGAACTGACACAGGGTGAGATCAAGTTTTTCCCATTCCTCCTCCTTGTTGCTCTATATAGAATATGTAGCATAGCCTACTGTGAAGGAACTGACAGGACGCCTAGTAGCACCAATTAGAGCCAGTTAGTCTCAGCTTTCATGCAAACTTTTAACTCTTGACTGTATGAGAAAGGATCTCCCTAATTATCTTGAATGGCTATTCAACAATGTTAAATTGTTCTTTAGTGCTATTAGCACTTATTTTGGATGAGGTGAAGGATTAAAGAGGAAAATGGAAGTGTGTTGGGGTATAAAATAATTTGAGTTGATATAATTATGAGAGAATTTTTTATCTACCTTGTGCTAGGCCTTTGAGCTACCTAATTCTGCCTATAATCACTCACTAAGAAGCCATCCTGGCTTCCTGCATGTTATAGCCCCACACATGGGCCTATATATTAATCCAGCACAGAGCTTCTACAAAACAGAAACTTGTGAACCCTGTGCTGTAACCTGGGAGAACATTCATACAGATGTTCTTTGACAGAAATAGCTAGGAATGTCTACTTTTCTTCAAGGTAAAAAAAAGAATAGCTGTGGAAGTATAAAGGCTCTGAAAAACCTTGAGGGAGCTTTTTGATTCTGCATTTTGCTGAGCAATAAAAGGCCAGTACTTAGACGTCGATTAGATTCTGCAGCACACCATGCCAGTTCACAGTGCTGTCAGATGAACAGATCATCAAAGTGCAGGTTTCAGTGATGGATGCTTTTAGCTTCTCCTCCTTGATGTGATGATAGATTTGTGTCTGTACTGATAGGCATTGGTAGACATCTGTCTTTAGGGTTATTTATGCTGTTAAGAGTTGCAAGAAAATGAATAGGTGCTGACCTGAGGTCTACATGACTGAACAGAGCATGAGATGCCACAGGACACGAGATGAAAAATTGCTGGCTGTGATGATAACAGTCAGAAGCTGACAAAAGTTACTCAGAATGCTATGAGATAGCTAGATTTTGCAGATGGTTAAGGGGAATTGTGTGACTGATTGCCATATTTCAGAGAGGTAACTGAGGGAACCCTCCAGAGAGTGAAAGCTTGCAGGGTAGCAGTGCCAATTCATGTCAAGGTGAACTAGGTAATGGCATAAGAAGTACCAAATTCGGAAATGGAGATAGCAGAACTGTGACCAAAAGGTAAAAAATAATTCTGGACAGGCTGTTTATTTGGAAGGAATCTGAGAGATCAAAGAGAAGTACAACAAGGTGAAAAGGAAGATCTAGAAATAGGGAAAGAAATAACAGTGTATGGAAATATTGCAGTTGGTGCTGTCTCGATATTCCTTTCAAGTAGTCCTCTGCTTTGTCTCAGCAGAATAAACAGGAGCAGCAAACCAAAGCCACTGTGTTGAATCCAGCACAGAGGTCCCACCTCACTGGCTGCAGAGTAGTGAGCACAAGGCTGGCTGCTTCTCTGGACAGCTACTGGAGGGACCAGCCAAATATCCTGCTGAGGGGCACTGCAGCTTCCTGTGTGAGTGGAGGAATAATGAAATGACACAACCAAGGAAAAGAAGGATTTTGAAGGAGGCAGTAGGGAAGAGAATTTAATGATTGAAAATAAATAAGTGAGGATATTGAAGGGGATTAACATTAAAACAAATTTTGTGTGAATTAAATAAATTAGAGTGATTCTGCATATACACGTATGCACACAGTTTAAAACTCATTTGGCCACTGCTGACCAAATTGCACAGAAGGGGGTATGATTTGTCCTGCCTTCTGGAAGGTGCATCTCTTGAAGTGTCTTTCTTTCAGTAGCTGCTCGATTTGATTCCCTTGCTGATGTTGTCTCCTAGCAGCTTGCTTTTAGTCCTGAGTGCTACATGGCTGTTATTAACTGTTAATCATGGCTGTTATTAACTGCTACAGGCCTAAATAAAGCATGATGGATGAATTAACTGAAGAGTCATAAAGAGTGTACTTCTTACAGGAGGTTTTAAATGTTTGCTGACCTTTGCTTCAGTTAGACATATATCATATATATAGATACATATGATTGCAAATATTGATATTTTCATGCTTTATTTTTTAATGAAGTAAAGGCTGACAGCATGCCTAAGAGAAATCTTCCTTTTTTTTTTTGTGAATGAAATATTTACCTATGTTTCCTGTTGTTTCTGCTTACTTTCCTGTTAGATATACTTTATTTTTTAAACTTTTTACTTTACTTACTTTCATTTAAATATTCATAACTGGAGTGTCCATATAGAGTCTAATTATTTTTTTTTCCTGTTTCTAAGATATCAAAAATTTGACCACACCTGCTTGTGTGGCTTTATAGCATCAAAAAAAAATAGATGATTTTCAGATTGGTCTAGCTGATGAAAACCAAAAGCCCTTTGAACTGGAAATTGCACACTGTACTCTGAATGCAGCCAAATGGATGAAGTGAGTGAATTTCCCTGGGACTTTTTCTGAAGGACCTCCCTTCTGTTAGATGGAGTATTGTGATTACATCTGTCTTCACATAAGAACCTAAGTAATTGTTAACTGCATACAGAGAGAGGCCCAAGAGAAGAATAACTGTGCATAACAGCTTTTGAAGGGACAAGAATGAGTTTGGGAGACAACCCTTAGCAAGCAACAACAAGAATCAGTGAGAGTAATTATTATAATCTAGTTCAAGACATCCAGGAAAACAAAACCATTTAAAAATTTATTCTATCAGTTTTACCAATAAGATACCTCTTCATTAGAGGGAGAAAACCCATGACCCACCACAACCCAAAACACAAAAAAATTTCCTATTTCTACAGTAAGCAGAGATTTTGCAGAGCATGATTTCCCATCTTATATAGGTTCCAGCAAGGTAATACATGTGAACACATGATACCGAAGTCAACTTTCTGTTGAAAATACTCACCTGAATATTTTCCTTAATTTGCCAGAAATTTGCAATGTTTTCTTTGAGGTCTACCGCTCTCTAGCAAATGTGATTGAAATTCACCATTTAGTTTGAAATTTACAGAGGAAGGTGAGAGAAAAGGTGAAACTGGAATGAGCTACTCAATCAAATAAGTCTCATTTACTTTGGAAAGTAGGTTTTATGATGATATTCTTAATTGTGATAATAATTGGTAGTAAGATGCTTGAACATGGCTGCACATATGCTGCTCTATAGTATCTCAGGGCACTGCTGAAAAATATTTTAGTACTGCATAATGCCACTTACCTCGCTTTTTGTGCTCTAGCCCACCTATCTAAATTTCAGGGGCTGAATGCTCTGCTTTCATTTCTGTGACTCTCTGAGGGGTTATGAGGAAAATCATTGAAGCTGGAGCTTTGTCACTTATTGGCTCTGAAACTTACTTATCTATGCAGCAGAGAAATTACACTAGCCTGCTTATTTCATCATGACTTCAGCAGCCTTCTTTCATTTCAGAGCCTATTTCTCAGGCTGTGCAGACTGTGAATTACAGCATTCTTAGAACTGTGTGAACAAAAAGCTTCTCTACATGCCCATACCTGGCATCTCAGGCTGCAGCATAAAGAAAATGAGGGTAAAATTGCAAAGGATTTCTGGTCTTGAAAATTTTGTTTAGGCCTCAGAAAGCGAAGCTCTTTGAGCTCCTCTTAATAAGAAGCCATTTATTCCACTGTCAGACTACATTCCATGGAGAAAAAGTTTTGTTTTAGGAGCAGACTCTTTATATAACATTAAGCAGTAAGCAGCCACACTAAGCATCTTTTTCTCTTAGACAGAAACGTTAGCAAAAAATTGTGCAGGATCCTACTTCAGAAGGTCAGTCTGTATTCATTACATGCACTCCCTTACTCCTCTGAGCCAGTGAGCTCCTAGCAGCATGAGCTCTGAGGCTGTATTATAAATATTCTTGCCCTCTTCATCTGTGAGCCTCTTGTTCAGCAAAGCTCTCAGTAGACATTCAAAGAAATCAGTCTTATATTTTATATATTTTATGTCTATGGGTCCTATCAGAACTATAAGAATATTTCACTTTTTTTTTTTTCTTCCCCCATAGGCACAGAGAAGCAGAAATAAAGCATCTATTCATAATTTTGCTAGGTTCATCCATTCCTCCCAAAGTCTTCCTTTTTTGTCTAAGCATACTGCTGAGTTCTCAAATAGGGACATAAGTGAGGTCAGCATTCTCCACAAGCTTTGAATAGCCTACCCTGTGCACAAGAGCCTTTACAATCCATTTGACTCATTTAGTCAACATACCTTGGAAAAATTACTATCAGGCACTAATACCGACTTGGAATACACAGACAGCAGAAAGCAGAGCAAAATATTGCTAAACAAATAATGTTTTGCATGTTTGTGTTTAGGCAGATGCAGCAAAAAGCATATAGCTCTCTGCTGCCCCACTCATTCTCTTAGAGGCTGGAGTAATTTTTGCAATACTGGGGACAGAGTGTGGGGGATCTAAATTTCACAAGTGAGTTCATTTTTTCATGGCATAGGTCAAGTGGCCCAACTTATTTAGAGTAGCTTTATTTTACTGTTTTTTTTCCTCACCAGGGATCATCTCATGAGACTGCAGAAGTCTTCTTTATTTTTTCTCCTCATAAACAATTTTATATGAAGAAAGTCATCAGCACCTGAGAGCTGTATCTGTATTATTGCTGATACCTGTCAGATCTAACCCAGCAATGGTGTGCTGAGGGAAATATCTTAAATTTAATAATTTTCAGTGAAGCCTTTTTGTGTTCAAACAGTCAGATATGGTGGCACCTTTTCCAGTAAGACAGTTATTTTATAATGAAATTACTATCTTAAGTCCTTATAGGTGAAAGGAGAAGGCATAGATTATTCCTTGCTGTAATGAATTTGTAATCTGAGACCCTGACCCAAAGGTCATTAAAATCAAAAGGCAAACCAACACTTCTCAAAAAGAAGCAGGATTGCCTCACTAGCAGAGGAGCAAACAATGTTTTTTCTTGAACTGCCTCTTTAATTAGAAAAATCTAATTTGAGGATTGCCAAATCTGTACAGTATTTGATGAATTCTTTTCAACAAGACATGAAAATAATATTTTTAAAACTCCAGAAATCAATCCTGTCCTTTCTCCTCCTCTCCTTTTTTTCCCCTTTAAAATAGCCCTCCTTATTTTAAAAGCATAGTATCTATTTCCTTATTTTAAATTTCTCAGTTTGTGAGCTTATTATTAATTCAGCTGTCTGAACACAGTTAGATCAAAGATTTGTTTTAACAATGGAGGTGAACGTTCCTTATTAGCTTGATGCAAAGTCAAGTTTTGCAATTTTCCCCCTTGGTTAAAAATAAACTTACTTCTTTTCTTGTACCTAGTCAAGGTTAGAGGAGATAATATTGGCAGTTACTTCCCTATCTTGGACAACTGTTTTCTAGGCTACAATAAACAAAACCAAGACGAAGCAAGAAAGAAAATATACATGCAAAGAACTGCAGTTATGTCTGAAAGGTATGAACACATAGCACATGTTTTAGCAAATCCTAAAATTCGTATTTGACTGGCTGCTGCTACTGTAGCATAGTAATACAATGGTGAAAACTTCACAAAACCTGAAACAATTAACTGGAGTTTTTTTTTGTGGGGTTTTTTTTGGGTTTTTTGTTTTTTGTGGTTTTTTTATTTTTTTTGATCAAAAATAAATGTCAGAATGTCTTCAGGTTTTATGTTTATGGTCAGATTTTGAAAATAATGGGAGAGCTTGATGAGCAGCAAAATTATTAGAGAGAATAAGCATAGAAAGCCTGTTCTGCATCTTTTAGTTCACACAAGCTTTTGGATCCCTTTTATTCACTGGACACATGTGAACTCAATCCAAATCACTCTCACTGTGAGACTTATTTTTAAAAAGCACTTTGTGAAATTAAACTTGAACAAAGAAATAATATAGTTCATTAAAGAACTCATCTGTGTACCAGTCTTGTTATTAAGCAAAACAATCACTTTAATTTTTTTTTAATTTACGAAGCCATTTTGGGATAATCAGAAAATTGAACATTGCATACCACGCTGCTGTATGTACATTTTAAGATAATTAGATGTTCAATATCCAGGATTCCCTGGAAGAGGAATAGCTATGAGCCTTATTCTTTTTTGAAAATCAAAACCCCCTGATTACATTTTCATTACTTTTTCCAACCACTTGATTTTTCCATCTCTCCTCCTGGTTCTTTTCTACCCCAGAACAATTTTGGATGTGTAGAGTAATTTATTTTTGTTGTTGTTTAAATGCAGGGTGTATGAAAAAGATGCAAAGACTCTTCCAGACTTGTTTGTGATGTTTCAGAGTGCAAGGAACTGAGTGGTGGAAGCTCTCTGTATTTTGCTTAATGATTTTGTAAACTTAGTGCTGTCCTCACCTGAAAGTTAGTCTGTCACATTTACCAAAAAGCATATCTTTCTCTCTCCATAAACAGGATGTTTTGCTTATTTTTCTGCCCTAGCCTTTAACATCTTTACCTCATAACAGAATTTCTTATTGTGCTATCTAAAAGTTTTATTTTATCAGGAATAAATTATTTTTACAACACGAAAAAAACACTGATGAACTATTTAACTATTTAATTGAGAGTCGCTTGAAAAAGGTTGCAAGTTTTCTTTACCCAAGACATTCTTCTACTCTGAAGCAGTTCAGCACCAAACTGTGTTTTACTGCAGTGCTGCACTGGTCCCTTGAAAGCTGTGGTCATGTAGTCAGTCTGATGTGCTGACATTTTGCAGGTCCCAAATTTCCTGTATGAACTGTGCCTCTTCTGGGGTCTGTAAGTTCTCTGGACAAGCCACAGAATGCAAAATGGGAAGCAGAAGATTGTGGCTCACAGTGATTAACATAATGAAACAAAAAGGCAGGTCTCATCAGACACTGTGACACAATTGCCATAGGGATCTTAGTATTGACCTGACCTGACACAAAAGATTTAGTATCAGTTTAAAAATCAAATTGTTCTGCCCTTTTTGTAGTCTGTTTTTGCTTATTTTTTTCCTTTTAAGGAGTTTGAAATGTAACAAATGATGAAGTATTGGTAAAAATATAAGAGACCTGAATAAACGTAATACTTCTCTTTTAATAGTGTCTGCCTTTTCTAGTTGTTTATATAGAGCTATAAGCTCCCTGAAAGCAGCTGTTTCATTGTTATTTGTCTAAGGAACAAAACGTGGTGAAAATGTAAAAAAAACCCAACAAATTCCATGCAAACTGTTGACAAACACACAGACACACAAGTCCTGGAGGTTATGAGTTTTGCCAGCTCCTGTAACATGAACAGGAGTTTGGATCTAAACTCCCTCTGGAGAGATCCCATCTGGTTCTGAAACATAGAATGGAACTCTCCTTAAGATTCTGTGATTAAAAAGTGAAGGGTGACTACAGAGGAAAAGTGTGCCACTTGATGTCAAATACAAAACAACATTTGCCATTTGGAAGGAGAACAGGAAAACAAAAGATTAATTTAATATTGTGTTTTGGTTTCCTAAGAATTCCACTGCTACTTTACCTACCTAATGTATACTTTCAATAAAGTTCTTTGAGCATTCACTGTAAGTTTGCATCTATAAAGCAACTGTAAAGGTTTAGTAAAGAATGACAATAATTACACTAAATATAGATTGATTATTTTGTCAGTCTAGAAAGCTAATTTAGAGAGGGCATGTCATTGTCTCACATGCCTCCTTCATTAATGTTGGTTAGTTGTGCTCTACTGGCTACTTGAGGAATCCTTATTAGTCCCTGAACCCTCAAACTTTATAAGCCCAGCAGAAGACAATGGATGATAGCTTGTGAAAAAACCACAGACAAGAATACAGGAAAAAAAAAAAGAGGCGTGGCAACATATGCTGAAATGGTCAGCAGCGTTTTCTGCTTATTAACAAGTCCACCACCATCAAGGTTCTGGTAAATAAAGAAGTGTTCAGGAAAAAACGAAGTGGTTCTGCATATTCTGATGGTAAATTCTAGTTAGGGACACAAGCACTGTCTGAACTTATGTATGAAAAGATCTGCATAAGCACTGTATGTGAGCAACCCTTTGTTATGTATAGATTTCCTACCAACACATGTTTTTTATACCCTAATTCCTTCAGCCCTGTTCCCTACCTGGCTGTCTGCTAGAGGCTCTGTGGAGGATTCTGTCTGCCAGAGAGAGAAAATTTGTGTAAGACAAGTAGTATTTGCTTGCTGACTGCAAAATATGACCTCTGTGGCTAAAACTCCAGACAAACATAAGTACTGATGGGAAGGCAATTATTTACAGCTGAAATGTGACTGAGGCACTCAGAAGACTTCAAAGTTGGCGCTTCCCTGGGCTCTGTGATATAAAAATCTTCAGTACCCAGAAGGAGATTCAAAAACTTGCAGGGACAAATCCTAGTCCAAAGAAATACCCAAAGAGCTTTATCAGTTTCCACAAATTATAAGCATGCTCACTGTCATACGATAATGTGATTAAGTGTGCCAATGGTGAAACTCTTCAGATCTTCACAAGAGGTACTGGAGTTGAAACAGCAAGGACAAAATTCAGCACTGTGACCCAGAAAGTGAGACAAAAGCAGTTTACAGAGAACCCTCAGCTGGAATGCAAAGGTCTGAAGTCACTTTTGTGCCATGAGTCAGCCTCAAGTGAGGTAGCCACTGTGAGGAGAGAGCAGAGGAAAGACACCCAGTGTAGTGGACATTTCAGCAACCTGCTTGTGAAATGCTGTCTCTTTACTGTGGCACAGTTTATCACAAGTGTTCTCCTGTATTGGTCCAACATGTGGAGACATTTTAAGCACCTTAACTGAGGGCTTGTGTGTTCATAAAGCATCCAGCAAAGCAGCAGCAGGCTCTCAGGTTCTGCTGTGAGCTGAGTCCTGCCTTGGCTGTACCTCCCAAATGGTACCTTTTGACATTGCAGTCACTCCCTAGAGTTTCAGCAGACGAATCCCCAGCCTTCCCTCACCCTCTGTGCTGCTTTGCCCCTGGGGGACATGAAGGGAGTTGGCCCTGCATGAATGAGACACAGGCTAGCCCATGATGTGGACATTTTTGAGAGGGATTTCTTGATGGTTGGACTCCTTGAGGGTGCATATCTGTCTGCTCATAATCTTTAGCCATTTTAGATTGTTATCTAATGATTGAGTTTGCCTTTTTTAGTTTTGGTTTGATTTGATTTGTTTTGGTTTTGTTTCTATTTTTTCCCCCACTAGATCACGCATTGGCATCAGGGCTTTTTTTCTCTTTCTGCCTTTTCTATCTCTCTTTCATTTGTCAGACCCTTACCCACTTCCCTGTCACATATTTAATCTAATTTTCTTAAAAAATAGCATCTCAAAAAATTCATGAAGTCTGCCATGAAGTGCCAGTTTCTTAGATCCCTGGTAGCTTCACAGACAAAGGGCTAATGCATCTCAGCACAGCTCGCGATTCAATTTCACCGTATAAAATCAGCCTCTGTCCAGTTGCAATGCAGAGGAGAGAACTACTTCATAACTTTATTTACTGATACCCATCAAAGGTCAGTCTCAAAGGAAAGCTACAGAAATAATAATAATAATTGGGAGAGAGTAGAGAGAATAAAACAAGCCCTGATGCTGTGTTCTCAACCCAATAGAGTGATCTGGCAGTCCTTTTCCTACACAAGATCTGGACTCAAGGAAGAAGATGTTAAGACTGACTGACACAAGTTGACAGACTGACGAGTTGAGTGCATGGGCAGGTTTTGCTAAGTCTATGGGTACCTGATACGTCCCAGAAACGCAGCCAAGGCAGAGAAACTCTGTTACCCTTCCAGGTAAAACTACCCCAAATATTTGGAAATGTAAACACAACTCTTCTGACTATGGGGCATAATTAGCTATGCTCATTAAGAAACACTTAGAAACAGCAGAACTGAATTTTATAGACAAAATGAGGCAAATGACAGTGGACTAAACAAAACAAGAATGTAAACAGCTGTGAGAAGAAAATTTTCTAAGGCTACAATTTTTAATAGCCTAAAATAATGAAAAGAAAAAAAAGAATAAAAATTGAACACATTAACCATATTATATCTAATTAGTTGACCACTTCAATAAATTGGGAAGTAATTTAGTTTGATCACAAGAAGCTGGTGCACTGTTATTTTCAGAAATAGAGAATTTACTTATTTTACTAAAAAGAAACTTACTCTAAACTTTAATTTGTCTTTCTGAAACTAAAGAACTATGCAGGAAAATCCACCTCTGATTGTGCTAAATATGCAAGGTTTTCCTTGTTTCTTTTTTTTTTTGATTGATCACACAGCTCAAGTTGGCTGCTCTAGAGGACCTTACATCCGTGTGAATGTTATTATTAAACCATTAATATGCAATACCTAGAGATCCCTTTTCATGCAGGATATTTCATAGCTGATGAAGGCTGACATTATGTATGGATTATTTTGCCTCTTAAGCATTAGATCGTCTAGCATAGGTTTTTATGTAACCAAACACTAGTTCATAGGACTGAGTTCCCTAATTCAACCAGCTTTTTCTTTCTTTCAGTCTACTGTTTGGATTTTTAAGTAGGCTTCTTTTTAAAAAAACATAATGATGCATGTGCTACACTAGAACAGATCTTAGCAAAGCTATAAAGACACATAATATCACCACATAATCATATAATTTGATGTTCTCTGTTTGGGTGCAGACAGTCAGGAAAACATGAGGGAGGGATTTCTCATTGAAAGGTGAAAATATTTCATCTTCATGAAGAGATGTGCAATAACTCAGCCATCCATCTCTTGTGCAAGAAACAGCAAGGAATTCTGTCATGCAGAAATCCCTTCCAAATTTGCTTTGGAGACTGCCTAGTGCCTCATGGCTCTCTGGAAGCCTTGTTAAAATTCCAACTACTTAAAAAACAAGTTAATTGAATCTGAAGTCAGTTAAGTCTTCTAGTGGCTATCCCAAATGAGAAATAATGAGATTTTCTGAAATTAGCAGATGAAGCTGCCTGTTCTGTGGAACTGCAGGCTCAGTATTCACTTAAATATTCACCTCATCTACAAAAGATTGTGTCATCAGGAGCACTGGCTGTATTTTCCCTAAGTAGCAGGCAGGAAAGAAGAGTAGGAGCTGAAAGAAAACATAGGAAAAATTACTTTCTGCCTTTTAAAGTATCCCTCTAATGTACTGAGAGGGTCTTTTTTTTCTCTAATGAATAAGTACACACAAGAGAAAAATCACCTGAAGACAAGACCTGGCTTCTGTGACACTAGTGAGACTTTTGCCATTGATTTCACTGGCACTAGAATCTCGCCTTGATGAGCAACCACTTTTACTTTCTTTTTATTTTACTCTCAAAAACATTATTTGAAGAAAGAAAATTCAGAAATTATTTTACAATGGAGCTGTAGATTTCATTCTAAAATGCTTCAGAGTGCAATCATTGATAGGGTAGAAAATTCCAGTCAGAAATGTTTCACAAAATTTTTTCTATTAATTTCATTTTGCTGTAGCCAGTAAGTATCACACTACCATCTTAAATCAACCTGCAAATATTACACAGTGTTGCCTTGAAGAAAAGCAGTCAATATCCTTCACCCCTAGGGGTGTTGCTGCTTTTAGGGAGACTCGGTATTGCATGTACCTAAATAATATGTTTTTATTTAAAATTTAAGTGGCTAACAGTGATTTTACAAAGTACAGCTTTACTGAGTTATTTTTTACTATTGGATTTTCTTTAAGATGCAACTAAATGAATTATCCAAAAGGCTTACATGTAAAAGGAAATTATTCTCAAAATTGTATCAATAATCCCATGGCAAAAATTCTTCATTATAAGGATCATGATAAACTGTCTCTAAAATTGTCATATACATTTCAACCACTTCACTTTTCAATATATGAATATATACTACCATCTCATCTGTCCAAAATAGGTGATTAATCCAGGTACTGACATTCAGATCCTTTTAAAAAAGGTGAATGGGATCTGAATGTGATGAAGGCCTTGAGCTTTTCTCTCTACAATCAATCTGCTACAGAAAGCCTTTGTGAGAGTTTCAAATAGTACCATTATACATTGCAAATGCCAAGTCTCAATTTCACAGGTTAACCCTGTCATACGCAGCTGTGCCTGTTTGTCTGTGTCTCCCAGCACGTGTGTACACATGCACCACGATGAACCTTATCATATTACAAGGAGGATTTCCAAAATGATTTGACAACTTAAGGTTGCTTTTGGAGCAAGAAGCTTTTGGAGCAAAGGGTTTCATAGAAATCATGACCCTCTAAATGAGATATCCAGATCCGACACAGCAAATTTGAAATATAAAAGCACAAAACTCTACTACTGAAGCAAAGGAGCTGCATTTTTATCTTGTACAGGGTCTGAAATCAGAGATGAAGTTATGCCACTAGGCATAGGTGAGACTTTGCCTGTACAACAGATGGAAATGCTTTCCAACTCCTTTGCAAAATGGAAAAATGTGTACTTTGGTCAAAGAGAGTGCCAGGAGAATGGAGTTTATACCTCTAAATTATCTGAGGAGTAGTTCAGAGGAAGCTGAGGTTTTGATGAAGCTGGACATAAATGCTTGATAGTCACATAATAAGAAATATGTTCTAGTGTTTTAGCTTCAATTCCATGATTACACTATTTTGTATCTCTTCAGCCAAAAGGGTGAAGAACTATTCTGCCAATTATCCATGATTATTGGAGTTTTTTGCCTACCTCTTTGTCATGGTTTGACACTGGCCCAACACCAGGCACCCACAAAAGTTGCTTGTTTACCCTGCCCTGTACAGCTGGGCAGAGGAGAGGAAAAAAAAAAAATGAGGGGGTCGTGAGTTCAGATAAAGACTGGGAGAAAACACTACAAGGGCAAAATAGGCTCAACTTAAAGTTGCAAAGTGAATTTATGACTAACAGAGTCAGAGGAGGATAACAAGAAGTAAAACAAGCCCTTAAAAAACCATCTTTTTTTCCCCTAGCCCCTCCCTCCTTCCTACCAACAGCCCAGGGAGACAGGGCATGGGGATTCTGGTCAGTTCATCACCTGAGGTTTTCTTCTGCTGCTCAGGGAGAGGAGTCCTTCCCCTGTGAGACCGTGGGGTCCCTCCCACGGGAGACACTTCTCCATGAACTTCCCCAGCATAGCTCCAAATCTCAGGAGCAGCAGCCATCCCAAAACTGCTGCAGTGTGAATTCTCCCCACAGGCAAACAGTCCTCCCAAAACTGCTGTGACGTGGCTCTCTTCCCACGGGGTGCAGTCCTCCAAGGACAGGCTGCTCCAGCCTGGGAGCAGGGCTCCTCTCTCCACAGGTCTCCCATGGGGTCACAGCCTCCTCCAGGCATCCACCTGCTCCAGCATGGGCACCTCCAAGGGGTTCAGGTGAATCTCTGCATCCCTGTGGATCCCCATGGGCTGCAGGGGCACAACTGCTTCACCGTGGTCTCACCATGGCCTGCAGGGGAATCTTGGCTCCAGTGCCTGAAGCACCTCCTGCCTCTCCTCCTTCACTGACCTTGGTGTCTCCATGTTGTTTCCCTCACATGTTCTCACCTCCTCCTCTTCTCTGGCTGGAAGGAAAAAACGTATGCCACTTTGTTTTCTTTGATTTTCTCCTTAAATCTGTTATCACAGAGGCGTTACCAACCTCTCCAATTGGCCCAGCCTTGGCCAGCAGCATGTCCATCCTCAGAGCCACCAGGGATTGGCTCTGCCGGGCATGGTGGAAGCTTCCAGCAGCTTCTCACAGAAACCAGCTCTATGGCCCCCCTGCTACCAAAAAGCAGGCTGTGCAAAACAAATACACTCTTTCTCTCACTAATTTAGGTCAAGTTTTCTAAGAGATAATGCCTCAGGCTTGCTCCTGAGATGGAAGGGATAAGATATTTAAAGTTTATCTTGACCCTTCAAGTATTATAGTAATCCACTCGAATGCATCCTTGAGGGTTCTGATTGCTCCATTCCTTTTGTGACCTAAGATAAGTGATACTATATTACCTAATGAAAATGATTTTATCTAACTTCTTCTCTGTTACCAAGTCAAAGAACACAAGACAAAGTCAAAGATGGCAAGAAAAGGACAGAAATACTAGATATTTTCCACCCACAGGTTTGCATTCTCCTTGGAGATCTTCCTGTGATTCTCCTCTACATCCTTGTAGTAGTTAATTAATGTACCCAAGAAGTTTTCTGTGCTTGGTGCTTGAACAATAGAGAAAAGTCAAAAGGAGAAAAGCAGAACAAACATGTAGCATGTTCGTAGCACCCCGTTCTTTTAATTCCCTCCTGAGATATTTACATTTGGAAAGAAGTAGATTAGAGCAGTCATATGATAGCTATTAAAAAAAGTACAAAACCAAACAAATCACAAAAAACCCAGAAAGAAACCTCAAATCCAAATGGTGAAGTTTATAGTGGTAGGAGCAGGAATTAAGACATAGTCATAGTCTTTTCCTCAGTGAACCCTTGACTGTACCATGTAGGCTGGGGAAAGAATAGCCATTTTAGAGGATATTTGAAACAGAAAAAAGGGAAAAATTTCAATAGCAAATATATATGCAAATTAAGAAGTATTGGTGACTCAAGAGGAATGTGCCATTGTTTTGCGATAAATATGAGTAAAAGAGAATTGTTCTGTTAAGGTAATGGAATTAGTAAGGAACTAAAACAGATGACATTTCAGCATGAATTTTTATGCTGAGAGTGAGTATTAATTACGACAGAAGTCCTAGGTTTCAAGGTGGAGTTGTTTTTCAAATGGACAGTGTCATCTGTGACTGCACAAAGATTTCTTTGTTCACATTCTGCACTGGAAAAGGTAGGAAAGACCAATGTTTGGATGTGGACCAGCATTTCTAAAACTGGGAAAAGCTCCAGGGTCTCCCAAATCAGTGTTGATGCAGAAGCATTTTGAGGTCTTATCTCTAGAGACACTTGGGAATGCAGATGTAAGTGACTGCAAGCAGCATTATAGAAAATCTTCCTTCATTTACACAGTGTGAAGGGTGAGATGGTGGTGTTTGTCACAGACCACAGAAAAATCCTTTCACTTGTCTGCTCCAATATATTTTTCACCTCTTTCCTCGTTTAAGCATTTAGACTAAAAGGTTCATAATATAAGCTGTCACGTTTTCATCCCTGTGCACACACTCATATCAAAAATTACCTAGGTTTCAATTAATTTTTGTTGTGTGAACTGAGAATGAAATAATGTTTGCACACCCTTCAGAGGGGGTAGTTTTATATATTTTGCAGACATTGGCATCTCAGTGACACATGGGAGACTTTTCACAATGCTCTAGCAGGGCTAAGGTACTGAAGTAGCAGTGCTACCACATATGGCCAGTGAAAATGTGGAATCAAGAGAGGATTTATAGATTCCATTGACCTGGAATTCATTGTGTCTAGATTATAAGTTATATTAGAGCTGGAGTAATTTCAGAAAAAAAAGAAAAGAAAACAGAAAGTACATTACCAGAGGAAGGACAACAGTGCTGTGGAGAACTGGAGCCGTGAATGCGTGAATGTATCCATGTGACTTTTTCCTAACCAGCTGGTTTTCTGTGTACCAATGCCACCACACATGTGAATGCAGCACACATGCTGGGATGTTTGTGACACCTCTTCACCCAAGTGATGCACTGTAGAAAGCCCTGTGTCTGCATGACAACTGAAAAACAGTCTGTGGTTCATGGTGTCGTCACTGTCAGGGAAAAATATACTGTTTCAGCAGACCATCAAAATTGGTCATCTGGTCAGTAAGGCCAGAAAAAACAGTTTAAAAGTGGTTTTAATAATCATTTCCCTTTATATTGGGTTAGAGGGCAGCAGGCACTTTCCATGAAGGGCAGAAAGAGCTTAAATATTCATATTTTTAGAGTCTTGTGGAAATATTAGCCCTCTTAGTAGACTGTTGATTGGAATCAAATGGTTTAGGAAAAACGAGAAGCTGGAGTAGCCCATATACCAATTCTTGCATGGATGCAGCATACTTTAGAGTTTGAGAGATTCAGGTAAATACTAAGAAATCTGCTTGTTTAGTCTGGCAGGCTTCTGTCTCATTATCATGTTTCTGCTAGAGTTCCTAGAAGGCAGGTTTGTTTCTTACAATTGAAAAAAATTTGCCCTTGCAGAAGAAAGATTTAGCAACTGTAGCAGGGTAATTTCTCAGTTTTGGAAGGCAAAGATGCTTGAGGAGGGAATGGATGGGCATGGAAAATGGGGGTCTGGAGGGGAGGAAAGTAAGCAGCCTGTTTGCAGTGCATCATGTCTATTTTGCTGGTATGGTGAGCAGCTGGTGAACTGTACTTTAGCATAGCAGATGGGGATTATCCAAAATACCTTTGTCGTTGAGTGAAGACCAGACAAAAGTAACACTTAAGTGAGCCAGTGAGACTTTGTTTGTATCTGCCCATGTCTTGGGGACCATCCACGTGCAGAAGGATGCAGATCGTGCCTCTATAGAGAAAAACTCCCTGTATCCCCAGGATGTGTTCAGAGCAAGGACTGGGACACCTTAGACCACTGGAGGGAGGGGAAGGTGGGGCACCAGCCTGAACTGGGGTGACTGTGAAGTCAGTGAACATCATGGAATAGAGGTGTAAAGCTCTAGACTGAAATTTCTATCTCCCCACTGCAGCACTCTCACCTAAATACATCCTAAACTTTCAGTTAGCAGGTGATGTGAGTCTGTCCTTTCAGTGATCTCAGGGACCTCAGCTCTAATTTCTGTTGTGAAATTCCATCTGAAAAGTCGTGCTGTGGTATTAGTGCTGAAAAGATGTATTTTTGTTCTGGAGACTGCAAAACAGTGGGAGAACCTTACCGAGTGACTGGAAACTGATCTCATTTGAAGGGGATTAGTTCTGACAGAAAAGCAAAATCTGCCATTGGAAGAGGGTATTACAGTAAATAAGGGTTAATTTTGCCAATCTGAAATTTACCTATTCATTCTTGAAAATTTGCCCATAAACTTCAGAAAATTCAGAATATTGGGTGTCAAAAGAAACAATTGGTCAGTTATTGGGAGTCACAGATGGGAAGCATCTATGGGAAAAGTCTAATGTGCCTTTTAGTTTCTGTGGTGTATAAGTTTGCACACAAACCATCTTGATTTTTTGAGCAAATAAATCAGTAATTTTTAAGCTGCACTCTTTTATACTTACATTTAGTTGCAGAACATTTGATCTTCCTGAATATTTCTCATTTCCTCTTTAAAATACTTACAGTTTTAACAAATGCTTGTAGATTATCTTAAAACCACATCGTTTATCAAAGCAATTAAGGCAGATATTTTTCTTAAAAGATACGTAGAGGGATTACATTTATAATTAGGTGGAGATAATCTCTGAGAGGAAACGAGAACACTATACAGTGCTGAAAAGAGAAGATTTACTCATTATTTTATGAATACTGAGCTGAAGACAAAATCAAATGAGATCTTGGTGCCTAAAAAGTGAGTTTCATAGAAGTTTTGCAAAATCCTCTGTGAAATTTAACAGAAAACACGGAAGAAATTAATTCTCAGCTGCTAAAACACTTTTTATGAATGTTTAATGTGCAGATATAAAATAGCTGGCATCTGTTTTCCTACATTTTAAAATTGCAATGCTTATCTCAGATCTATTTCTAAATATAAAAAAAACCCCACATGATAAATCTAAGGAAAATTATATGAGAATAATTATCTTTTATTAAAAGGCCAAGAAATTTGAAGTTAGAATTTCCAGCTTCTGTTATTAAAAAAGGAAGATATGCAGCAGTAAATTTCACTCCCAAAACATTTCTACGTGGAAATTGTCTACCCCTGCAGGCATTATATAGCTTAAAAAAACGCAAATTGGCTTTTGCAATCAGATATCAAAGCTTGCTTTACGAATTCCTGATTCAGTAAGGTGGATAAAGCTGTCATGCCTCACTCTGAGCTGATAGCACTGCAAATGCCTGAGCTGCAGACCAGCTGCATTTTTGCATTCCATTGGTCTTTCAGCAGAGCCCTGTGGGTAGCAGACATTTTTCAATCATTATCCCAGCTAGATTCTTGGAAAAAATTATTTTTAACAGCATACTGCAAACAGGTCTCTTACAGTGACGTATTGTGTTTTAAACATGGTAATGTATACTGTTAGGCCTTGTGTAAAATTAAGTCTCATCATTAGCACTATCCTAATTTCTCTGGTGTCAAAATAACAGTAGGTGCTGTTGGAAATGTTTGGTGAGTTCTGCAGGAGGTCTGGCTGAATTCAATACAGAGCCATCATTCTGCTGTTCAGCTGCCACTTATTTAATTGCACCTCAGCCTTCCTGGAACCAGCAGTGTTCCTTCAGGTACAACTCTCGGGAGCACAGTATAGCAAATATACCTAGGACCCATCACTTACTCATTTGCTATTCAAGTTCATATTCAAGCCTGCTGAACACTCCCTCAGAGCACCTGAACTCTGCTGAGATGTAGCCCTGACATATTTAGACAGAGCTTATGATGAAAGGGAGAGTGGTGGCAAACAGTATGTCCTACCTGCGTGTTCTCTGTTGAGGTTACAGAGGACCTTTCAATTCCAGCATAAATAACTTCTGATTACAACTGGAATACTTGCTGTTTTCCTAGTAAAGAGCATGATACTTTCACCTGCACTCACCTGTGTGAGTCAAAATCCAGTCTTGTATACTGTAAACAGAAAATAATGGCATGGAATGAATCATTCAGCTAACTATCACTTAAAGTGATAAAACATGAACAGGGCATCACATTTCCTACAGATAAAATGTTATCTCTTATTTCATACTGTCGCTAGAACTTTTGGGTTACCATGCAGAAATAAGTAAGCCATAAATTAAATAACTGGCTTTTGTTTGGAGAGTAACAATTTCCCAAGCACAGTTTAAAGGGAAATCTATTTGCATTTCACAGGTCAATGGGCTTCAGAAGTGTCACAACTTTAAATAAAATAGTTGAAACGAAACCCTGATTGTATATTCAGGATGTAGAGGAAGGCCTTGATGACAGTTTTATAGGGCCGTATTTCTTGAACCCTTGGGAAAGTTTTTTATTTTTTCTTTGTAAATAGCTATAACTGTGACATAGAGTTTTGAAGAGAAATGTCTTATAGTTCAATTACAGTAGTCTATAAGACCTGTTCGTTAGTTCTTGGGGCTCAGAGAAAATCTCTGTTTCATATTCTTATCTGTGAAATGGAGATGAAATGTTCCTTATAATTTTTTATCCACTTGGTTTTGTGAGCTCTGAAGAATAGCAAATTTTTGCTGTGTTAACAAGTCTTTTGCTTTGTGGATAATCAACACACTGAAAAATGCAGCCTTGAAATTGAATGAGATTCTTGCAGCTCAGGATGTCCTTATGAAGTGAGGAAATTTACTGACAACTGTGGTTCACCATCTTGAAAACTTAAATAAAAAGCATAACTATAACACAAGATATCAACACAGCTTTACTGCCTTATAAAACAATGCAGTTCAATACACCATGAGTGTTTTATTACTTCAGTTCAGCTTGGCCATATGATCCTCTCCACGTGTAGCTTGACCAGCATAAAACAATTTATATTGCCTTGCTTTTTGAGTAAATTCTCTTCTTCATATTGTAGATGGCAGAAAAAGTCATGTTCAGCCCAAAGGGATACAACAATTTAAAAAGTAAATAAATTTCTTACTACAAATTCCTGGATCAGAAGAGAAAATATTCTGAACTTCTTTATTATTTTGAATTTCCATTCTTTCTTTATTCCATGTGTATTGTTTTTCAAGGGAAAAGTCTTTCCTTTCAACTTAAGCTGCTTAGTAAAACGAAGTGCTTTTGGATTCTCTTGTGTGAGTTGAAGGACTGTTTGCTAGTGGCTAACTGGGGTATAAATTTTGGGAAATGTTCCTAATTTTGTGTTTTTGACAGAGCTCAAGATTCAAAATGATTTTACCATGCTCAAGTGGATTATCTGAATAATAAGACATTAAAGACTGTGAGATAAATGTGATAACAACCCAGGATACATTTGACAAAAAATGTATTGTATTCGTGAAAAGACATTACAATATGAATCTCTAATGCAACCAGGATAGAGTTCTAGTGTATTAACACAGAATAAACTTATTGTATGGAAGAGGAATGGGACTGTTTCAGAAACTGGACATTTGTCTCGTGTTGTCTAAAAGCAGAATAATGTAAAGAAAGATATGGATTGGCATTGCATATTAACTTAGTATTATGGGAAAATTAAAAAAAATAGAATTGGTCTTATTAATGATGAGCCTATAATTGGTGATATAAATTTCAGCATAAAAAACCAGTGAGAACATATGGTTGCTTCCCTACAAATGAGACACTGGGAGTAATCACCAAGCAGATAAATATATCAGGATTGGGATGTTCTAGGTTTCCTGTCTGGTGTGCTAAGATATATCCCATTCCAAAATAAATATTATGTTGAAAAAAAAGACAAAGGTCAGTCATTTTTAAGTATAAAGCAAAACCACTTCTCAAAATGAAGAGGTAAATGGAACCTTTATGCTATGATTTTCTTTTTTTTTTTCAGCACAGACCTGGGTAGGGGACTCCTTTATGTTTTAAGGTGTTGTCAGCCTCGGTAAAAACAGGAAGGTGACTGCTATGAACTTTCTGTCTGTGCTGGACTAATCTGCTGTTGCAGTTCTTACAGGGCTGAAATATTTCACTCATCTCAGTGCTGTTCTCTGAAAGCATTAATACTAATGCAGAAATTTCACTCAATGAAGCCTTCCAGCCAGGAGACTAGATGACAGCCCTGTATTTATTGTTTCTTCATATAAATGTTCTAATTTAATAACTTGGAGACTTACTTTTTTCAGTATCCCAAATGAACACATTGTGTATAACAATTTTTCATATGTTCTTGAATCAGCAGACTGCCTGTTAATTGCCTGCAACACTCCCAAATTGGCCATTAGGAGAAAGAACCTCTGCAATACTTTCTTTTCCCGTCTTCCCTGTTCTCCATGCCACCAACCCTCAGCTGAGAAATGAAGTGCCAGAATGTTTTAATTTTGTGGCACCTTTCAGTTTTCCAACTGGCAGGCCAGACATCCGCACATTAGGTGCCTTGAAAATACTCAAAAATATTTCTTCCTCAATTTGTCTATAAAAAATTGCATTGCCTTGTTAGACACTTAGCAGTATCTGCCGTGTAAGTACACCATTGAAATTTTCCGGAAAACATTCCTAATATGTTAAGGTATTCCCTTAGGTTCTGTATTACTAATACAATTTACAATTACATCTCTCCTAATTGAGGATACCATGCATCAATACAAATGTGATACCTGCTGGAAGTAGATTTTCAGGGCTTTTACAAGATTCATATAACTCACTTACTGTCTGCACATGCCTTCTGCCTTCACTGGCATATCTGGCCATGCTATAACCTTTCTATCACAGCTATAGCCTTTCAGTCACTTTAGGGACAACAAATGTTGGTGTCCTGTTACCACTTTTCTCAGCTCTGCAGTAATTTTTCCAGAAGAATGCATCATGGCTGACGTAGCCTGATTTCAGTGCATGCCCCAAACACAGACTGGGTTAGCAGTGTTAGGATCTGTTTGCAAAAAAAAAAACCAAAAACCAACAACCAACCAACAAAATGTCCCTTTTGCTACAGAGAATATTGTCTCCTGAACCATCAAGAGAGACAAGCAACTGTTTCCTCCCACCCTACAAAAGAACTACTTTAAATCAGAAAGAGTTTTGCAACTGACAGACTTTCCCAATATACCTACATTTCTACCATGTCTAACACCCCCCCAAACAAAATAAAAAGATGCATCTATAAAAAGGAAACAGGCTTGTGTTGGCTCTTTTCTCCTAAATGGTTTAATTAACCCCTTTTTTTTCTGTCATGCTGAAAGACAATTTTGTAATTTTAGTGGACATAAAATGGCATTTAATGCATTCAGGCAATTTTATACTCAGCAGCCTGACACTACAATGCAGAAAGTGGTGTCACTGAGCCTCTGAATCTGGAGACAGCCACATGGAGCCTGTTTGTAATTACATGCCTGACTGGTACTCACATGAGTCACACAGCTTGGCCTTCATGCGCAGACTCTCTAGCTATAGTGGTCTCGTGGTGTGAGGCTGACATGCTCTCTAGTAACAAAGTGCTGTTTTATTTCGGATCCCATTTTTTCGGGGGATCCAGCACTAGAGTGCAAATATCAGTAGGGTAAATTCCCAAGAAGGTTCCTTTACAACCATAGTATAGAAATCTGGTGGAGTTGTGCATTCACAAAAACACATCTGCATCTTTTCTGAGTTTGTAATTGATCCTTGGAAATTTCTTTGCTAACTGTGGATGTCCCCACAAGTGAAAAGCAGACAAAGTATTTACCCTCCTGTAGTTACGGTGATAGTTCTTGGGACTCAAACTTTTCCATGTGTTTGCAGTAACATCCATATTAAATAGTCACACCCAGGTGTTTCAAGAAACCTGTGGTCACCAAGGAACACCATGATGTCACTCAAGTGCCTTTGTGGATGGATGCAACTGGACTGTCCCTACGTACTAGTACCCCTTCCTGGTGAACATTGGTAGTAGAAAACATAGAACTTTCAGTTACAGATTGTTTAATATTTGCTTTAAAGGATCTATTTCTCAGTTGCTGCTTTGGTCAGAACATTCACGTATTGGGTCACTGTGACAGCCTTCAACTCTATCAGCTCAGACAGTTCTGTATTTTCTGTAATAGGGTAAATTAGCTAGTTTTGTTTGAGAATAAAAAAGTGTTAAATCTATTTAAGTACTATTTTTGGGGGCTTCCTTGCTTTAAGGTAAGACTTTGCAGTCTCTTAGGGGTTTGAATGTCTTCATAGCTGAAGGGTCCAGAAAATTTCTAGGGAACGTGTTACAGTGTTTTATCCTTCTCGCAGGTGAAAATCCCTGCTTCTGTTATATTTATACGGAATTTTCTGTGTTTCACTTGATCCCCTCTGCCTCCTCTCCTGAGACGAGGAGCCAGTAAGAAGAGTCTAGCTCCAACCAGCTTTACTCCCCCATCGGATATTTTTATATGTATTAAAATAATTTATAGAAATACACATATATATTTAATATTCAATGAATATTTATACATTAAATATGTATCCATAACCTCCCTGAGCCTTCTCTTCTCCAGACTGCACAATCCCAGCTCTTTCAGCCTCACTTTACAAGAGAGATGATCCAATTCCTTTATCATATTTGTGGTCTTGCACTAGCCTTGCTTTAGCATGTGAACGTTTTTCCTGTTCTCCGGAGCCCAGAAAGGGAACCAGCAATCCAAGTGTGTCTGGCAGCATGCTTCATCATGCAAACCAGGAGCTCTCTCAGACAGCACCTTTCAAAGGTAGTTGAGGGTGACCATGCAATGACATCAGACATCCCCCTCAATGTTCCTGGGGGCGATGCACCAAAGACCTGTGTGAGTCTGCTTTGTTTAAATGTTTCCTAATGTGACGACCTCCTTACCAAGAGTAAGCCTTCTTGGTTACAGACCTTCTCTGTGGTGTCAGGGGCCTGGGATTTCCAGAGACTGACCCTAGCAGGTAATACCAGAGGAAAGAAGGCATTGAGTACCTCAGCCCACACTATGTTTTTGTCACCAGGTTCTCTGCCTGTTCAGCAGCAGGCCCAGCTTTTCCCTAGCTTTCTTTTTGCTGCTGGTGCACCTACCTATAGGAGATTTTCTTTTTGTCCATTATGTCTCTTGTGAGATTGAATTCCATGTGGGCTTTAGTTTTCCTAAACTCATCCCAAGCTCACATAGTATCTCTATATTCCTCCTAGGTTACATACCTTTGCTTTCATCTCTTGAACACTTTGGGGTTTGTCTGAATTTAGTCAGCCCTCAGCCATCCATGCAGGTAGGTCTCTTTCCATCTTTGCTTGACTTCCTTTATGTTGGAATGATCTTTCCAGGGCTTCACTATCAGCAAGTTCTTGTGGACCTCCTTTCTCTTCATGACCATTTTCCATAGGATTCTTCCAAAGTGATCTCTGAGCAGGCCTCCCTCTACCATGCTGAAGGCCAGGGCTTCAGGCTAAGGTCCTGCTTTTTGCTCTGTTCTACTCTCTCATGTTTCTGAAGTTCTCTGTCTCACAGTCACCTCAACATTCCCAGCCAGTTCTTCCTTGCTGTCAGTAGGAGGTCTAATATTGTTCTTCCTCACATCAGCTCCAAAGGAAGTCATCAACAATGCCCTACCAAAACCTCCTGGATTGCTCATGCTCTCCTATGTTGTCCTTCTTGCAGATATTGGGGTAGTTGCATCCAGGCAAGGATCCAGGCATGTGACCATATGACTTCTTCCAGTTGCCTGAAGGCCTTTTCTGCCTCATATTCTTGGGTGAAGAGATCTACAACAGATTTCCACAACAATGCCACCCATATTGCTCTGCCCCCTAATCCTGACCTTCATCGATATAAGAGGTTGAATAACAAATCTCTGAAACATTTATGTTTTCTGAGTAGGTAAACGTTACAAGCTGCGCTGCAAGTCTGTTCACAGACTTCTGTTACTTTGATTTGACTTCCTAGCTTTGCAATTTCAGTGTCTAATTATTGGGCTTGAGAGGAGAGAGACGGCAGATGTGTCATTTCTGCTAAACTGGAGGAGGAACCTAAGCAAAGAGATGCTTATGAATCCAGACATCTGTTCAAACAGAAATTGAGTGGTTTCTCTTTTGCAAAAATTTTCATAAACATTTAGTTATGTGACAGACCTTGGGTTTTCTTCTCAATTGTTCTTGTAAATATAGAGTCAAACAGCATTGATCAATGGTTCAGATTTGTTCTCATAAAAAGTATGACCTTGCATTTATTACTGAAATTTGTTCTGCTATCCTGGGTAGCTTCTGCAAAATCTTATTAAATATTGACTAACTTGCTTCATGTTGCTGTTTCTGGCATCTCAGTCTTATCCCTACTTTCAGAGTTTAATTTATATTTGTATAACTATCCTCTACAAAACCAATCATAGCAGAGATGCATGGATTACTGCATTCTGATATTTTTGCCAAATTGGAAAGTGACCATTCATTCCCACAGGGATTTTCTGGCTAAATGCATAACCTCAATGAATTCAATGACAGAACTCCTCTCATCTCAGTACCATTCGAATTTCACCACCTGTTTCTAGTCCATTGCAGCACTTTAAGAATTCCATTGCACAAGGGAGCTTATTGTAGTCTGTTGGAAGTCCAGATAAATTACATCAAGTGTTCCTCTACACCTTCCTTTATATATATTCAGAAGACTTCGTGATTTTTGTTTGTTTGTTTTGTTTTTGTTTGGTTTTTTAAATTAGGTTATTTTTATCCCCTTCAAGCAAAATACTTAAATGTTTATTACAAATAAATAATTTAATTTTCCATTTTCTGAGATAATGTAGAAAGAAAATAGTGCTGATACTGAAATATGAGTTCTATGGTCTCTCAGAAGTTTGTGTATTCCTGAGTTCCCTGGAACTTGCTTATGTTTGTCTGTTTCTTCTGTGACTCCATTTGTTTCATATTTCCCACATGATACAAAACATTTTTTGTTGTGTTCAGAACAGATGCTGCTTTCAGGCTGATTCATGGCCATTTTTCAAGGGGGTTGTGAGGGAAATTGTTCTCCTGCAAACTTCCTTATGACACCTCTGCTGCACAGATTACAGATTTGAGTGCAAATTCTTGTTTCTTTACGCATGTCAGAGAAGATATTGGATTGAACAGCATTTACGCTGTACAAGAATGGATTCTTCATTAGATATAACAAATGTGTGTAAGCATTTCTGTTTCCACGTATGTACCACGCTGGGTGCTGAGTATGGAGCCAGCAGCCTGAGCGGCTTGTAGATCAGTAAGATTTACAATCCTCCTCCTCCAATTCAGAATTTGACAAGTAGGACTGGCACCTATTACTACAGGTAGTAGTACTAGGCAGTAGTACTATTACTACTAGACTCTGGGCCTAGAAAGCCAGACAACTGATGAGCTGGGGGAAAGTCCTTCTGGCATGGAGTGGTATCCTGAAGGAACACCACCTGTACTCCACATTATGTCCCCACCTATCAAGGGGAAAAGAAAGGTAGCTGTAATAGGAGACTCCCTCTCAAGGGGAATGGAGGGCCTGATATACAGACAAGAGCCAACTCACAGGGAAGTCTGTTGGCTCCCAGAGGCTCGGAAAAAGGACATTACTGGAAAACCCTCCAGTATAGTAAGACCCTCTGATTACTACCCTCTATTTATTGTTCAAGCTGGCAGTGAGGAACTAACAAAGAGAAATCTGACAGCAATCAAAAGAGACTTCAGAGCCTGGAGATGATTGGTAGTAGGATCAGGATCACAAGTACTGATTTCTTCTATCGTTCTGGTAACAAGGAGTAATATTAATAGGAATAGGCAGATCCATAAGGTCAATATGTGGCTCTGAGATTGGAGTAATCAGAAAAATATTGGGGTTTTGTCCATGGGATGATCTACTCAGCCCCCTGGTCTACTGACACCTGATGGGATAAACCTATCTTAGAGGGAAGAATGAATTCTAGCACAGGTGCTAGCAGGGCTCATTGACAGAGCTTTAAACAAGCTTAGAACAGTANAGAATTTGACAAGTAGGACTGGCACCTATTACTACAGGTAGTAGTACTAGGCAGTAGTACTATTACTACTAGACTCTGGGCCTAGAAAGCCAGACAACTGATGAGCTGGGGGAAAGTCCTTCTGGCATGGAGTGGTATCCTGAAGGAACACCACCTGTACTCCACATTATGTCCCCACCTATCAAGGGGAAAAGAAAGGTAGCTGTAATAGGAGACTCCCTCTCAAGGGGAATGGAGGGCCTGATATACAGACAAGAGCCAACTCACAGGGAAGTCTGTTGGCTCCCAGAGGCTCGGAAAAAGGACATTACTGGAAAACCCTCCAGTATAGTAAGACCCTCTGATTACTACCCTCTATTTATTGTTCAAGCTGGCAGTGAGGAACTAACAAAGAGAAATCTGACAGCAATCAAAAGAGACTTCAGAGCCTGGAGATGATTGGTAGTAGGATCAGGATCACAAGTACTGATTTCTTCTATCGTTCTGGTAACAAGGAGTAATATTAATAGGAATAGGCAGATCCATAAGGTCAATATGTGGCTCTGAGATTGGAGTAATCAGAAAAATATTGGGGTTTTGTCCATGGGATGATCTACTCAGCCCCCTGGTCTACTGACACCTGATGGGATAAACCTATCTTAGAGGGAAGAATGAATTCTAGCACAGGTGCTAGCAGGGCTCATTGACAGAGCTTTAAACAAGCTTAGAACAGTATCCCTATGGAAGTGGTCACAGCACCAAGCCTGATAGAGCTTAAAAAGCACTTGCACAATGCTCTCAGGCACACAGCGAGACTCTTGAGGCTGTCCTGTGCAGGGTCAGGAGTTTGTGTCAATGATCCNGCCAGACAACTGATGAGCTGGGGGAAAGTCCTTCTGGCATGGAGTGGTATCCTGAAGGAACACCACCTGTACTCCACATTATGTCCCCACCTATCAAGGGGAAAAGAAAGGTAGCTGTAATAGGAGACTCCCTCTCAAGGGGAATGGAGGGCCTGATATACAGACAAGAGCCAACTCACAGGGAAGTCTGTTGGCTCCCAGAGGCTCGGAAAAAGGACATTACTGGAAAACCCTCCAGTATAGTAAGACCCTCTGATTACTACCCTCTATTTATTGTTCAAGCTGGCAGTGAGGAACTAACAAAGAGAAATCTGACAGCAATCAAAAGAGACTTCAGAGCCTGGAGATGATTGGTAGTAGGATCAGGATCACAAGTACTGATTTCTTCTATCGTTCTGGTAACAAGGAGTAATATTAATAGGAATAGGCAGATCCATAAGGTCAATATGTGGCTCTGAGATTGGAGTAATCAGAAAAATATTGGGGTTTTGTCCATGGGATGATCTACTCAGCCCCCTGGTCTACTGACACCTGATGGGATAAACCTATCTTAGAGGGAAGAATGAATTCTAGCACAGGTGCTAGCAGGGCTCATTGACAGAGCTTTAAACAAGCTTAGAACAGTATCCCTATGGAAGTGGTCACAGCACCAAGCCTGATAGAGCTTAAAAAGCACTTGCACAATGCTCTCAGGCACACAGCGAGACTCTTGAGGCTGTCCTGTGCAGGGTCAGGAGTTTGTGTCAATGATCCTTGCAGGTATCTTCCAACTCAGCTTAACCTGTGATTCTCTGAAGATGGGACAGAGAAAAGGGAAGAGAAGAAAAAAAAAATACAAGTGAAATGAAATCACCTGAGCTTAAATAGCAACTCAGTGACAGATGGGGATGTCAGAACCTGGTTTTAATACCTGCTCTTACATCCTATATTTGCTGCACTAAGTGTGCACTTATCCTAAGTGTGGGAGATATCCAAATTTATTTCAACATTTTCTCCAGGAACCAGATTATTTAGTACATATATGCTCCTAGACAGTGCTTTTTTTTTTTTTTGATAAGACCCTCATGGTGGTTTTTGTCCACTCTTTCTTTCTTTTTCTTGTTTCTCTCTCCTCTTTACTTGCTGCATTGCTTGTTAAAGGTATTTGGGTATTTTACTGATAGGTGTATCAATTATGACAGAAAGAGATACTTTGGCCCTCCATTTGCCTGTTCAGCTTTGTAAAAGGACAAAGAATTCTACTGTATACTTTCTCCTAATAGAACTTCCCCAGCTCTGTATTTATCTTCAAGCTGTGTCACCTTTAATCTATCATGTATTTACAGGGAAGTCTTATGTGTCTGTGATGCAACGTGGTTATTTTTGTTGTTTATACCTTGTTCCAGCATGCCTGTCTAAAAGCATTATTATAACATTTTTTGCTATTACATGGTAATGCTATAAATTCCCCACTTCAGATTTCTGCCAGTAGATAGGTTGACCTCAATGTGTTCTTAAGGTTTTTCTACCTGTGTATGCCAAGGGACTCTACACACTCTAAAGCAGTTACTGTATTCTTTGTCACCAATTTGTCATATTTAAGAGGCTTTCTTTCCACAAGTGAAAAATTCCCATTCCTCTAAAATAACCTCCTTTCACGTATCTCCAGCTGTCAGTCTAAACCAAGGTGGCTAATGTGTTAGAAATGTAGCTCATTATACTCTGAAATCCACAGTCCAAAGTATGGAAATGTCTTGTTAGACAGACTCTGGACAGTGTTATTTTTATACTTTAAACTTACTTTATTGAGGTTTGGACACAGCATAATGCTCAAATGAGAAATGAAATCCCCCAAGCAAGGGGACCAACAACTACATGGATGGCAACAGGAGTCTCTGCTGTGAGCCCCCCTTCAGGGCTGTCCTCTGTTGGACCAGGAGATACTTCCCAAAACATTTATTGGCTTAGTTCTTATTCCCTAGCTGATTGTTATTCTGTACAAGGACCCCAACACAAGCATGTTTCTTCCTTATTGATATCCCTCAATAGAGTGAATCTCAACCCCAAGCAAAACCCATATTAACTGCCTCTGTACAAATGATTACTGTGTGATCATTTCTGTATCAGAAAACATTTTTAAAATACTTTTGACAAGTAATTTATTAGTATTCAAATTGACTGGATTTGTAGCAGGAACCACTGAGGGTAGTCCCTGGAAGTCGTTCTTCGTGCTGAGTGATATACCAGAAGAAGTTTCCAGAATCATCTAAAATTTCCATCAGTAGGACTTCTGCACAACCTGGTAAGGCTGTGAATTGTGAAGGTGGCCAGCAGTCCATGGACTCACTCTGTTTCAAGTGCATCCATCGTCTTCATCCAGATAATTTTCCCACATCTACTGATCACTTCCTGCAGCTGTCCTGTGCCACCCTCTAATTAACTCAGGTGTACTTGGGTGTACCATGTTCACAAACTGATAACCAGCTGCACCACACGTATCACTAAATGTCAGGCTTGATTATTCATACCCGTATCTCATTTCCAGTTTAAATTGCTCAGGTCTGGACCTGATATTTCTATTAGAATCATAATCTTTTCTCTTTCTGTGTCTGTGCCACATCCTGACTTCACATGGGGAACCATTTAGAAGTACTTAGCTGCTATTTTGAAATAGCCTTGTGGTTGTTTATGCTTTTTCCATTCTATGTAAACAAGCTTGTACTCCAGACTTGCTAGAGGCATCATGTATTCCAGATTTGTCTGGTTCTGATTTACTCTTAGCCCATTTTTCCCATTTTACTTTCAGATGCTTGTTTGGCACATGTGATCCCCCATCCATTTTAGTAAGTACAGGACTCTTCTATCAATACCCACAGCAAATTTTGCCTCCTCCAGGATTGTGCAAGCCCTTAGCAGTGGTGTTCTCTCACAGTTTGTTACTATGGTGTATTGTTTTCCAATTGAAATGTTGGTATAATGTGTCATATACAGTGAATTCTTTCCTATCATCTGTGTCCTCTTTCAAATTTATTGCAGCATTGCTTGGGTTAAAGGGATTTTGCATTCAAACATTTTTCTAAAAATACTTTTTCTTGGGAACCAACAGCTTGGAGAGGACTTTCTCTTCAGCATGACTTTCTTTTCAGTGAGCTAAACAGGCTGTTTGGTGGGGTTTTTCTTCCAATCAGAAGGGGTGCTAACCAATATTGCTCACCTTGAATAGAAAAGCAGCTGATCTTTTAAAAATACTGTGTGCACTTTTGGTCACCACAATATTAGAAAGGCATTAAGCCATTAGAGAGTGACCCTTGTGGCTTTCTTCCAACTCAGCTGATTCTGTGATCCTGTGACTACAGTCTTCCAAATCTGTAAAGCAATGGAGCCCTGTGCTTCATGCACAAGATTTTGGCACCCTACAATGATCTGTCGTTATTTTGTCTGTCTGTGGATTCTAAAATTTCTAAACCCCCTTCCCTATTTTGTTCCTACAAATCTCTTCACAAATACAGAAAAAGAAGAATTTTTTTGGCAGGTATTGTTCTAAGTCTTTGCAATGCTCTGAAATTCTGGAGCAAGTTTAGTCAGCTGGATCTGCTGGCTGCACTACCCTTACATAGAAAAACATAATTTTAAGCTTTTCAATAGGGCCATAGCTCTAAATGCCAGGACACGTTCTTGCACAAACACTCCACTGTATCTCTCTTGCATCATTGCTTCTGAAGAAACAATTAATTTCCATTGATTCATCCTTGTTGCAAGCAAGAATACTAGGGTAAATAACACACACTTCAGTAAAATTCTGTGGTTTTGAGTTCTTGACTGAAGAACTGAGAAAAATTTAAAAAAAGCAGCAAAAGGACAGTAAGGAAATGCGGTATAGTCTTTCAAGACTTGACATTTTCCTTGTGTACCACCATGGGTCTTTCAGACCCAGCTTAGTCATTGGTTTTCCTCTGAGCTTGTGATGGCCCTAATATTTCCAGAGAACCACACTGTTTTCAAGGAAAATGAAATTTTGTGATAAGAATACACCCACTCAATTCATGTCTAATTTACAGACCTTACTGTACCAAAGTTGTCTTCATTTGTTTGTACTCAGAGGATGCAAATGAGGCATCTGAGAATGATTCTGCTTTGATTAACATGAAGACTGTTCATTCATGTTCATTTTTTCTCAGAGAGTCAATTAAATTTCAGCTCTCATAAAATTTTCTGAGTTTACACCAGATTATGCAGTAAGTTATCCCTGTACTGAAAAGTGTCTAGATCTAGACACCAAATATGCACCATAATAAATGCTGGAGGTATGGATTCAGTATGCAAATTACGAAAATTCTATTCACTCCATTCTTACCCATAACAGGTACTGCAAAGCATCATGATTAATCAATAATAATAGTAGTAGAGCAAGAACAACTCTCTAGATTCCACTAGATACTGCTGTCAAGGGTGAAGAGGTATATTCAGCATGTGATGAACATGGTCTTGCACAAGTCATGATGCAGGTAGCTTATTATTTGCTCTGTTTACATGATTACATGCTGAAAGGTTGAGGGCATTCTTCTTGTTATATTTTTAAAAAAGCTCTTCACCCAAAATGTGGCCTAATCTGAGGCTATATTTCTCCCCCCCTCACATATTCCTGAAACTGCTCTACATTTTTGTTCTCACAATCACAGGAAGTATCCTTTCTCATTACTGAGATGATTAGGTTTCTGATCTGCAGTTTTCCACACAAAGGGATAAAATTTAATCTTGTTCACACCACTGACCCAAGCTTAAAGTGTGCGCAAGTGCTGTGTTGAACACTGAGTGAAGGACAGGTCCTGTGTTAGTCTTCTCAGAGCACTGAATTTCACTCTTAGTGCTTCATGGGTCCCAGAGAAGTCACTTATGCTGGCTGGTAATGGCAAACTTCACCAGACTATCCTTGCAACCATTACAAATATAGCTTTAGTTAATTTTCCTGTGTGTCAAACCGCTACACCGCACAGCAAAAATTACTTTAGCATATTAATCAGGAAAATTAGAGTAATGCAGAGTCATCCTATTACAACCTTCTTGACTGTAACATCTGAGAGGTGTCAAATGCCATTATCTCTGCTCACTTAAAAATCCTTTTATGCTGCTATAGCTTTTCAAAGAAAATAAGCTATGTTTGTCAGAAATAAATAAAAAATCAGTATGCAAATCTTTTTAATGTTACTACTGTGTAGAGCTGCAATATGGGAAAGCACATAATTTCATACTACTCTTTTAACAAAAGCAGTTAAGATAACAAAATATTTTAAGTACTGAACATGCCTGAGATGAAAAGGGAAGAAGAACTGTAAAAAAATTCTGGTATGTATAAACCCAATCTTTCTTATGATATTGTTCTTAACAGCCAAATAACTGTCAAAAGACTGTTTGCTGTAAGCTTATAAAAGCAAAAAAGTTCCAAAAGCTCCTAAAGTTTATTAATATTATAAATAACATCTACACAGAATGAAGACTAGAATATCTAAAATTAAAGACATGCTAATCTTAAAATACCTTTTTTTCAGAATGCCAAATCTCTTATTTGGGTAAAGTCTGATCCAGTAGCAGGCAAATGACTGATCTATAATAGCCTTCCTCAAGGTCTAAGGGACATTTTAATTTTTTTCCCCTCTCTTTATGACAGGCCTGTGATAATTTGAGTCCCTCATTTGCATGAAAATATTATTCTGTAGCTTTGTTTCTAATGATTGTTCTTCCAGGCAAATTGTAAAAAAGCCAGCCCCAAGCAACCTGCAGCTTTTGCTTAGAACAGCATGTAAGGGTACACAGACAAAAATGTTCATGGTTCTCTCTTATAATTATGTATGTATGGTGTCTTGTTGTGTATCCTTGTACCTTTTGACTGGGTTGTTTTCCTAGGACTAGAGGTACACTCTTTTAGGAAGAGACTCATTTGAAGTAGTGCCAAGCACCCACAGATCTACCCACAAACCACTTCTGAGCAACAGTTATGGTACAGGTCTGAATTCTTTCTACAGAACTATACTAAGTATGGATGGCAATATTTTTCTTCCTAAAACAGAATTCCTCCTATTAAGTTCCACTTTAATTTCTTTCCCTGTACAGAATAAAATCCAAGCCTTCAAGCACAGCTTTTAATATTTCACCAATGTGCTTCCCTTTCTTCTCAGCTCTTTTTAGAACTACTAAATAACAGTAATAATAATAAAAATGGCCCCTGGCATTCCCTTGAAATGTCTTGACATTCAATGTCAAAAACCAAATTCCCACTGCTCATCTCATTTAGACCCACTGCTCATCTCATTTAGACTCATAAACTTAAATTTCTAAATTCTTTAATCCCTTTTTAGGTATATGAAATCTAAATGTGTTCATTAAAAAAGAATCTAGTTGAAAAATTTGCTAACCTATATGCCAACAGCTAAGCTGGGAGAGTTGATGTTTTGATATATTAGGTTTATTTTCACTAGAACCTTCTAAGTTTTCTTTTCTTTTTTTTCCCACTGTTTCTGTATGTGTTTTCTTTTCTTGCACTAATATACCTTCAATGGACACTTTTTCCTTTCTTCTTTTTGCAATTGTGGAATAGTCCACAAAATTTGAATTTTATCTTTCCTCAGTTATTTAGCAGAAGTTCAAAAGAGATTCATAACTCAGCTACCTAAAAACAGAGGAAGAATTTATAGAGTAGAAATGTTTCAGTTAGGTGTTTCATTGTCCACACTTATATATGCATAAAAGTTTTTCACAGCAGAGTTTACATTTCAGTGATATTTTAAAATACATACTAGATTTTGTTAAAAGAGTTTTTCCCTTTATCACTAAATTGTGGTCTATAAGATCTGATTTATGCTTGTCCTTTCTGCCAATCTAAGCCAAGTCTCTCTTTCAGGTTCTCTTTGATAACTTAGATCTATTGTCTGCATGGTTCATTGTCTCAGCTGGTATAGGAGCAAGAATGAGCTCTGAAAGTCAGGCTGTCTTAATGCTTTACATAATTAGCAGACATTATGCTTACTTTTCCACTAACAGCTTTCCTGCTCTCTTGTCTGCACAGGTCATAACCATTTTTATAGCCTTTTAGGAACTCAATTTCCTATTTCTCCTGTTTTACAGCAGTTTCCGCCTGAAAGAAGGCTCTGTGTGAATGTGGGGAAGGACCCTGTTGGACCAGGAGGCAAGTTAAAATAGTGACAAAATCTTCACTCAAACATCATACAGAATCAAAGATTAAGCTGAGTTGGAAGAGACAAGGATCACAAGGATCATCAAGACAAACTCCTGGCCTTGCACAGGACAGCCACAAGAGTCACACCATGTGACTGAGAGTGTTGTCCAAGCGCTTTTCAAACTTTGTCAGGGTTTGTGCTGTAACCGCTTCCCTGGGGATCCTGTTTCAGTGTCCAGCCACCCTCTGGATAAAAAACCTTTCCTGATATCCAACCTAAATGTCTCCTGAAACAACTTCAGTATATTTCTTCAAGTCTTGTCACTGTCACCACAGAGGAGAGATCAGTGCCTGCCACTCCTCTTCCCCCTGTGATGAAGTTGTAACTGCAGTGAGGTTTCCTCTCAGACTTCTCCGGGCTGAGCAGACCAAGTGACCTCAGCTACTCTTCATACAGAAGGGCTCTTGAGGCCCTTCACCATCTTCTTAGCCCTCCTTTGGACACTCTCTAAGATCACAATGTCCTCCCTGTACTGAGTCTCCCAGAACTGCCCCCAGCACTTGTGCTGAGGTTGCACTAGTGCAGAGCGGAGCAGGACAATCCACTCCCTTGACCTAACCTTACAGAACACAAAGGCTCAGAAAGCAGAACAAAATCCCTCTGTCTCACTTTTTCATATGTAGCTTATGTATTTAACCAATTTTAACCATAATTTTACCAATCACATAATTTTAATGATCATAACTACATTCTGTTTCTGCTGCCTAATCAGAATATTGGCATAATTTCAGTGGCTGCTCTTACAAGTGTTTGTGTAAACAAAAAGTTATGTTTTCTAAATCTATATTTGAAGTTAAAGTCCATGTTCCTTGTTTCTTTCTCTTTGAAATCACTCAACAGGAATACTCTTTTTGAAGGTATGCATTTTTGCCATTGAATGAAGGTATGTGTAAGAAATGCAAGAAGGTATTGATGAACATATTCAGAAACTTATTGGAATTTTCGGGATATAAACACTTCCCAGATGGTTTGCTTCACAGATTTATTAAGAATTCATTAAAGCTTTTTTACATTTACTTCCCACACTGCCACATCTTGATATTTTGGTCTGCCTATATCTTTTACAGATGTATCAATGGGACTCTGCATAGAATTTCAAAATGCTGCATTCAGATACTTCATTAAATATAGATTATTCATATATTGCTGCTTTAGGAAATAACATATACTCGTTAGAAGGGTTTAGCAAACACAGTAAAAATAAGAAATGCTTGTTGGATCAATGTTATGTGGCTTGTAACATATATATCTACCATACATATCTTTCAGCTTCCCAGAAATGGACTGGCTATTACAGATGACAAAACTGTTGCATTTTAAAAAAATTATTGTACTCTTTGCATGCAATTTTTGGTAAACAGACCCACCATAATTTGTGGCCTCATTCTCCAGCTACTCTGGCTGTGCCTCTCAGTGCATTGGGAAGAACTAATGTAGAATCTATATCCAGACTGTGCATCCTTTGATCTGCTAAGCTTTTAGTCCTCTCTTCTCCTAGCAACAGGAATATGAAGGTCCTATACAAAATAGAATGAAATATAAAATCTTAAATTGGGATATCCTATATTTTTCTGTTTTGCTACCTTTTAGTTTTTGCAGCATTTTTTCCCAGTTGCTATCAGGGAATGACATGTTTTGTTGGACTGGAGACAATGTGAAAGATTGTTTTAGTTGTTTTAAAATTAGGCTAAATACAAGAAAACATACAAGATTTAGACTGTGGAGGCCATTTATATCAAAGAAAGTTTTATTTATTTTCTTTCTTGCTTGCTTTTTCATGTGTTAAAATATATTGTACATACATCTGTAGGCTGCTGGGAAATTACAAGATAAGTAAGGTATATGGCTGGAAAAAGCCATGTTATCACAGAGCTGATGTGCAAGTCTGGCTTATGTTACCAGACTGCTGCTGTAGTGCTGTGCACAGCTGAGAATTGTGTGGAACTCTCACGAGGGCTGAAGCCTTTCCAAACCTCACATGCAGGCTCTCCTCCATCTACCTCACATCCCAGCATCTTTCACAAAGAGAGATGGGCTGAATGAGGTGCTGGGTGATCTTACGGATTCTCTTAGTCAAGTCTATAAATTGTGAGGAAATTAAAAGGACTCACAGTGCAATTATATTTTTAATGTTGTTTATTTATTCTTCTTTACTTTTAAAAAATTCTCTAAGTGTCCTAGCAAGAGAAAAACATGCAAAGACAATTATTTACCATTACAATGAGGAGATAAAGCCTGTTAGTTTGCTCATTCTTTTATTGTTGCACAAATAAACCACTTCAAATATGGCAGGAAAGAAAGCAAGTTTCTTCAAGGGTTCAAAAAGAAGAAAGAATTGCTGAGGTTTTTTTTTGTTTTTTGATTCATTACTTTTACTCTTGAGTGTGTGTGCCTTTTAGTCTACACTACTGTTCTGAATATGTGGTTTCTGGCAGAGTAAGGTGTGAAAATAAAGCACATATTTGCAAGGGGCTAAAATTAAATCTCTTAATAATGTCTTTGTGTTGAATTGTAAAGGCAGACATTGTGCTGCCAACCGTAAGTCGACAACTTGTGCAGCTTGTAGTTCAGGGATGCCACAGTCCCCACACGCAATAAGAAATAAGTTCACATGAAATAAGTTCATAGCAGCAGATGTTGGAAACTGACACAGTTCATCAGGCACAACTTGCTTTCTCCACATATTACTTTGGAAATCCAGGCTGCACTTTGTTCTCATCTGGGTTCGATGGTTTTCAACAACTCCATTACTCTGACATAAGTGACAGTGACACTTTGTTCTGCTGATGTACTGCTTTTCATTTTGGGCAAGTACTCAGATGAAGCTTTCACATAATTTATGTTCTTTAATTGTGAAAAATGGCTTGTGATGAAATGTGAGAGGCAACAAGCTTCCTCAGGTCACCACAGAGTAGCTTAGGTCATTCAAATGACAGCAAAGACTTCTTACAACATATGAAATCTACAATCCTTTTGGAAGGACTCCAAAGTACAAATATTCACATGAAAATGCTACTCATTGTATGTTTTCTCAACAAACAAGGACACTTCTTCAAGGTCATTTTAGCGGTGATAAGAAGTGTGGTTTTCAGTTGGAGAGCTAAATATTCTTAAAATCTGATAATGTTTTTGAATCCATTAATACACTGACTACCCCGCTTCCCTCTCACCAAAAAAAAAGTGGAAAAACTGTCAAGACCCAAAAGCTAAGTTAAGTCTAGTATTTCCTTGGGGGAGAGGATAAGAGAGGGGGGCATATCAGAACATTACTATGGCTCTGTTGCTAGATATTTCAGGGTGTATTTTGCTTTGGTTAAATTGGCCTGGATTCATGGTTACCTGAATTTTTCTGCAACATTCAGAAACCCTGTTTTGATTGCACTTGTCTGGGACCATAATGCAAGCAAATAAGCATAAGAGCTGCTTTGTGCCTTCTGAGCTTATGAGTACAGTGCAATGGTATTACTTTTTTAGGGCGTCAAGCATAATTTTCTGATGGTCATACCCATGAGAAAATTCATCCTCTATGAGGTACCATAAACTTCCCATCAGTGGGAAGAAACTGGCAGACAGTTGTATTTGGAGGGCTTATTTTCTTCCTCATTAAACTGAAGTGGTGATTTTTTAAAAATCAGAATAGCCTCACCTTACATTAGGAATGAATAACATGGGCCCCTGGAGGGGATGTATAAATATATGGGTGTGTGCTTAGGCATGTATGTGTACACGCATACGTATATAAACACACAGATATAGGCACAAAATAAATGGGAAAGAGAAATGTAATTTGAAGAAGGAAGTTAGTAAACAACCATGTAAAGGGGATTTCAAAGTTTGCAAAGGTGCTGTCAGTTGGAGAGCATGCTGTTATTTTTCCATATGTGATTTACTGAGGATTAGAAAAATAATCCTGTAATAAGGATTAGATGCTAAACAACTGAAATGAAAAGAGAGGAAGAAATAATCCTGACAGACCATTTTTATGTAGATGAGATGACAAGCTGCATCCGCACCTGTGGTGTCCCGTCCTTAAGGGGGAGTGAGCACCCAGGATCCACAGATGTTGAGGGTTGAGATTAATGACAAAAATCAGAGGGTCTGCAAAAGCTTGCCAAGTTTTATTAGTAAATAACACACTTGGCATGGAAATTGGCATGTTAGTCCCTGATCCTAATATAATCACACAGCAGCGGGTTTTGAGTTCAAGGACTAGGGTGAGAAGTAAGGGAGGCAGAGAGGGAGAGGAATTAGAGGGAAGACAGAAAAATAAGAAAGAGTGAAAAAGAGAACAGCAGTCCTGGTTCCAGCGTAGTCCTGGTTCCATCCAACTGATGAGTTGTCCAGTCTGCACAAAGATGTTTGTCTCAGGAAGGTGCTGCCCTACCTCTGTATGGCCCCCTTCTCCCACATCCTATTCTTTCTCACAGCTTGTTATTACCATCAATCTCTGGCTGTTTTTGCCAACAGTCCTCTGTTGGCTGGACAGCTGACTATTGATGTTTGAGACTTACACATTAGGCCCTTATCTTTTAGGCATCTATACCACTCTCAGGTTTGATCTTCTGCTGGTCCCTGGACAATCTATATCGCATCGCCAGTTTGCAGTTTCATATGGTGATTTGTGAAGTGGATGGAGATTTCCCAGAAGGAAACCCTGTGTGTTATTAAGTTTGCTGATCTAGTTTAGCCCTCTTTGTCCTTTGCCTTAGATTCATCACTGCACTACAGCATGTCCCCTGCAGACTTGGGGAATATTCAAGAGACAGAGAGAAGAATGGTGGAGCTTTGTTCTCGCCTCACTCTTGACCTCAGTGAGTTCAAGCCCAGCTTCCATTTTCTACAGTAGCAATTTCCTACTTTTCATACGTTTTAGATGGACTTGTAACGTGCCATCCTAATTTCTCTCATTCACTCAGAGAAATTACCTTTATTTCAAGGACTTTATTTTCTAGCAGATTCTTTCATTTGCTTTGATTGCAATCTAAATTTTCTTTGACTAGAACAATGTCTTTACAAATAGTTGTATTTGAGAACATCTCAAACATTCAGTCTTCTCACTGAAAACTTCACTACTGTTAGTGTTTTCTAAAGCATAAGAAATTTATGGATAGTATTACTGGCATCCTTATGTGGAACACCCTGAGAAGATATTCCAGTCACACATTACTGAAGAACTTTACTCAAATGAAGGTTTTACCTTTACCAAGAGATTTCAAGAACATAACAATGAGTTTTGGCCCTTGTTAAGAGGTTACAGATTCCTCATGGGCTGGGCAAAAGTAGTAACAGGGTGGTGTTAATTATTCATTTAGAAGTCTGTCTTCTACACAGAGCTGAAGAACATGATCTTTGCAAGGAGGTGCATAAGCAAGGTGAATATATACATATTTTGACTCTGGAAATCAGTGCAACAGTCTGTACATCAGGTAACAAAATCAGATTTTATAAATACAAGAGAGACAATTGTATGTTTGCCGGAGGAGCTCGTTTATAAGTCAGGTAGATTATACTTAGCTTTCTAGGAACATTATAGTTTTTCAGATCTCTAATTGAATGTTCTTGAATAAGACTAGAACTGATGAAAGAAAAAAACTCCAACACCGATATATTACATGAAGAAAGAAATTAGTAGTGCAATTGAAACCCACACTGAAATTCCAGCAGCACAGCACATCAGCTAGGCTTTTCTGCATGGGGACCTTATCCATACAGGTTCTTACTGTGTGTTTCTCTGTTTTGAAGGCTCTTTGTATATTTGAACTTCTCCCAGGATTACTCAGCAGCTACACTTCATGCTTGTGTCTTATCAGTATTTAGGCAGTTGTAACCTTAGCACTGGGAAGTCTAAACAGTCTGCAGGCGTCAGGACTTGAGAAGATGTTGGAGATGACAGCTGTCTGGAAGGATACCAGCTGAGACTGGAATTACTCAGGTCAGTGGTGAATATGTTGGTTGCAAAAAAAATTCCAGGGATAGGATGTTCTAGTCATACACATTTGGTATTACTAAACTCAGTATAGAAAAGCATCATTCACTTCTGAAGACTGCCATTTCTGTCATGATGCTTTTCCTGCCCTCTGTACCAGGAAAATAAAAATCTGATTCGTTATCACCAAAGACAGTAGTATTGTTCAGTATGGAAAAAAATGCAGTCTGGCTGAGGAGAAGACAACACAGTGTTTGCAACTTGACCTGTGTTTTCATCGTATCCTGTTAACCCTGGGCATTTCAGAAGCATAGCAACAGCAGCATTGACGAAGCCACTTGGAACAGTTTTTGCTCTGTTCTGAGGTAAAAGGCTTCAGTGGGACAGTGTATAGGTTTAAAACACAAAGACTGCAATAGTTCTTATTGAAACTGTGGCTTGTGCCAAGCCAAGACTCTGAGATTCAAGAGAAAGTGTGATGAAGCCTCTCCAGGCATAAACAAGTTATTGAAGAAGAAGAAAATAGTTTGAAGTTGCCTAAAGCCTGGTAGGTCAGAGTTAATACAATAAATTAAGCAAAGAATTTACTTAAAAAAGGACAGAGATGTTATTAGTAATTTATGCTTGATAGATAAAAAAGTCAGAATTGAGAATGAAAGTGATTTACTTAATTTTTTAAAACTAGAATAATTCCTTCAGAGAAAACATTAGATGGAAAGATTTGTAAATCTTGTCCATGTTCACTGTGTACAGGTCAACTTCATGGATATGACTAGGGATTTTCTTTTCTTTTTTTATTTATTTATTAAAAAAATCTTTATTTGTTTTATTTACTTTGCTCCCAGTCTGTGTTTCAGAAAGTGAGCAGACTTTTTGTGAGGTGGGCTACTTGTCAGAAAGGGCAATGATTTTGATTTATGTTCCATGGTTTGCTTTGATACTTTGAGGATATTTTCCTATCTTTCAGGAAAGCAGGCATCTCTGAGTAGTTTACTTGATGTGTTGGTACTACTGATATTTGAGCATATTTCCTAGGTGTGTACATATATGTTTCATTTGAGAAACCTATTACTGACAACAGTGATATCATTAGCAGTAACTAGGAAAGCTGCTGTTCTACTTGTGATAAAATTGCGCAACCATAACAGACAGATTAAACACATTTTCAGACAAAGATACCAGAAAATACCATAAGCCATAGGACTCTGATGGTTATTTTGCTATTGATTTATTAGGGAAGAATCTCAGACACTTTGCTGATGGTGGTAGCTTAAAGTCTTAGAAAGATTTTGAGGGCAACTCCGAAGGTATTGACTTTACTAGCTAAGCCTGTCATCTGGGCCTTTAATGAGGTGCATCTATTGAAAACAGACCAGGCAGGGGTCACTGTAAAGCCTACTTTTAAATTGTTCATGGGCTTTGTTTGATTTTAAAATCCATTTCCATTCACTGTAGATGCAGTTGGGCTGAAAAGGTTCCTTCATAGATGGAAAGCGCTGCTGATTTCTGGAGAATTTAATTCAGGATGTTTACCATCAACATTTTACTGAGAATTTGTTTACTTAAAACATGTTGAACAAATAGTAAAAATCCTGCAAGAAGACAACACTTGTCAAGTCAGTCTCTGAGGTCTGCTTTCCATCTCTGAATGGTACTGTGGCGTTTCCTG